>VWZV01016816.1:583813-789692 GCA_013397155.1 Irena cyanogastra
CGCGCTCACACCGGCCCCGAGCGGCCCCGCCCCGCCCCGCCCGCAGCGGGGCCGGGGCGGGGCCGGCCCCACCCTGCGGGCGGGTAACGGGGCCCGGGGCAAGTCCCGGGGGCCTCGGCTCCGCTCACGGAGCTGCATCGCGGAGAGCGGCGCGGCGAGACACTGCCCGATCCCTTCCGCTGCCCCACCGCCCGGCCGGTCCGCCGAGTTTAGAGGATTATTTTATACCAAAGTGAATCCCAGGAAGGCATTAAAAGAATATTTCCATCCGAAGCTGAATGGCAGCCAGCTCACAGGCTGCTGCGCAAGGCCTGCACCCCAAAAAGAGGCACATGAAATCCCCCAGTGTGCACCCCAGCCATCCATCACGCACACCCCACAGATCTCATTTGCTCGGGGAAACACCGCTCTGGGGGATAACGCTATGCCAGTAACCAGCCCCAGGCCAAGTAATAAAAATTTTAGGTCTTCACTAGGTTAAATTTTTCATGTATAAATTTTAAGTGGGGATAGAAACAGACTCGGCGCTACAGAACAGAAAAAATGCGCAGAGGCACCAGGAAGTGGTGCTGGCCAAAGGAGCTGAAGACCACAAAAGCAGCATCATTCTCACTTCCCAACCAGCAAGCCCATTCCTCACTGATGTAGACAAGAACAAAACACTGTAGGAAGCTCAGCACAGGACAAACAGATCTTTGCACCGTCTGGATTTCATCAGCTCTAAAGCTGAGGCCAAGGCTGGCAGATAACAGGATAGCCAGGAAAAGAGCTCTTCCTGAAAAGGACCACCTTTAACACCCTCTGAGTCACCCATAGCTCACCACAGTCTGCTCATCAAGACAAGAAGCAACAGGAACGAGAGAAATCCTTGGGTTTCTCTAGAGATGGATTGTTGGCCAATGGCATGAAATGCAAGGAGCCATCTTGTTTCTGAGAACTTCACCTTTTCACAGCAATATGAAAAACAAAATATTGGCGTAGCATATGACTTTTGGTAATAAAAACCACACAAATTATGCAGAACAGTCCTTTCAAACAGAAGCAGCTTCATTACTCTCACTCACCAAAAGGCAGCTTGCAAATTTAATGAGTAATTCCTGACTAACAGCATTCTCATCTCTTCAAAAGAACAAAAGACACGAGGTTTTAAAAAATATGTCCCACGATTTGTTCTCCTTAAAAAGTGATGTGGAGCTGAAGAATCTCATGGATACAGGAAAAAAAACCCAATAACTAGGAAAGTTGCAAAAGTGTACACAACATTTTAGACAACTCCATTTATAAGATCAATGGTGATTTCAGTCAAGCGAAGTGCTTTCATTACTGACAGGCTGTTTCAGTATCCTATTTGCATGGCTTTTTATTTGCAACTTAACTACTAATACAGTTCCACATCTTTCAAAGTGCAGACACTTCAGAGTCATCTTCATTTCAATCACTTTCTTTAACATCTAAAAAGAGCACTGAAGTTTTCTTGTGCAAAAAAGCAGCTTCCACTAAGTCAGAGAACAAATCTGATGTGATCACTTTAAAGCCACATACCAGCACACTCAGGAGAGGAAGAAAAAATTACAGATGTGGCAGAGTCTTTAGAAACATCAACACCCTGCTGCTGCTTTTTATGCTTCATTCAAGAGTCCTGACCTTATTGCTTACCCAAAACACAAATAGTTTACTGAACTGAAACAATGCAGTAAGGAAAAGGCACAAAGGTTCAGTGTTTAATTGTCCTCATCTTGAACACCTCTGTTTCTACACACAGCTCATTTCTGACCTGTCTACCCACACAAACAAAAAAAAAAAAAAAACTCAAAAAACCTTTTCTGTGAAAGGCCTCTCTCTCTCTGGGGCCCCCCTGCATGGGGAAACCTCCTGCAAAGGGTCTATGCTAGAATTGAGAGACGAACGGGACTTTTTTCCATCTTCAGGTTGCTGTTTATTTCTTATCTTATCAAAACCTCTCCACACCACCTGCACCAGGCTTAGCGTGGTGAAGAATACAGCGAAAAAGGTCACAAGATGTACAGTTTCAAGGTCTTTTAAAGCCATCTTGTCCAATTAACTCTAAAAACGTACTTAATTTCTACTTCTCTGCCAATAACTAACTAACTTTCTGACACGTAACATCTGCATCGTGACTTCTCCAAACCAATCACCTAGTGTCACTAATACTACACTTTTCCATCATATCAGAGAATTCCAGAATAGTTTGGGATGGAAAGGGCCTTAAAAGCCATGCAGTTTACACTCTTCTGCCATGGGCAGGGACACCTTCCACTATCTCAGGTTGCTCCAAGCCCCATCCAACCTGGCCTTGGACACTTCCAGGGATGCGGCAGCCACAGGCTACAATTAGGAAGGGCCATATCAGGCTGAACTTCTGTTCTATACACTCAGTCATTTAATAAATCCTCAGCAACTGTAACAAAAAACATGCTTGAGACGTGGTGTTTGGTGATTTTGAAAACTAAAAGAGGGAGTGGATGATTATCTCTACCACACTCAGCAGTATGTTCTTCACAGCTGTTCACAAAGACCTCTGAGTTTCTGTAACACCCATGAAATCAAACTTTTCAGCCATCCAAACAGTGTTTGAAGCCTTTACAGGAGGCGGAGGAAGCTGAGAGACCAAAACTAGAACAAGAATGTAATTACACATGAAAGCCAGCTGTTGCTGTTGGAAGGATGCAGTGTCAGGACAAAATACAACTTTCTCCTTTTGAGATAAAAACTGATGACAAAGTGTAACTCTCTCATTCAAGTAATAGAACAGATAATCTCCACCACATTCTCCTCTTGGCCTGAGCAGGACAATTAGAATTACCCTTTCACTACACTGTAATATATTTTCCTTTAATCACTCTCTGGATGAGGGTTGAGGAAGTCCTTCGAAGCAGACTTCTTATCCAACCAAGATAACAGCTAGGAAAGCTTCTTTTTATGCAGATCCTTCACCATGACAAAGAGAAACTCTGCAGATTGAAAAATTACACCTATTGATGATTTTGTCAGCACATATTTTCCAAGGATACACTACAGAGCTCTGTCTCTCAGAGGTCTCTATTTCATAACAACAAGGCAAGCAGTTTCAATGCTTACATTGTGTCTTCCCTTGTGCCTAGAGCAGCATAAGAGCAAAAATATTTACAACCACTTAAGCCAGCATTTTGTACCATGTACACCAAACTAACTGGGCTACATGTCACCAATTCACTTCTCCAGTGTGTTGTACTGGGGCTCCACCATGACAACACACCAAGGATGCCAAGGATGTAAAGAGGAAGGTGGATTGATATGGGTTTCATTGCAGGTGGGTCACTGAAAGCACCAGAATCCCTTTTGGGGCAATTCACAGACCTTTGACTGCCACAGTTCCCTGCCATTTTCCTACTTTAGTTCAAGCCAGAGCCTTGTATGACAATTCTCCCATCTGTTACCACCTGGAGATATTCAACAATTTGCTGTAGGCATCATTAATCTAAGCCTAAGCACAGTGTCACTTAGGAGTAACTGGAAGGGCTGAGAGCTTTCTCCACAAGATAATCACTCTGTTCCATCACTCTCGAGGACTTGGTGACACTGCACCACCTGCAGAGCACCTCAGAGGTCCACCAGGGGAAAAACTCACTTTTCCACAACTGTGTTTACAAGTTAGATGAAATGTCATGACAATTAGTGACCACCTGGCCATGTTTCTGGTCTGGAAGTGTTTCAGCCCTGAAGAGTTCAGCCTGTAATGTACAAAAGAACCAGAGAGAGACCAGTTATCTTGTCTCACTGACCCATCCTCTGGATTGCCTCTCACATCACCTTAGACATCTCAGTAGAGACCAGTCTGCAGGATCAACAAGTCATTCCTCAACCTGCCTCATCACTGACTAACAAGTTCTCTACCCAACAGTCACAAGGAGCCTAAGTTTGTTTCAAAATCAAGCAAAATCAAGCCAATTTCAGCAATTTTAATCAGGTGGTGCTCTGTACTAACAGCCCACCAGGACCTCAGATGATAGAAAAACTGAAAAGAGTGAAATCATAAAATCTGACTAATCCACCAACTGTCATTAGCAAATGACAAAAGACTCAAGTCAAGGTGAACAGGAATTGCTGGATAAGTAGAGATACGATCCACACGATGAGCACAAAGATTGAACAACGCAGCCATACCTGTACTTGCCACTTACCAGAATCACTCTCTTACTTCAGGCTCACTTACTGTTAAAATTGACCTGAAATCATAGGAGAAATATTGTTCTTCAACAGCAATGAATGAAGATGCTTCAAAAATGTTCAGAATATGCACCTCATTCTACTGGCAGAGGTGGAATGGCAAAGGCACTCAGCAGCAGCAGTACCTTGCTAAACCAACTGATTTCCGTGCTACAGATACTTGTAGATTCTGTTGGGATTTTACACTTCCAGTCTTAAATAATTCTGTCCCCCACAATCATGCTCTAGCACTTCTCCCAGAAGGAAATCTTCAAGCTACTCAGATTGTTCCCCTTTGGAGTATTTTTCAAGAGCCCTTCTACACACACTGCAACTACTAATTACATTGGCCTTTATAAAGCACAAAGTCCATCAGCCTTAGACCATGACCTAGAATTAAACCCTCATTATTAACCAAGTCTTTAGAACAGGCCTGGAGACTTACGTACAAGAGAAGCTTCTGCTAACAGAAAAATCCCAAGAGGCTGCAGTCCCTTTCTGCAACCACCTACTTTGACTTCCATAATTATATCTCTATTTTAACTTGGCTCTCATGGTGAAGGTGGCAATTAGAATGAATAAATTAAGCATAGCATATGTTCCTACCTGCACACACACAGAACGCACTCACTCAGCAGCTTCTTTCAGTCTGACTAGTGAACTTGTCCCAGCATGTCCTCCCTGCCCAGAAGGTTCAGTCTGTAGCCAGCAGCAGTTCTGAAGCCACAGCACAAAAATCAAGAGCCTAGACAAGCTACAAACCGCAATGAAATAGAGCTGCTGGGCCACAACACTGGAACAAAAGTCCAGGTAAAATCTGACAACTGTGTCTGCTGTGTTCTTATCCACAGGTAAAAGCTGAGACACAGACAATCCCTTATTGCCCCCATGTGGTACATCAATCCTATTGCACAAAAGCACTGATATGCCCAGAATTCCTCTAAATTTGCTCTAAATTGAATCCAAAGGTTTTTTGATAGAGGTTAGTTTCTGTGAATGTAACAGCCTAAACATTAAGCTGCTATCAAATAGTCTTTTCTGCAATTATATTGATATATTCCTCTCTCACACTTAATAATGTCTGCACAATGAGGGCAACAAAGCATGTCTGAAGCAGCAAGGCCTGAAAACCACCCCCCAACAAAACTGGGAGTGCCAGAAAGCTCACCCTGCCTTTTTAAAAATTATTATTATTTAAATCCCATTGAGATTAATTTTATTTCCCTGCCCATCAAATCAACCCAGGTTTTGTTACCTCAGAGAAGTTGCACAAGGGTCTAAGTCAGTCATGCCTCATCCAATGCCTCAAAGATCTACATGAAAAATGTCTGTGTGTGTGTCTGAGGGAATGGGGAACAAGACATCCCCAGAGAGAAACCACTGCTCCCCCACAATCTGAAATTCTGACAAGAAAGAAGATCACCTCATTTTCACATACCGATCAACTTTAGTCAACAAGTCAACAAATGCACAAATGCCCAGTAAAATATAAAAGAGAAAAAGGGCTAGCTCTATTTCATGGACAGGACACTTAGAATAAAATGATAAATTTAGGATCTAGGACTAGACACGGATAAGCTTGGCAATTATTTTACTGCCAGATAAACTGCAGTTGAGGCTGTCAGTGACACCAACTCTGCTGCATTAAGTTCTTTCAGATATGAGGCAGGCAAACACAGATTGCTGGCAAAACAAACTGGTGGATTCCCCACTCTGCCCTCAACCCAAAGGGCTGTTCCAGCTGTTTGTGGCAGGACACAAAACATGGCAGTCCCACTGCTGCCAGGACACAGCCCCTGAGCTGAGCCCAGCTGTCAGACACATGGACACCCATCCCTGCCACGCTGTGTTTCCATGTTTCAAAGCAGCCTGAGACTATTTGCTGGGCAGGAAAGGAAGATTCAAACCAGTTTTCTTGCTCTGGATGCAAACCTTCAAAGAGACTGCAATATTCCTGGAGAGCCAAATCACATATTCTCTGCCGGGGAGAAGCTCTCAACTCGGAGCAAATACCACTACAGGAACAGCTCCACCTAGGTTTTGGGCTCTCCTTAATGGAAAAGCTTCTTAAAATTAGAAATAAATCAAAAACTTTAAAACAACAGGGGAATTGGAAATTGCAAGGCACAGGAGTGAGCATGTTCTGAACAAACCCTTTTACTGTCAGTGCCTTTTTAAAATTTTGTTAATAAATATGCTATTGAAGCAGCACAGGATCTGTTTTAATGAGTGTTTTGCATTAGGTCTCATGAGTGTGTACATTTACCTATTTTATAGAATACACTGAGTTACCTTTACAACACTTGTATGCTTCCTACATGGTTTTTGCCCTAAATTTTTGGCTTCTGCTTTTATAAATGAGGTGATTCATCATTGCCCCACCAGCTTCAAATTGTTTGTCAATAAAAAGTAGGGGGACAGCCAAGCTGAAGCACTTTAAGCATGATGCCTCAACATGGTGAAGTTGCTAATGGAAGGCACATCTTATAACTCAGATCTCCCTGACTTTTTGCCATGTCTTCCTGGATGTGACTTACAGGGCTGAACAGAAATTTCTACCTGGAAACGTGGCTCACTCTTGGAATGCAGCCTTAAACCTGACACCATTTACATCACCATAGATGAGATGTGCAAAGCTGAGAGCCAGGGAGGGCTGGGATAGAGCAAAAACAACCGGCTCCATCAGTTCTACAGAACTGTTTACAGCAGGTTTCAAAGAGAGCATGATAAGCCCCAGGCTTGCGAGAGGGAGTAGAGCTCCTCATTCTTTTCCTATCTAAGGAGTTCAGTGTTTCCTACAGCAATGAGTGCTGTACTGCTTTCTCCGTGGGACTGTTCCCTAAAGCCAGGCAGGATGGCTGCAGGGCTGTGTCTGCTCTCGCCAGGGTAGCTTCCCAAAAGTGTGTTTTTTTCTCTCTCTCTGGTAGCTGGATACCTTTGCTGCCTTGCTGGACTGACAGGCTCTCATTCCTGTGGGTGGGGGTGAAATTCATTTGCCTGCTGCATTTCAAGCACTGAAACTAAACTTGCAAACACACAGCTACATCAGATCTTGCCTTGCTAAATGCTGCAGAAACTCCACAACGCACCTGAAACTTGGGCACACCCTGCCATGGCTGTGAGCCAGGCCCAGGTGATCCCATCATGTCTGGGCTGCACTGGCAGTGTGTCTGGCCATCACACCACTCCTTAGACAAAGCTCTTCCTCCTCATATTCCCAGTTTCCTCATATTCCTCCTCCATTCCCAGTTTCTGGGCTTGACCTGTAATGACATCAAATGTCACTTCACTGCACATGTGCTCACCTGGTCACTGTGACAACAGCCTGGTTCCAGCACCCTTCAAGTCTTCATATAAAAGGACATACAAGCAGGTGACAGCACCTCCCATTTTTTGGATTATGAAGGGATTCTTTAAGAAACAACTACACACCAAGGGCTGCTCCAGCAGAGGCACAACATCTGCTTCACTGGTAAACTGGCCTGCACTGCCAGCCTTCAGGGCTGTCCAAAGGACCAGTAGCCCAGAGCCTCGTTCAGCATCTCTGGGAAGAGGTGGCAGACGTGGCAGGAACAGGGTTTCAAGACAACAAGCTGCTAATCAAACTGTTATCTCTCCTGAGAAATTGCCCTTGGGAATCGTGGGCTGTGGGAAAATCTCTATGGCAAGCTGAGTTATGAAGGGTTTTAATCACAGCTTTTTTGCACAGCAGGAATCCTTTAAGCATTTCTTTCTGGCTTTCTCTGACAGCAGGAGCCCTGTGTTAAGCTCTTTGAGCTCTTTTCCATACACAGAGTTAAGAGAAAACAGCAAATAGGGAAGAGCACATAATTCCATGGAGTCCTTTGCACTGAATTGCAGTACAATGTCCTTCCAAGCAATAGTTTCAATTCTTCCCAAAGTCTTCATGGATTTTGTTCTTGCACATTCCGAGCAATCACCACCTTATTTGTCCTCTAGTTCAGACACTTCTCTAAAGCATGTAGCATTTCAGGATCTATTACAAAGTGTCCAGAGAAAGGCAGGAAAAGTTACATTTTTCATTTTTCTTTACTCAGATGTCAGGAAACAAAGGTTTATAGATATTTTGTTAACTTTCTATTTCTTTTTGTAACCACTAAATGTGTGTAACAAGCTAGCAAAATCCTGATAGAAATCCTTCTTCAAGGCCCAGAAGCCGGACAAACCAGCAAGAACACCACAGAGAAGCCAACAAAACAGACACACGAGGTGTGCTTAGCCCTGTCCAAATACTCAGAAAGAACCAGGGAATATTTGGCAGTGTGAAGCAGAAGAGTTGCCTGAAAACAAGGCACTTCTCTACACTCATGCTGTCTTACTGAGACAGAAACAGCAAAGGACTCAACTGACATCAAAGTTACAATCCATTAATCTGAACTTAATTTCCTTCAGTCCTGAGAGGATTTTCTACTAAATGCCTTCTGAATATAGTTAGGATTGGTAGCATTTGTTAATGAAATGCCAAACATTCCCTTCCACTCACATCACAGGAGAGCCTTCTCCTCAGCAGCTTACTCTGAGGTCATTAGAGTGTGTATGAAGACAGGTGTGACTAATTCATCCATAGGTGTCACATAAATGGAAAGCCTGGGAGCAAGCAGCGTCAATTTGACCTCCAGCCCAGCCATCCTAGTATTCAAAACTGAATACTCATCAAGTGACCCTCATTGCCCTTAATGTTATTATGTCATAAACTGGCATCCCACAGTACAGCAACAAAGCAACCCTGATTGTTCTCCCTGCTCTGAAAAAAACCCCCCACAAGGAGCATCCATGGCAATATATATAGAGTTAGGCACCACACCCACATGAACAGACCAAGCAACATTGTGACCAAATACAGAAAATGCTTGGATCAAACCTGTTTCCAACCTGCTCTGGCAGACCTGTTATCTCACCACTTTGTGCCCCACAATGGGGCCGAATTAAGGCTGTCCTGGTTTAGGAATGGTATTCCCCAATCTAGTGTTCCCACTGAAACTGAAACCAGGCTGCCAATCACTCATTCCCTCTTTTCTGCATCAGGATGGAGAGGAGAACTGGAAGCACAAAGTGTTATAAGAACAATTTAATGGAAACAGCAATGAGATAAGAAAAGGAACAGTAATAGCAACCATATTAAATAACAAAAAGATACAAACAAGAAAGTGCTTCACATGGAAAAATGCTTACCACGGAGCCCAACCCCACTCACTGCCCCTCCGACCCTGCCCTTCCTGGCTGCTGCAAAATTAACCCTGCCTTGGCTGGAACAGGACAATATTTCAAACACATCACCACAAATTAATATTGAGTATAATAAAGAATCATAATAAACAAAAAATAGCTTTTTAGCAATTTTTATTACAGTTTTGGCTAATTGTAGTACACAGATTATAACAGGTTTTTGTACCAAGAACAGTAATTTTTCCTATCAACTATAAAGCTCTGCAAATTCAAAAGTATTTTTACTCCTAAAATAAAAACCATCACAACACAGTAACAGAAAAAGAACTGTGACCACTTCAGCAAGCCACCAAACAGAATCTACCTTTTGGCCCCAAACCTTTCTGCTAATCATATCTTTCTTTCACCAGCAGCTTTTCTGAGAAAAGTAGTCTTGCTTTTCATGCCTTAGCAAAAAACCATCCATTTCAAGACCATCCCAAGAAAAGTGAAGGGGAAATAGACCTTCAGAGACATCTGGCACACTATGAACAATTATCCGAAAGGTTTGGGAAGAAGCAGTATTTAATTACCTTGAGTATTGCAGCTAAAATGGCTAGTGCCATAAACTTGTTTTTTCCCATTAAATGCCAAAACAACATACAAAAATATTTGAATTTTTAGATCAATTATTTTTTGCTTAAGGCTCACATGAAATGCTTTATCCTGATCAAATATTTTAATAGGTATGTAAATATTCCAAAGACTCACACATTGCCTGAAATAATTTCACAGATGGTGACCAAACAGCACTAAACAAATGGACAAATCTGCTCTTGTTCCCATGTTAAAAATACAGGAAAAAAAACCCTATCAACCCAATATACTCAGCAAGAGTGACAAGTACAACCAGGCTCCTGTGCAGACATTCTACATTTCACAGTTTTTCTTCAAGTACAGGCTCATGGTAATAGAAATAAATAAGGTGCTGTGGAGTGTTCTCTGACAGTGCTGCTACTTTACTTTGGTCCTACACTTTCTTCTGAAAAAGCAATTCAAGAATTTAGAAGCACATGTTTTTCCATCCAAGTTTTATATGCAGAGATTTGACCAAATGGGATTTAACTCTTCTGTGCATACAAAAAGGTTCTCATTTTCACTTTTGTCAAGGTTAGGAAAGGTCAAATGAGTTGTGTCAAACTTTGATAGTAATTACTTTGGAAAAGAGAGCTGGAACTCCCCAGCAAAGGTACAATGCAGGGTTTTACTTCACATTTTTAGAAAGATTCAAACATAAAATAGTAGTTTCAGGCAGGTAAAAATTTCAGCTGATTAACACATTTCTATTTAATCTAGCCACTGAAGTACCACAGGAATTATACATTAGCTGTAGAAATTCTATTATCTTTTTCACAGGAACACTAACAAAATTATAAAAGTCACAGCTGCACCTGAGCTCAAAGAGCCAAAAGAAGTTGCAATCCTATCTATTTATTTGTTAGCTGCTCAGATAATGAAGTTTTGTGATAGATCAGATGAAGAAATCTGACTGCTGGCTTTATCAGGAGCAGCAAACAACCCAGGGTGTGTCACTGCTTGCCCCGTCAGCCACCACCTGGGCAGCTGTGTGCTACATTGATTATTTGCTGCAAATACAACACAAGGCATGATCTGCAGCACAAGTCCAGCCAAGCTAAAAACAGTCTTCTTTGCTACCAGGATTAAGAAAGGGACCTTGGCTTAATAAAGGAAACAGAGTCTCTCCTGAAGTAATACTGTTGACTCCATTCTGGAGCAAAAATTTAAAATACAGTTTGCACTGATCTTGTCAGGAACAGGTCACTTTTAAAAAGAGAAATGTGCTAAGATATATATTTCTACTACATGTAACAGTTTTCAATGCCCTAAAAATATTATGAAAATACTTATTAGGAATTATAGAATTTCTTATCCTTTGGATATAGGAAACACCCATGCATAGAAAACTACTCTTTAGAGTTTACCTCATTCAACAATAAAATCAGCCTTATTCAAGTTTATTTGGCTACAATAATGCCAGAAAATAGCAGGAGTGATTTGTGATGGCCTACAAGAAACTATTCAAAATTAGCTGCAATAGAGTAAGAGATTTTAGGAAAACAATAACTCTCAAGGTTAAATCTAAAAGAAATAATGCCTGTCATGTAACATACAGTATGCCTCTCACAGGGGCATTTCCTCTTCTTTCTTTCGCTAAGACACAAGGCATGCTTGAATTTTCATTTGATATTTTGCAGAGGCCAAGGAAATCCTCTGCTGTGATCAGAGACAGAGAGAGGGGTGCTGGTATCACACGCACATGTAAACACTGCAATATTTATAAAATTAACCTTGCAGGGGTGCAGCCTTAGTGAGGTGACTGTTACCTGGCACTTAACAAGGTATCACTGACAGCTGTTTATTTCTAAATGGAATACAAAGTTAAAAGCAGGGAGCTTATAATAACGTACATTAAAAAAATACTATTATCTAATGCTTATCAGGCTAGAAAACTTTCAGTTACTATTTTGTATCCCTAATAGGAAATTTAAAATAACCTCAAGAAAAGAAGGTCTAAAGAAAATGAAAGTCAAACATGTATAATATATAAAAATATCAACTGACTACATATTATGAAATACATCTCACAAGATGTTACCACAGAACAGTCCCACATTAAACTCCGCAGCAAGCTCCAGATCACATGGAAACAAGAGGCATCCTTTTTGCTTCCACCACTGCAATCCAGCTCCAGAAGGTCTCCTGTGAGTCAGGGGATAAAATCATCTAAAAACATGACAGGAAAATACCATTTCAGATCAGCAGTCTTCTCACATTAAGAAACCTGAAAGAACTGCACACATTTTATAAGTCACAAGTAAATAATGACTTCATTATGAGATTAAGAAACCTGTTTAAACTATTTTAAAGACTTCTTCCACAATTCTTACCAAGATATATTGTATTGACTTTCTGGGAAATTTTCATATGTATACACACACACACACAACACTACACTGTTTAGTTTGACTCCAACTCATTTAACTTTGCAAACAGCAGTTAATCCTTATAAATTTAAATTCAGAGTGAAACCTATGGAAACCCATCTCGTTAACATTTTTCCAAAACTTCTTAACACCAAGCATATTAGAGAGCAGCTAAAGGAGAAGCCCTTTAAGTGGCTATTTTATCACTTGGCATCTTACCCAAGACTTTACACATGGTGCCCATGAACTGCACTGGTGTCACCTTCTCCACTTTGCATCTGCATCTGCATCTGTGCCTGCATTCTTGCAATCATCTCCTGCATGCGACGCAGCTGGAAAAGCAGCACAGAAGAATTCTGTAGCCTAATCTCACCTCAGAATGGAATTCTTCACTGTCACCACTCTAATACTTATTTTTATTAAGGAAGGATCACATATCTGCATTTTCTTTATCTGACAGGTGAATGAGCTCAGGTTATGGCATCTTCTTTTATTGCTCTTCATCACTGAAGAGGCTGGCATTTACTGACTGAAACAAATAGGGTTTATTATTGTACTGTGGGATGGGATTTTTAAGCATCCCTAAATGGAACTCTCTGATGTTACATGTATAAAAATTATGGTTCTGAAGTACTGAACAAGCATTTACACTTACTAAAGTTTATCAGGAAAAAAAGCAGCCTGGTTATGTCCCTCCAAACTACTCTTGTATCTGTCATCCGAAAAAATTGTCAGGATTAACCCCCAACTCCCTTGCTAGGGATGACTAGGTAGAAGCAAGTATAACAGGCAAACTATCCAGTGAGACACAAGCATAATTAAACTTGGTTGAAGCTCAGTTTTAGAGTATTGCATTTAAACATATTAAACATTTGAGCACAAGAAAAGTATGTAAATCACCTATGAAGATTAATTGAACCGTGCTGTACATACATTACTTAAATCCTTTTATTGCACCCAGCTCTGTGACAGGTGGCAAGTCAGCCTCACTACGGAAATAATTTTGGGTGCCTTTGTGCACTTACAGTGTAAGCTCAAACTAAACTGTTAAGCTTAACAATAATGTTAAACCTGTAGAATGTTTATACTACACTTGTTTTTCATATTGTTTGCAACAACAAGCCTTTTCATTTTCCCTTGGTTACATTTTGGGACTTGGGTCTTCACTAAGATAATTAGTAGAAGTCTGAGCATCTGCTTGTGCTGGGGCAGGCTAAGGAGTTCATCTACCTCAGCCCTTTCCCCTGTACCAGCTCCCAGGAAACGCATGGAAGAGCCTCACAGCCAGGTGTCCACTCCCAGTACTTATCGACAGTGCTCAAAATCTAGAATCTGTCCCGTTGGAGCTTGCCAAACCAAAAAATTCCACCTTTCCATTTAGCAAGCATATTCATGGAGAAAGCAAACTCTCCCATCTCAGCATTTTTGAGCTCACCTGCTCAAAAATGCCTTGCTATGTACAAATTCCATGCTAATGAATACCACAATTTACAGACTATGTTAGAAGTATCTTTTTGAATTGAAATCAACCATCTGTTAATCCCATTAACCATGACCTCTTGCTTGTGCAGTAGATGCCCATTCATCCTGCCATCTGTGATCATCGCTTTCCCTTCTGTTCTCTACTTCTCAACAAGGCTATTAATCTCATCTACCCTAGCACAGGACCTGCTCCAGGTCTCCACTTCAGCCTTTCTGCCCACATTTTGCTTTTCATTGCACTTTTTCTAGTCTTGCCTATCTATAACCTTTATAGGTTAGAGGAACAAGAAAAGCAACACTAGAGCTACGCATTATGAATTTGTCATAGCGGCAGAATGAGAATTTCTGTTTCATTTTTTATTTCTGACCATTTCTACCATCATTCTCTCTTTTGCTGCAGAGCTGAACTGACTCTGTCCCAGTCTGCAGCTGTTAAGTGTAGAACCCTTACTCCTATGAGGATGGTTCTCCTTGCCCACACAGTGTGCATTACATCCACTGCTGATCACTACAGTGGAATCATGTTTTACCAGATTCCACTTGTTCCAAAAAACCCCTATTCTGAGTCTCCTCGCACCTCTTCCCATTCTGTTCTTAGTGAACCTTAAATAACTTTATATTGGAATATAACTGTTTTTCCTTTACCAATTATCAAGATCATATAAATGTTTGCTCTAAAGTAGCAACAAAAGAACAAAAATTCCCCTGTTACAAGAATAGAAAGTTCTGTCATCTTACTTCTGCTTCCTTCTCAAGCAGAATCTGGTCTTTATTCACTTCTTCATCTTCTATTTTCCTAAAATAACATTAACATTGTTAGAAACATAAAATCATTAAGGTTGGAAAAACCTTCTAAGATTGCTGAGTCCAAGCATTAACTCACCATTGTGTTCACCATTAAACCATGTCCCCCAGTGCCACATCCACAAGCAGTTTGAACACTTCCAGAGATGGCAGCTCCACCACTGCCCTTGGGCAGCCTGTGCCTGTACCCAGACACCCTTTCTGTGAAGAAATTTCTCCTAATATCAGTCTAAACCTCTCTGGTGCAACCTGAAGCTGTTTCCTGTTATTGCATCACCTGTTACTTGAGAGAAGCCACTGCCTCCCACCTAGTTTTATTCAAGATTTCCCACCACTTTGCTAATAGTTCTCTCCTTCTCCATGTCACAACTAGAAGATCTACTAATGGATCTAATCAAGCAAGTGCCATCAAACATGCAAAGGAAACAAACTGGTGTTTGTTAAAAAGTTAACAGACAAATACATTGTAAAAAATCCGCTATGCCCCAAAACCTCTGAGATCATCAGTGAGTACAGTCAACAAACACTTATTGTCAAGCACTCCTGGTAGCAGAAGTGCAAGCTTGAAACAAATTCACATGGAATCTACCCTCACTCACAGTAAACCTAACTACGTTCTAGTACCATTTCAGAAATGTGAAAGCAAAGGTATATGGGCCACTTAACTAGAAAATATACAAAAACATGTTTTAGTTTCACATACCCAATTTAACAGCAACTGGAAATCTCTAGAAATTGGATGACCTTAGGTCACACTGCTTCTAATGCCTTTGTACACAGCTGTTGGATAAGAGGCATCTGAACTTGGGAAGTTTGAGGACTTTTACCTTGAATTTCAGAAAGCAAGATTTAAAATCAGGAGAGAAGAGCATTTTATCTTGCCTGTAGGGCAATACTACAGGCAGGAAACTGCAAAAGGAAAACTCCTTTTGCTGAAAACTGACCAGACATGTTACAAAATGTCTGTTAACAGCTTGATGGGGAAACTTTTGCAAAATGCTCCAAAGCCCCCAAAATGTGCAATTTGGAACCCTCTAGTGGCTATAAGAAGAGACACAGCTGAAACACCTAAACCAGGAAATACAGTTTCCCACAAGAACTCCCCAACTCATCTTTACAGACCCTGCTATTGTACTTAAAAATGGGGTGTTTTGTCCAGTTCTCTTTCCAAGAAAGCTGTGCCCTATCCAACCCAGCTCAAAACAGGGCTAACAGTCATTACTCTGTGACTGCTAGTATTCATGTATGTCATGTTTAATAAAGCATTGCAAAAAATTTTGATAATCTCTTTTTAAAGGCCCAGTCCAAATATTCCGGTTGTTAATTCTGAAAAAAAATCCCACATTCTTTTTAAGATATCAGCTCTGATCTAATTTGCAGATTTTTTAACACAATATTTATCACAGACATCTGTCCTATATAGTACTACCTTCAACATTCCAACTCAAGTGTGTTTAAGCCTCAGACCAAAGCCTCATAACAAAGCACTCCCACAACTCCCTAACTCCACAGCTGTCGCTTCAGATTTACCAAATATTTTTTGTTACTTTATTTCTAAGCTGGTCAATAGAACTTGATGTTGACTGGAGTTACAGAGCTACCCTTGATTTACCAAACCCTAGCAATGCAAGGGTAGGTGAGACACAGAAAGAGCAAAATACAAACTCAGAAGAGGAGAAAGCAGCATGTAACCATGAGAAGACAACCTGCTGCCTCGTTTGAGCCTCTCAGAGCGGAAGTTCTCATAATGAAGATCCTGGGTCACCTCTTGAAGGTCTTGCATATGGGTGCTGGAGGAAGAAAAGCAATTAAAATATAAAATATCCTTGTGTCACATCAGTTTGCTTAAGCAACTCTCGCATTCAGCACTGTCTTGGAGCAATGTGCTCAGCATGCATGCCCACTTAGCATACTAATTTAAAAGCTAATTTCAGTTAAATTGGTGCAATAAAGGACACAGAGAGGTCACCTCAGCTCTGAGACTGCCCTGTTCTCCTGAGTGAGGCCTTTGATGAATCTGATCAGGTGAAACAGAGTAGCAAAGACCAGGAAAAAAACAACCAGGGGGCTTTCCAAGTTTGCTCCGTTGCAAGTGGCTCTACCTATTAGATGCGTTGAAAAAAGCACAACCTGTTTTATGTTCCAGGGGATCTGAGTAGCAATACAAACTGCATTTGACAAAAGAATCAGATAAATCATTATTTTCACAGAATCACTGAGTAATTCAGATCAGACAGAACCTAGGGGTCCTGTGTGGTCCAACCCCTGACTAGGCCTAGTTCAGCTAGGTCAAGGTTGCTCATGGCCTTCTCCCCACAAATTCTGTATGTGTCCAGGGATTATACAACTGCTGCAAACCCCTAATGCAGTACTTGATTATCTTGGTGATTGTTTTCTAAACTACCATTTAATTGGAATTTTCTAACTTACATTAACATGGTCCTCAGCTTCAGGAAGTCATTATGTTCTGGATTCTCCACTTCAACTACACCCCATGGGTAGAGCCGACCTCTAACTTTTTTACCCTTTGCTTCAATGAGTTGATTGGACCCCACTACACAAAATGGAATGCTGGCCTGAAAGCCAAAAGTGTGAAAGTTACTTATAATGAACCAGGACAAACAACTCCAAGAAAAACTCTTGTTCTGCTCAGCACTGCATATTATGGTAGTAAGTTCATAATTATTTTAAATTAAAGGTGTAAAATAAATAAAAGTAACTGCTGCCACCATCTTCCAAGCTAGGGAAGCCTGGGCAGAGACATGGTGACTCACTCCAGGTTGCATTGCAGGTCTGGCTCTAAAGCCATCTGAGCAGTCTGAAAAAATACAATATATTATCCATCTCTATAATCTATAAAATCAGTCACACCTTCAGGAGTCTGGTCTGTTCTTTAAAATCTTCATCCTCATCTGATTCAGCATCAGGCAGGTGATAAATCTTGATGCCATGTTCTTCTATTTCATCCAGAATCTGAGACATTTAATGAAAGAAATCAATATAATATACATGGAGAATCAGTACTTTTAAATCTTAACATAAAATTACTTAATACAGTTTCCTAAGAAATCTGGATTTATCTTAATGATCCAAATTGCTCAACAAGGATTTGGTTTTAAATACCATATTTCTTCATCATACTCAACAACTACTTGCCACAGACTTTCAGACAAACAACAGTGTTCATAAAAACACTTTCCACTCAAAGTTTCCTTTGTGAAAACAGCGTTAAACCTTTGCAATTTTTTTGGTAATAATAGAAGTGTTGACTCAGAAGTCATACTTGCTTTCTACAGCTTAACCTCCTTGCTCTTACCTCTGAATTACTACTGGGGGGGGTAAGGGTGGGAGTGTTTGAAAAACAGATATAGACACTAAAAGTACTTTTTTCTTCATGCCTGCCAGTAATGGTATCTGCACCAGGAATCCATTTGCCATAGACCCCAAATGTTGCCCTTTAAAAAAGAATAATCTTTACTTCTGCAGAATTCTAGCACTCTAAACATACCTACTAGAGTACACTATATATAGTCTCTATTTTTATTCCAGAGTGGATAAGATAGCTATAAGGATTTTCAGAACAACTGACAAAAATCACACAGTTTTCAATGCAAGAGCTAAGACTGGAACACGCCTTTGACAAGTTAATTCTAACACTTCTTTCTAAACTTCATAGCTGTTATTAGCTCATGACGGCTTGTTGAATCCCACCTCCTCCCAGCAAATACAGCATCAAGTCCTGCATGACTGAATGTATTAAGAGTCTTGCCTCTGGAAGACAGAACCGGAATGCTTTAGAAGGAGTGACATAGGGGAACAAAAACAACCTCAAAATCAGAACATCTCTGTAAATCCCAGTTTTTAATCATCAGAATTCTGACTGGGTAAAAAGCCCCAAATATACACATGCACATTCTATATGCAGATACTACCTCTGCTTTGGGACTGATTGAACAGGTAACAGAGCAATTACCATCAGCAAATGTATTTAAATATTTTTCCAAAGTTCCAAAATTCACTCATAATCTAATTGTAAATGCAGCCAGACTGACATTTTGCAAACAACATTCTAAGGATGATTTCTCAGTTAAATATATGATAAAATAATTTACAGGATATCAAACTACACATTAAGTGATGCTACACTGTGCATGAGATTATATTTTCCTCAGCTAGGACAGAGTAAGGTTAATGAGAATGCCTCTCTTTTCAGCCACCATACTGCTACAACCAAAGCACAACACATTTCTGCAAGCCACAAAAACACTCACCCTTTTCTTTAGTCTCTCTCTCTCCTTCAGAGAAAGTGTATCAGCTTTTGCAATCACTGGTACAATATTTACTTTGTTGTGTATGGCCTTCATAAACTCAACATCCAGAGGCTTAAGGCTAAAATTAAAATATGGAAAATTTTTATTTATTTTTACTCTAAATTACCAATTTATTTTCACTCCAACATAAGTATCTCTCTTTACACAGAGAGAAAGCATACAGCCAATTAATGTCAGCAGTTATAGCAGTTGCTTAAGTAATGGCAACCTGATTCTGAAAATTTAAGTCAACAGGCACAAACCAACTCTCTAAAATAAAATAATGTAAAAAAATTAGAGAACCACCTACCCATGACCAAATGGTGAAATAAAATAGAAACAGCAATGAACTCGATTATCTATGATATGCCTTCTGTTCAATCCACTCTCATCATGCAGGTATCGCTCAAACTGCTCATCAATGTAAGAGATTATGGTCTTAAAACTGTAAAACAAACACAGATTTGAGGAATCACCAAATGGTCCACAACTTCAGGACTCTTTCAAAGGTAATATTAAACCACTAAGATACCCTGCTGATGAACCAATCTTCTGTTGGACAAAAAATCATTTACTGATCCTACAGTACAAGGAAAATAGAAGAGCACATATATTAAAATTTTATTGGAACTCTAGAATAACAAGCTACTATGCATATTACATATATATATATATATATATGTATATGTATATAAAGATAAAATATACATAACCCAACCTCTGTTCTACAACAAATTTCTCTTGGGTTAGTGTTTATATCTTGAATAACATTAACTACACATTTTCAACGTATTTTAAGGTTCTTGTCGCAAACTGATTTAACATCATAAATGGTTTGCGTTGCAAGAGACCTTTAAAGATCACCTATTTCCAAGCTACTGTCATGGGCAGGGACACCTTCCATTAGTCCAGGGTTCTCTTGAACACTTTCAGGGATGGAGCAGCCACAGCTTCTCTGGGCAACTGTGCCAGGGATCTCAACACCATCACTGGAAAAAAGTCTCTGCTACAACCAACCTAAATCTACTCTCAGTTTCAAACCATTGCCCCTTGCTCTGCTACTACAGGCCCTGGTATTAAGTCTCTTTCCATGTTTCCTGTGCGCCCTCTTGAAACATTTCAAGGCCTCAGTAAGGTCTCCCTGGAGTCTTCTATTTTTCAGATGGAACCTCAACTCTCCCAGCCTCTCCTTACTGCTGTTCTAGCCCTTGGATCATTTCCATGGTCCTCCTCTGCACCTGCTCCAATAGGTCCATGTCTGTCTTGTGCTAGAACCGCAGAGCTGGATGCAGGTCTCATAGGAGCACAGGAGTGGGGCAGAACTCCCTCCCTCAACCTGCTGGCCACGCTGCTTTTGATGCAGCCTGGGATACTAACGGCTTTCAGGGACTGCCTCCTCATATCCAACTTTTTGTCCACTAGTGTCCTGATTCTGGCTGAGATCTATAGGAGGGGGCAACTCCAGAGAACAGCAACTTAATTCAGTGTGCTGAGCCCCTGGCTTTTATTTACTGGACACTGCTCATCACTAGAGGAGCACCCTCAGGGGAGGAGGAGAAAAGAAAAGCAACAGGCACCATGGCAATTTCAACTGCAGCTGAACCACTGCCACAACCTGCACCACAAACAGCTGCCCCTACACAGAAGAAGAAATCCAAGATCAAATCAGTTTGTTTAGAGAAGGATGAAGAGGAAGCAGGGCTCTCACAGCAGGAGGAAGAGGCAGGGCCAGAGATAATAATCCAATTGCTATCCCTTGTGAGCTGCAAGATACGTGAAAAGATTTCAGCTGCCATTTGGGGGAGACTGTGGCAACCTGGCTGCTCTGGTACCAGGCCATTGTGGCCCACCACAGAACCAGATCATAGGGAAGCCTGTCCTGGGATGTGGGCATTGACAAGAGGATTGGGAAGAGGACAGAAACTCTCAGGTCTGGTGGTGACTTCTGTCAAGAATGAGGGAAAGGTATTCTCTCAAGGATGATCTCATGGTGTGACCAGGCAGGTGGAAGGCCATGGAGGACGGTATCCAGTACCTGAGAGAATTAGCTGTGCTGGAGGCAATCTATAGGGGTCCAAATAACCATCAGTCCCCTGTAGATCCAGATGAGGTCCATTGTACACAATCCATGTGGCAGAAGTTTGTACAGAGCACACCGCTGTCGTAAGTCAACTCATTGGCATTGTTGTCAATGAAAGAAGCAAACAGTACCTCAAGTGACCTAACTCTGACAACATGAATATCAATTTTTCTCTTCCCTACCACCCTGAACCTCAGCTGTGGAAAGACTGTCCAAGATTAAGAACAGATTTGAAAAACTTGAGCAAACTAGAGAGGAAATGTTCCATACTCCACCAGTATGGGCCAGGCTCTGTTGCTGAGAGCAAACACACCCGTCCCCAAGAGACAGGATATAGACCACGTGATAACCTGTGGTTCTACCTGCATGACCACAGAAAAGACATGAGGCAGTGGGATGGAAAACCCACCACCACCTCAGCAACATGGGTGCAGGAGTTGAGAGGAAGTACAACCACCACAGGAAATTCTTCAAGCATAAATGCAGCTCCAGTTTCCAGGGGGCATGTCCTCAGACAGAATAGAAGGGCTGATGTTACTCCTGAAGTGTAAGGCTTCAGAACACTTGCAGTACATTGATGACATCATCATGTGGGGAAACATGGCAGAGGAAGTTTTTGAGCAAGGCGAGAAGATAATCCAGATCTTCCTGAAGGCTGGTTTTGCCATCAAACAAAGTAAGGTCAAGGGACCTGCCCAGGAAATCCAGTTTTTAGGAGTAAAATGGTAAAATAGGCATTGTCAGACTCCAATGGATGTGGTCAATGAAACAGCAGCTCTGTCCCCAGTGACCAGAGGAATGAAGCTCAAGCTTTCCCAGGTGCATATTCCAGAGTACAGTCAGATTGTAAGGCCTCTCTAGCATGTGACCCAAAAGCAAAATGATTTCAAGTGGGGTCCTGAACAACAAGCTTTTGAACAAGTGAAACAGAAGATCGTTCATGCAGTAGCCCTTGGGCTCACCAGGACAGGACACGTGGTCTTGAAACTGAATTTCACTTTATCAGGAAATATAATTTCCAAAATTACGGGGAAAGGCAGAGGTTATCTTGAGGTTCAGGGGTTTGAGAGATGTGGGAAAAGGGATTACCATTGAAAACTGATTGCTATTGATCTCAAAATTACTTCTCAGTATTTACTATAATGTAAATTTGTAAAAAAAACCAAACAAAACAAAACAACCAAAATCTAAGACAATGAAAAGCACTTAAAAATTAGGCACAGAATCTGAGAATGCTCAAGTGAATGTGGATAAGATCTAGGGGTGGATTTTTGCTTGCACTGAAGAGTAGGTGATTCACTTTCTCAGAGTATTATTGCGAGTCAAGGTGACTACTCACTTAAAGCTCTTTCAAGCAATACATACAGAAGTCAACAAAGAAAAGAAAAAGTCCCACAAAATTTATTTAAGTTGTGTCAAAGTTATTGATGTCTCTTCACAGGTATTGGAATTAATTCACAACACTGAAATTAAGCTTCCTCAAAACTAGAAAACAAAAAATCCCACCTCAAATTCATCATTTCACAGACACACAGCACAGTTCCACTCTCCAGGAGGGATAAGAAATCTATATCAGAATCCATAGATAGATCAAGAGACATTTCCTGTGCACGTACCAGTCTCGACAGTTGATGGCATCCCCATATCCTGGTGTATCCACAACCGTCAGCCGCAGCTTCACGCCCCTCTCCTCAATTTCAACTGTTGAGGCTTCAATCTGCACAGTGCGTTCAATCTTATCTGAAAGACAACAAACTCCATCTTGCAGAATCCAGTCTGTAAGACCATGTCATTCTGAGATAAACTCCAAAGATTAATTGGCAGATAAAACAGCATAAATATTATTCTATCGATTACATTCTAAGGCCTGATAACAAAAAGACTCAGTATGTAAATTCCTTCAATGTTATTACAGGACTGTATGAGGTTTCATACTTTTCTTAAAAATAATGTAGAAATTAAGGCAAAAAGGGACTGAGACAAAATTATTGGTAATGGGAGAACAATACAAAATTATATATAATGGATTCTTTTCCTAAGGCTGGAAGTTATAAGTAATCAGCAGCTAACATTAAACCATTAAAGCAAGTCATTCAACAGATACCAAAAAGAGAAAAAGTACATCTTTTATCTTATTACAATATTCTCTTTTGCTGGATTATTGCATACCTTGAATAACAACAAAAATAGGACAAGAAAATGAAGAACAAGAAATGAAGTTCTCATTCACTAAATATCAATCCAAAGCAAATGAATTAAGGTGCAGGCAGGTATAAACAATTAATACATTTACAATTGCAACAGATTAAAAATTAAATAAATTCTCTGATTGCTTCAGTTGATTGTTTATCTTACTCTGACACAAAGACTGCTAATACGAATATTGTTTTAGTTGATTGTTTATCTTACTGTGACACAATGACTGTTTTTAAGCAAAAGAAGGGATCAAAGGTGTTAATACAAATACAAATACACCCAAGGAATAAATAACAAAGACCTGATAGACATCCTGGGTGCAGAGGAAAATTATTTTATCTAACAGCTCAAGTGTCAGGAAATATATTAGAAAGTATTACAGCTAGAAATCACTGCTGGTTGTTACCAAAATTCAAAGATAAAAGCATTCAAAACTCCAAAAACCATTAAGCAAAGATGTATTTACCAGCAGCTCCTGGAATTATCCTTTCTGGATAGAGATCTGTCAGGAAGAGGCTGTTTATTAATGTAGATTTCCCTAATCCAGATTCACCTGTGATTCAATATAAAGATAAATTCAACATATTTACATAAATAATATCAAGAGTATCTGACAGTATTATCTGACTATGGATTTTTTTTTCATATTTCTTTCAAATTAAAAATTTACAAATTCTAATTTTGGATTAGCCAAGTTTACACTAAAAGGTTGAAAAATTATTTTCACATCTTGGCTTTGTAAAGCACATTCCCAGAGCTATCACTGATGATTTGTAATTAATGCTGTTAGTCAAATGGAGTTGTGACCCATTTAGACTTCAGATTTATCATTTTATGTCTCTTGACTTTTTAAGACATGCTTTTCTGTTACCACTCCATAATGTGAAATATCCTACCTAGTGAGAAGCTATGTCCTGTCAAGGCTTCATCATCATTTTAAACAATGAAAAATGCATTGCTGAACTTCTGTACAGCCAGGCAACATAAAGTGGGATTTACTTCTGGTTTTTTATGCCAATATGGCTAACAAGAACTCAAAGCCAGAGGAATATGGCCGCTGAGCAATTTTTTTATACTGATGAACTTGGGGATTACCAAATTGTACCGTAAATATATTTTTGTTCTAGAGATACTGATGGCCATGAAGAAAATTCAGAGGGCAACTAACTAGTTAAAGATCAAGATTTCAATCGGAACAAATGTTCATAGCATAAAAAAGAGCAGCAATTAGAAATGCTCAGTACTTGAGTTCATTGAAGAGATATTTTTCTAGAATTTTAGTTTTATTTCAGGTGTTGATAGGATTAAATAAAAAATTAGAATTAAAATAAAAAATTAGATGTTAAAAAATGATGGGCCACAGAATCTCTGAGTAACACAGACTACTCTGCAACATGAATCTGACAAAAACATCTGAATAAAAGAAAAAAAAAGGACGGAAATTTTTTTAAAATGAAGATTTGAGTAGAAGCTGCCAGTTTTTAATGCCTTATAGAATGCAGCTTTCTAGACCAGATTGTGCCAGTGCAGTCTGCACCAGTGAAAGTGACACAAACCCAGAGTAACTCAACCGTCACTTGGAATCATTTCAGCAAAACCAGAAAAGTATCATTTCATCCAATGCCACATTCCAGTTTCAGTATGGGTAAATATTACACATAAACCAAATCAGTTTTCATAGTCACTGTCAATGATTATATTGGCTACACTGGTTTAGTGACTCTTAAATGAAATAACTATTTAGATGAAGTCATAGCTTAATAATGAGAATTAACATAAAAATAAACACAAGTGACTGGGATTTCTTTCAGAGCAACACAGCCAAGCAGCCAAATTCTTATAAATCCAGCTCATATTTTCAGATACCACAGTAAACAATAGCAGGGAAAAAAAACAACTAAAAGCTGTGTGAAAAAGAAAAATCATTGATTAGGATTCTGTCAGCACAGGCAGCTTTTAAAGTATTATCCTGCTCAGAAATGAAGAAGGATGGCAACTTAATGAAAAATGATAGTTCAGAATAGGCACTGTGACACAGCCAACATGAGAACATACTTAAAATCCATACATATTTGAAGAGAAAGAATTCACATTCCAAACTGTTGAAATAATCCACAATTTAAAGCACAGTTTATTTTATCTTACACTAGCAGAGGGAAGCAGCTGATGTATCTTAAAATATCACTCATAATTTTCAATTAAATTATTTTTTTCCAAGTCCTTTTCCTTTAGTTTTCATTTATCCCTTAAAATACTGGCAGGCAACAACAGTAAAGTTCCACTTTACTCCAACATAGGTGGATTAATCGCCTTTCTGTTACTCTTACACCATATAATTTCCCCTCTACTTGTATTTTACAAGAGACTAGAAACAACTGTTGGTCTATATAATTTTACATTGCTTTCTTCCAGAACTGTTTTATGTGGCACTATTTGCAATTAGAATTCAAAGAGATCTGGAAGTTTAGCTACAGCAGAGAAAGACATCTTTTCTTTCTCAAAACTGTTCACACTTTTAGGATCACTGAACAGTAAATTCTGAAGAGTTACAGTAGACAGCATTCGAAGCAGCTGCTTATACTTTGGTTTTACTCTTAGATTTTATGAGCTAGCCTTTATGGTATCGTCCAAATCAAACCCAATGAAACATACAGTAAAAAACTACAATAAAATTCTAGGAAGACAAAGATAAGGGCAAACTCCGTACAACATTGAAGAACAAAATACAGAAGTAGGACAAAAGCAGTGCTAAAGCTGTCATTTGGCAAAACTAATGAAAGGTTTGAGGACAGACTCTCCCTGTAACTACTGAAATCCAAAACAACTAAGAAGTTAAACATCTCCTATCATGCACTATCTCACCTCTCCTCCTCACTCCAACTGTGATCTCTCTTAGGCAAATCTAGCACACAAATGGGATTTATTTCTTGTGGTGCCAGGTAACGAAGAGCCTAATTCTATTAGGGTACTTTTTGTGAAAGCCTATTTAAAAGCAAGAATTACAGAGTTCAAACACCAAAATTCACAAGTTATGGCTCACAAACAGAGAGACAGAGAAGACACCCAAGCCTGATTTGGGAGTCTATTTAATTTTCAAGAATAGCAATTGATTTCTCAAAGGATCAAGGTATTTCTGCAGACATCAGATTTTTCTTTCTATTGCAGATACCAACACAGACTCCCAATGAATTATCAAATAGAAAAACACTTTAGATTACAACTGCTAACATAAAATCATTATCAAAGTAAAAAGTAACAGCTCACATCAAAACCAACTGGTCCAGTTCTCAGCCTTTCTCACTCTTTTACAAAAGTATTTGGAAGGGTTGAAAATACTAGAGTTCAGATGCTTTTGAACTAAAGAAGCATAAACAACATTTAAATAGAAGGGGTCTCCTTAATGCTAGTCTCAATCAAAACACACAAGTGAACTAAGACTGTATTCAAATGCAAAACCAGTTTTAAACTACATTGTAAATGGAGTGCTGGAATCCTGTAAGACAGGGGAGAAGGAAGGAAGGAATCATTGCTGTAGTACACAATAAAATTTCTTCACCCACAAACTTAATGCATTCAAGCATGGTTTGTAATGTGGCAAACAACTGCTGCAAGAACCAATTAAATATAAAGGAAAGCTAAATGCAACAGTAAAGAAAAGTTTCTGATGCAAGCTGAAGCTCAAATTCCCAGTGAGCAAGTACTAATTGTGAGAAAAACTATAAAATGCTTCCTTACCAACCACCATCAGAGTAAATTCAAATCCCTTTTTCACAGACTTTCGGTGAACCTGATTGGGAAGGTTTGCAAATCCAACATAGCCGGGAGTTTCTGGATTGGTAAACTGAGCAGGCTGTTGCTAAAAATGAAATTTAAAAAAGTAAGATAATAATAAGCAACCGCTCAAGACTTACTAGTTTGTGTAACTGCTTTCCTCACTTATCTCAAAAGGTTTGAAGCTCCATGACAGAGAGGAAACTACTCAGAGGTTTCTACTACTCAACAGTTTCATAAAGAAGTGCAGAACAATTACATTGACCTAGAGCTTGAAAAACAAAGTTTCACTTGTTCAGATATCCAGCCAAGATCACCATAAGTAAAACAGAAACAAAATCCCAAATAATTATTTATCAAAGTATGACAAAGTACACAATAGTTTAGATTTAGAATACTCACTGCTACAGATATGGCAGAGAAATCTTTACATCTCTTAGTTCCCTCTTAAAACACATTACTCGAGCACCCTTTATCACTCATTTCACCCCAATAACCCAACACTGATGCTTTATCCATCATATCAAATGCTGGGGGTCAAGAATTAGATGAATCCCAGCATGACAATAATATTTTAGGTTACAGTATTTTAAATGAAGGATTTTATTGGAAAAAATAGTTGATTCTATTAGTAAAGAAAAAAAGAAATTAAATCTAAACCACCATTTTCATAAATGATGCCTGCTCAAAACAAAATTGCAGAGAGGAAGTTTCAATGAAGATGCACCAAGGAGTTTTTATAAAACTCTGACCAAAATTAAATCCTTACAAGAGTATTAGTTAACTGCAGAGATTTATACTTGCATGAAATGGCTTTAATCTATGTCTTACATCACCCATCTTTCAATATTTTGTCTCCCATAGACAGTAAATTTCAAATACCCTTCATCATCAAACAGATGCAAGTTGCACAATTTGTCATTGAAGATTAATATTTAAAAATAAAAAAAATATGTTTCCCATTGTTACAATGGAAGACAGAAATGTTATTCTTACCTTGGACATTTTTAGGGAAGAATGGGAAAAAATCTGAAAAAAATAATAATGTTTATCAGCTTATTAAAAATTGTATGAGGAAAAAACCCACCCAGAAACCAGTGTAATATCTGCTGTTGCACACTAAATTGAAAAAGGAGCACCCCTGATTGGATGTCCAGATTCTGAAACAGTGTCAACTTCTTCACAGAGCAAAAGTATTTGACTCTTCTGTACTAACAAGGGGCAGAATTTTCAGCTACCATTGCTCCTATAAACGCAGTCAGAAAAGAAATTCAAGCAACATGAATGTGGAGTGCTGAAGGCACCAGATGTGCGACAAACCATTCTGAAGCATTGCAAGTCCACATCCTTTCTGGAAACTAACCAAACCAATCACCTTGCTGAAAGACAGCTTGCTCTTTAGAGGAAACAGTTTCTTCAAAGCCAAAAAAAACCCCTAACTCCTGTATTATTTTTCTTTTCAAGCCTCTCTTTCTCCTCAACATTTTCATCCATGTGGAAGTGTTTTGTTGAGAGCTAACACTTCCAAATGAACCTTTTTCTCTTCCTCTTTTATCTAGATGCTTGCAAACTCAGTCATTCTACCTTCTGCTTACCAATGTAAAATTTTCATACGTAGCTGCATGTGAAATATAAAACAGACAGGCACAAAAAGGTTTTTTTTTAAAGATTTCTTATCTAACACTTCTTTGCAAAAAAGTCTCTTAACAAAGTCTCACCGACCACTAACTTGCATGATTTCAGGAGATCATGTGATTCACTGTGGCAACATAAAAATGTCAGCATATGCTGTATCTGCAAGCGATAAAGAGCTCAATTCCACTTTCTAGTCCCTCCTCTGGCTCACCCTCTTACCACAAGGTATCTGTTCCCACTCCCAAAGCCCACAGCCACCTTTCACCTAACTCACTTGCACTTTAATTCCATGGATTTGAAATTATCACTACCTGATTCTTTCCATCTTCCAAGCACATTTTGTCAGCAAGTTCAGCTTTGTGTGACATTACACCAAACTGCTTCAGTTTGCAGCTCCCTTCAGTCTGTTCCTCCCAGCAAAGAGACATCTTGGAATCAAAACAAACTGCCCAGCATTAGACAGCAGAAGCCCAATCTTTTGTGTAAGGCACAAGGTAAAGCTGTTTCAATGAGGGGATGATTTCCAGGATTTTCTTCTCAAAGCTACTATATAGGTCTATGTTTACACAATTTTAACCTCATTTGAGTTTGATGGGAGTTACAGACTGAAGACGTTAAACTTTGAAGCAGTTTGGTATCCTTTCTCATGAAGCCAAATTTGCTGAGAAAAATCTGGCACCCTGGTTACCAACACAAAATAAAAACTGGATAATGTGGTTCTCAAGTGAAATTGCAAGATAAAAATAAAATCTAGTATCTGCAACATCTGTATTTCAGTCCACAAAACAGTCTATGACCTATGATGCATTCATCTAGTGAAGAACTTATCCGTAAGCCTTTTTTATCTTGTAAGATTGCTCTGATAGCAACTCTTCCTTCCAAGACTGTTTCCTGCCCAGTGATGTCATTGATTCCTGCTTAAGCATTCTTCAGGAGAGGTTTTCAACGCCAAACAAAACTAGATCCTGCTGGAACATAGAGGAACATTCTTCTAATTTGTGAGACTTGTCTGTCACCCAACTATTTCTCAGAGGCGGGCTAAGAGCAGAGGAAAGTTTCTCACTGCTACTGGGAAACGAAGCAGCGAGCAGAGTTATATAGACGGCTGCAGCTACACTGTATTTTAACAAACGGACCAAGCACAGAAACCTTTCACGAACGATCTTTCCCACAGCGTTCCCGTCAGGTCTGAGCGCTCCCACACAGGCAGGAGCACATCCGAACCCGAAGGCCAAGGCCCCGTCCGACCGCAAACCCGAGCCTCGGGCATCGCACGGCGGGGCTTAGGGTTGCGGTCGGGGTTAGGGGCTTAGGGTTCGGGTGCCTCGAAGCAGCCCAGATTTTCCTCGAGAGCTGGTCTGTCGTGTTCCTCACACTCAATAGCGCGGCTGGAGTTTTCTACGGGAGCCTGTTCAGAAGCGACTGCCTTCCACGCTGTGGGAGGGGCCCCGCTCCTCCGCGGCCCCCGCCCGGGGGTCCCATGGCGGCCCATACAAGCACCAGGTCCCGCGCTGGGAGGGCGGCCAGGGCGCCTCACCTCCCCGACACCGCCCGCAGCGCTCATCGTCCCGCTCCCTCCTCACCAGCATCACCTAACCTCAACCAAACCCCTCAGGTTCGGGGGTCCGTCTGCGCGGCTGAAAAAGACAAACCCCTTCGCAGCACTTCTACCCGCCGCCTTCCCTCATCCCCGGTCCCTTTACCGCCGCGCTCCCCCGGGGCGGGGCGGGGCGGGGCGGGGCAGGGCGGGGGAGGGCGGGGCCGGGNCCGGCCCCGCTCTATGGTCGCGGCCGCTGCCATTGGCGCAGCGCGGGCCACGTGCCGCCGGCGTACCCCGCACCGAGCCGGGGCGCGGGGGCCGCCCCAGGGCCCCGCTCCGCCGCCAGCGGTCCCGCTCCGCCGCCCGCGCCGCCTTGGCAGCGGGGAGCGCTCCAGGGCGGCCCGGGAGCAGACAAAAGCCATGAGTCATGTCCCGCTTCCTTCCCCTACGGCGGATCGGCCGGGACTGGGCCCGCGCCGCCACTGAGGGGATGCGGCTGAGGAAGCGGTCGCCTTCCCTCCGCCTTCGGCTGGTAGAGGGGCCTGCCCTGTGCCCGCGGGCCCGCACTGCTGCGGGCTCTCGAAGTATAGTAGTCTCCATTCCCGCTGCTCCCTAAGGCTGAGGCTGTGCCATGGGCCGCGGGAGGGGGGAGAGTTTTGGCCTCACCTGTGACACTGCAGGTAGTGTCAGCCGCCTCTGTGCATGATACCAGGAGAAATTCAGCCTCTGCTGACCCGCTCTCTATGCCTGCGGTGTGGTTTTATTTCGAGTTATTTATAGACCAGGATGATCCAGCAATCCAGCAGTCCTGAAGAGGGTTAAGTGTGGGCCACTGATGATTCTTTAGCTGTAGCTGAAATGGCACATGATAAGTAGCATTTCCCGTGATGGCTTTCCCCAAACAGTAGAGGAGATTTTTGTAACTGGCGGGAGTAATTTCTTCCACTAAAAGACAAGAAGCAAAAGAGGAGATTGTGCTGGGTATGTTGATAATATAGAGATCAGTTTTAACTTGTAAGATAAGGCAAGGGCCTTGAATTCACTAAGTTTATAATTTAAAACATTTTCAGTTCTGTGCCTGTGAAGTTAAGATTAGTGGCATTCAGTCCCAAGATGTTGGAAAGAGTAATTTCTTGTTTTATCCTGTTATGTAATGACAGAGGAAAACCTGCACACTCATATGTGCTGCATTGCTTTATCACATCTTTTCTGTTCAGTAAGGTAAGTGAAGAATCTGGTGATTTAGTCTTCATTTTTGTTACTGGTTCTGTTCTGACAACTGTCTGCAGTTAGAAGACAACACATAGTAGTATGATTTGTGTTGGTTTTTTTTTTTGCCCCCCCCCAAACCTGACTTGGAAGTGGTGTTTCATGTATTGTTTCATATGCAGGTTGGGTATCCCCCTCCCTGATAAAGGAAGATATAGCAGAGGTGAAGCAGGAAAGGAAGCAATAACCTAATGTGTGACTGTGTATCTGCTAAAGCTCTGTGTCTCTAACCCTTTGCCTGTTTAGATTCAAGCTGTTAAAAAAAACAGTCTTCCTATTTGTACATGGATTTTCATAAAGCATGGCCCAAATCATAGGCAGAGCCATCCACAATAAAAACAGAAACCTTTTTCATAGAGGTCCACGGTATAGTTTTACAGGGATCAGAATGACAGTCACAGGAGAGCTCTCACTAGATATGAAAGTAACAGTAACTGGTGATATGTGGCTGCAGGGTGGCAGAGGCAGTGTAACCAGCCAGCCTGAGCTTTGCCACTGCTGCAAAGTAAGTACAGATCATTCTCAAAGGACAGTTTTCCAAGTAGCTTCTATAAGAAACAGTTAAAGATTGCTCCAGGTTTGTTCTATGTAGCTCATTCTGGTGTGTCCACAGCTGGTAGCATGATATTCCTGTCTCCTCCTTTCTTGCAAGTTAAGCTGATTTTTTCTGTTGGCTTCTTTTTTGCCTCTCCTCCACTTTTGCCTGGTGAAAAAATTGACATGTCTTCTTATGATTTGGAAGGCTATTATGGTCCCTACTTTTTCATTAGTCTCACTTACCTAGACTGGGATGATGAGGGAGGTTTCCCCTTGAACTAGGATTGGATCATAATGTTGTTGGTTGTTGCACAGCTTAATGTTAACAATGTAACTTGATTTTGGTAGGTTAAGGGTGGTTATTCGTAGTCAAGTAGCTGGTCTTTTTCCATTTGACAAGAAGCTGCCTCTGAAGATAATACAGTCTATTAGAAGAGAGCATTGTAACCTTGGGCTTTCCATAGCTGTTGTCTGGGTGGGAGCCATCCAAGACAAGTCAAACTGTGCAATTTGCACCTTTTTGAAGAAAATTGGGATGTTTCACTGGTTGCAGTATTTTGGTGATACTGCCTTTACCAAAGCATACTATGCTCTTTGTGTATAGAAGCTTGTTAAGCTGGTACAAATGCACTTAGGATTGTGCTGCTGTGAAAATTTGGGTAGTTTGTCCAGTCACTACCAGTCAGATGGTCAGAGTAGTCGGGAGTGGCACTGGGACAGGTCCAGAACGTTCAAACTGAATGCAGGTGTGTGGTTAGAATCATAGGGTCATTGAGGATGGAAAAGACCTCCAACATCATCAAGTCCACCCCTTCACCCAGCACTGCTGTGTTCACCACTAGCCCATTCCTCAGGTGCCACATCCATGCATCTCAAACACTTCCAGGGATGGTGGCTGATGGGTAGCTTGTGCTGCTTCCCAGTGTCCAATCTAAACCTTCCCTTATGAATGAATGGGTCACTCACCATGACTAGGAGAGTTTTGACAATTTGTATGGTGGGTTTCTGTAGAGGATCGTATTTATGTGAAAACGTTTCTCTTTGAAAAAAAGTCACTCAACAATGGTTCAACTTTGTTTTGTATTCAAGAATTCTACAGAAGGAAATTCTCAGGCCTATATTGTGCAGAGCTTATAAAATAAACCTCAAAGTGAATTAATGAGACTGGAAAATGTTCCCGTGGGTGTTTTGAACCCTTATGGGAATGTTGTTACAGTCTTGACAAGGATATACAGAGTAGGCATGACTTCTCCATCCCTGGAAATGTTTAAGGCCAGGTTGGACAGGACATGGAGCAACTTGGCCCTAGTGGAAGGGTGGAATTGGATGGTGGTTAAGGTTCTCTCCAACCCAAACCACTCTGTGATTCTGTGCACCACTGAAGAAGTTGCAACAGGGTTTTTAAAGCAGGCTGGGAAAGGCGTGTTCATCCAGGAGGTAACAAGTCTGACTTGTGCAGGACCATGGTACTGAGAGGCCCAGAGCCCATAGAACTTCTGCAGCATGTGTCTGTGCAGTAATTAAGTAGGTGTTATTGTCCGTTAATATGAAAACAGATAAAGAAGAGATAGGAAAATAAAACCTAGCTGCAGGATTAAGCCTCTGTTCCTCTTCCTAATTACCTTACCTTTGAAAGCAGAATGCTGTTGTGTAGCTTGTTGGGCTTTGCTCGTGTTTTTTTATTTTACTTACTGTTTTTTCTAGGCCTTTGGTCTAGAAGATATTCCTGCAGTCTGTGGTGTTGATTGTGGCCCGTGGACTGCATTTGGAGTGGAAGGGAGGGCCCTGGTCGGGAGGGCCCTGGTCAATAGGGCCTCTTGGGGAAGGGATTACAGAGGATTTAGGACACCTGGAGGTGGTCTCTGGCCTCCAGGTGTTCATGCTAGACTGATGATTAAGTCAAGAATCTAGGGCTTGTTTCAAAAGCCTTTTCCATTTTAGAAATTCCTAGGTTTAGAAGAACAATTTTGGGTTGCTAGCTTATCCTGGATGTGGAATTACACCTGAGAGATTTGTATTTATCTGCCCTTTAGCTTTAAAAGAAAGCAGATTTTTAGTGTATAAATGGTCTATTAAAATCTTGTGATTTGCATTCCCATCTTAAATGGATAAGTCCTGAATGCCTAATGACTAGTAATCTTTTTCCACGTCTTCCTTCTGTGCACTCATGTTGCCCCTTAGTTCTCATGGTGCGACTTCAGTGGAAGGAAATCAGAAAGTCAGGTTGGAAAAAGATGTATTAATACATGAGGAGGAAAAGTTCCAGCCAAAGCAAGGGGAAAAACTGAGTTGCAAGAGGATTTATGGTTTAAGGTTTTTAATTGCAACAAGGAGAAGTAATCAGGCTGTGATTAGTGTTCTGAGTTTGTTTCATAAAAAAGGTGTGTTAAGGCTGAAATAGTTAATTTGTCCTTCATTTAGGTGATCTGTGGTGTTTCACCTACACAAGGTCTGATATTTTCCCAACAGTCTTACAGAAGTACCGGAATCATTTCTGGCAGCTGCCATATAATACAGATACTTGTCTCTTTGATCCTGCTGCTAGACTTCACTTGTCTCTCACAACTGGTTCTGTGTTGTTGAATCTTGCATCTGGTAGATCTCTCAAGCCTCAATGATACCTACTAATATTTTGCAACTTATTGCTATGTGTATTAGCATGTGAGTAACTGAAGTACGCATAAGCACTCCTGTGGGTGCAGAGGGCTGACCTTAGTCACAGCTGCCTGGCCTGTGGGAGCTGGCTGTGTTGCTGGGGCAGCCAGGGAAGCATGTCACTCTTTTGTGAGGAGCAGGGGTTGGAGCAAGGAGTTATGTCCAGCTAGAGGCACAGAAGAGGCACTTGCAAAGCAGCGGGCAGAAAAAAACAGGGAGAAACCCGAGAGAAAAGATAAACCACAAAAGGCTCATCTGAGGAAGTTAAACTCATAACGAGTTTAACTTCAGTGGAAAAACAGCACCAGAAGAAGGGAAGGGATTGGTTCAGTAGCTGCAAGACACAAAGAAATGGTGACTCACAGGAAAAGTTTTGCCTTTGAGAGTATTGAATAGCACAGGCCTATTTATGCGACCTCCCTTAAGTGATGTTATTTCATTTAATTGCAAAATAAAATGGATTTACTTGTTGACGCAGAATGGAAGTAGTACCAGATTCTCTTACACTCCTCAACACAGTGTCTGGAGCATTTTCCAGCAACAGTTTTGCTGTTTTGCTGACAATTTTTCAGTGATGAGAGAATCATTTGGGAGACGTTTGGGGATGGAAAAGATAGATTTATTTAGCATTAAGGGAAGAAAAGAGACATATCCATCTCTCCTCCCTGAAAAAAAAGGGACCCCAACAACAAAACAAGCTCAAACATGAAAACAAGGAAACAAAGCAAAACCAAGAAACGGAATATTATAAGGAGCTTGCTTATAAATGTATGTCAGTGTGATTCTGGTAAAAGTATCCACGCATCTATAACTTGTCATCTTTTACCTGCACGAGAAATACCTGTGAAGGAGAGTTTCTAGGAGTCCTCATACCATGGTAGTTGATACTTGTGAGCTGTAGCTATGAATTCAGCAACATCCCAGCAAATAACTGGATTTTAAGGAGGAAAGACTTGGAACCCTGTTGTGTTATGACTATTACAATCCTGTTTGGAGGAGGCAGAACCCAGCCTTCTGTCTGTGTTATTGAATTGATAGGTGCTTGCTGAGATCTCTCTCAAAGCCCATAAAGTGTTGTCTGATCCCAGGTCACATGTCAGGATTCTGGTTTTAAAGGAAGGTTACTGGTATCTTATCTCCCAGTAAATACCATGAGGCAGGTATAGCTGACTGTCACAAAGTTAACCTCTGGCATGTTTTTCATCAGGGATTGGATAACAAATAATCTTCTTACATCATTCAGATTTCAGGCTGGCTTCCAGGTATTGGCACACAGCATGGGCATCACTCCCCTGTCCCTTTCCCCACGCGTGCTAGTTTTGGTTGACTGGTATTTCAAAGGTTTTACAGCAAGTTGCTGAATAATCTGCAGAGGCTTTTTTTTTCAGAGGAACATTGACTGCCTTGATGGCCAGTGCTTGATTCAGGTGGTACCACCTGCTGTAGCATCACTTGATAGTTCTCTTCTGCTTTTTTGTAGTTCTGTGTTTTTGTCTATCCCTGCATTTCTGGCGCTGGGAATTGAAGTGGATGTTTCACAAAATAAACTGGATATTTGCCAAAGATGAGTGACAAACAAAGCCTAGGGCAGGCTGTGTGGCTGGAACAGAGACCTTGGGCATGGGCTGGGTACATGGGTTGAGTTAGGAAAAAGGAAGAGAGTAAAGGATGGAATTAAGATTTCCCCACTGGCAGGGACAAAGGCGAAGCACTGGCAGGGACAAAGGCGAAGCCAGGGAACGCTACTGTCGGGGAGGAGGCCAGGAGTGATTGCAGTGGACTTATTACTGCTGGCCTCAGGAGTTGGGGGACATTTTTACGTCTCTAGTGGGCACTGTAGGTGGTGTGGACTGCCTGACTTCTCCTGCCTTTCTGAAAGAGGAGAGAAGGGTTCTGCTGTTTGTACACCAGGTCCTAGCTGTTTCCATTGCTCAGGAGAAAGTAAGTTTGCTGTTATCTCTGTGCCAGTGATAAAGTTGAATGTAAACCTGTGCTGCAGCAGTTGAAAGGAAAGCTGAAAAGAAAAAGTCCCAGAGCAGGCAGAGTGAGAGTGGGAATGGGAATATATTATGGTTGACCTGCTAGTGCATATGCCTTTGTTTTCAAAGTGAATACTTCAGCAATTGCTGCAGCATGCTGGGATTTGGGTGTTTTGTCTTACAAGGACCCTTGGAATGTCTGGAGAGTAGCAAGTTGTAGGTATATGACTATTGCTTAAAAGTGGAGCTGGTTGTGTAGCATTGAAGAAGCTTAGAAGTGAATTTTTACTCTTGCTCTTATAAATAGTTTCATTAAATTAAAATCCTGAGTAGATGGCTCTGTTGCTTGCAGCATAGCTGTGGGTAAAATGAGAGCAAGCAGTGAGTATTTACAGAAGGTTAGAAGTTCTTGCAAATTCAGGAAACATTACCCCTCTATTTTATTTGAAAACTCATCTTGCTCAGGATGGCATTCCAAGTGGGTGGAGGACTGAGCAGCATGAGGTATCAAAACAAAAAAATTGTACCCAAAATGGTTCATGTCCTATCCCAGTTCAGTCCAAAGATGAGCAGGATAGAACTGAGAATGATTCAGTTATGAAAAGGGGTTTTAAGCGTAAAATAATATTATTTGTAACAATTAGGGGGAATAGTTTTACTCTGAGTTCTCCCTATCTCTCTTTCTCTCCTTTCATAGCAGGCTTAGAGCGGCCTTGCAAATTTGGAAGGGAAGACTGTCTGGGTTTTTCACTGTCAGTTTGGATCACTGTGATGTAATTCTGTCTAACATATGAAGAGCCTTTTGCTTGGCCTAGTAGAGATTAGGAATTAGTGCTTGTCTGTGGATATGCTGAGCCCCTGTTGCATGTGCTATGAATAGGACAAAGGGAAGGCAGTGCTTAAATAGTGAGGGTCCAAGCATTGCTTTTCCAAAGTGGCAGTTGGAATCAGATATTTACTTTAATGCTTTTTCAGAGGAATTGTTGCCAAACTGAAGGTGGGTTTTTTTTTTTTTAATTTTTAAATAGTTCTGTCCTACTCCAAACAAAGCACTAGCCTCCCTGCAAGTTTCAGGCTTTTATTCTTTCAAGTGTTTTGTTTGTCAGAATAATGCTGACTTTTCTGGATTGTAGTTTCAAACTGCTTATTGCAACTGAAAGATAGAAATAAAGTAAAATAAAATTTACAGAATTAGGGAGTCTTGTGAAGCCATGTGACTTGGGAAACTGGAATTCAGAGCAAAACATACCAGAGCACATAGAAGTTTATAAAAATGGAGCTCTGGCATTCTCTTGAGTCTTCGTTATCCAATAAACATTATGAACTCAGGAATCTTTAAAATCTTTCAAGGAGCCTTGAACAATTTTGCTGAGGTTTTTTTATATAATACGTAGAATCAAAGCAGCTAAGCAAGATTAGAAAGAACTTTAACCCAAACAAAATGGACAAAACCAAATTTCTGTTTACATTTTTGCTTAAGTTGTAGTTTTTCTGCTCCTCCCTTGCAAAGTGGCATTGGGGAGGTCTCATTTAGTTTGCCACTGTTCTTTTTTTTTTCCTTATTTTCTGTTTATCCAATCAACGTGAAAAGAAGTGGTTGTTGTCGTCTTTATAAACTGCTGTAAGCAAGTACTTAAATTCTGCCCTGCAAACCATCAGCTTAAGAGTACCTGGAGAAGGAGGGTCTTAGTGGGTCTGGTGACAGGTTTGAGCTAAGGGACACAGTTGACTTTACATTTTCTCAGTATATGACAGTTAATGTGGAAAAAGGTAAGTTTAGTGCTTTCAAATCCCTTGCCTTTTCAAGCTAGGTGATGTAAAGTGGATGAGAGCTGCTGGCAGCATTTCTTTAAAAAAAATTGCCACGTGTTCATTTTGTATTGCAGTGGCCAATGGAGAGAGATCAAGAGTCACTGAAAGGTAAACAAAAGAACTTCAGCCCAGTAGCCAAAGTAGAACTAAGTGAAAGTTTCCATTTGAAGAACAAGAAAAAAAATAGTGCATGCTTTTGTTCTTCAGTATCTCCAAAATCCTTATTTCTTGGGTAACTGAGATATTAGCAGGCTTTGAGAAGCCGCTCTCAGCTCCCTAGTTGTGGAAGATTTTTGTTCTTCTGCAATGTAGAATGGCAGGCAGTGCTGCAGCACCACTCTGAAAGCACCTGGGAGTGATGAGCACACAGTGTGGTGGTAATTTAAACTAAAAAGCAAGTTCAGATCAGCATAAAGAGCCAGTATTGAAATTTGAACCTCTAACTGCAAGTAAGAAATCTTTTTTCACTGTAAGAATAGTCAGGTATTGGAATAGGTTGCCCAGAAAGTTTGTGCAGCTCTGAAGGTTTTAAGACCTGAGTGAGGAAAGCCCTGAATGCCCTGGTCTGACCCTGCTTTGAGCAGGCCGCAGAGACTCTGACTTCCATGTGTTGCCAGATATTCTGAATTGCTGTGATTTCTGTGCTATTCCCACTTTCCAGGCAATATATTTGGAATCTTTGTTTTCTGAATTACTTTTTCCATTTTGAGTCAAAACAGTGTTTTGCTTTACTGTGAAACTGGAAGATACATTATTTTACTTTATCCTTCATGTTTATTCCTCGTGAAAATGTTTATTGGTTCCCCAAGGCCAGGAACCTGAAATCTGCTTCTACTCCTTAAAAATTCTACTCCTTTGCAACTTCTCGAAACCCAAGTTTATGTTAAATCAGATTTCTCTCACAGTGCAAGTGGAAAGGCAGACACAGACTGGTCCTCTGTGTCTTCCTTCTGCTTTGCTTTTGAATTGATTTTATTAAACTGCCCATTGGTTGTTTTTTTTTTCCTTCCTCATCTCTGAAAAGGCATTTGTTTTGTCACAGCACCTGACATCCAAGGATCACAACATTCTGAACAACTTGAAATGAAATAGTGAGTCCACAGAGAAAATCAAGATGCTCTGTGTGCACAGCCAGGGCAACCAAGAGCATTTTGCTGGTCAGTTCAGCAAATCTGCAGCAAATCTAAGAGCAGAGCTTGAGTCTCTTTACTGAATTTTTTTTGTTGGTTTTTTTTTTGGTTTTTTTGTTTTTTTTTTTTCCATTAAATCTGATTTTTCTCACAGTGTCTTTGTGTAAAACCAACAATCAGAAGGCCTGGTACTCCTTGTTCACACTAGAACTCTGTCCACACCAGTAAGTTGCTCCTGTTCTTCCTACCTATTCTGCATGCCCCTTGTTATAGAGCACCCTGTGACAGGCTAGGAAGGGCAGTCTATATATTCTTTGCTAGCTGATGGTTGCATAATTTTATTGTCAGAGTGCCCAGGAAATAAGTCTTTTAAAGACCCATATTTGCCTGAGAGCCCTGCTGAGGTGTGTCATTTTCCTTCAATATCAAGTCAGCTCTTCTGTTCCAGCAAGAGCATTGCCCTCAATGACCAATGTAGGTTACCAGGAGAAAGGCAAGTGGTGTTGCACCCACCTGGGACCCTGTATTTTATACCACCCAGATCCTTTGTGAGACAAAAACACATAGTCACTCATCTTCCTTCCACCAGCCTCTCTTCTTCACAGTATCACTAAGTGGTTGGAGCTGGGATTAGTGTCTAGGCTTGGGTAAACTTTTCTTTCTACCTATAATTCGCTAATTGGGTATTTACAGTAGGCCTCTGAAGATGGTGGGGCTGCATTAAGTACAGCCAAGGGGCAGAATTTAGGTTACAGAATAATTTCTTCCCAGCACTGATATGTGAATGGGGAAGATAGGTATCTGGTTTGCACATCCCTGAAACTTTTCTTCCTCATGGCAAATAAGTAAAAACTAGTCTCAAAGTGACAGAGACATAAGCAATGTGAACTCATGTTCAGTCATTTTTATGAAGTTTTTTTTTTATTCTCTTAGCAGAACTATCTGTATAGTTTGCCTCCTAACTTCAGTTGACAGAGATTTTCTGTAGAAATGTAAATGTTCTGTTGGAAGATCCTCTGGCGAGCCACAGCGATAGCTGTAGAGCTCAGACACGTATCCTGCTTTGGCTGAGAACTTCAGTACTCTCTGGCATACAAGTGCCTTGCATCCTGAATCCTCTTTTGCTTGCTTTTTCTAGTGTGATGCAAAATATACCCCCAGCCCTTTTCTCTTAATGCCACTGGCAAGGGATGTGCTGAAATGGATGCTTTCAGGGGGTAGCTCTTTTGTGGTGTTCTCTGACTTGACAGTGTGGGATATGCACCCAGAGTACAAAAAGGGTGCTTATTTGTACAGTTTTAGAAATCTGGAGTTATATTTAACAGGAAATAAAATCACAGCACACACTCTTTGGAACATACTTGGATTGCTTTCCAAATAAGGCTTTTGGTTTCTGGCAGGAAAAATAGGACTCTCTTATAACAACAGAAAATACGAATAGGCTAGAAGAAATACTTTGCAAAATCCCAGCTCAGCTGGGGTAGATGTGCCAGGAAAGACCAGCCTTTTTGCTCCAGTAGTTTAAGGTGCAGTTTTCTTTCCCTTCCCTGAGAGCTCTGGGGTGAAGTGGTCATGGAAAGCTTCTTAACTCCTCAACACTGCCTTCACAGAGGTGAACACATGTTCCAAAAAACAAGCCCCAAACCAGTTCAGTGTTACTTTTATCTCTGTGTGTGTTTGATGTTTTTGCTGGTCCCATTTCTGTGTCCTCCCTCAGACTGGTGGTATGAGCTGCCAGTCTGATAAGCCATGGAAACTATGCACTGCCCAATCCTTTACCCTTTCTGCCGCCTCTTTGGGAGGCTTCTTTTTCCATTTTTCTAACAAGTCATGAAAGTGAGGCCTGCCAAAATACGGGTTGCTTGAGGGAGAGTGGTAAGTTAGGTTAGTGTTTTTCCAGGGGTTGGGTACCTTCTTCTGTCTCCATTCCCCTCAGCTACCAAAAATTCCTGCACCTAGCTTATAGAGGAGCCATTTTACACACATCTCCATAATAAGTGTATTTTTAATTTATCTTTTAATGTGAGATTGCATTTTTGGGCAAGTGAGTAGACAGAACAGATCTGAAGCAATACCTGCAAACCCCTCTCTACCCATACTCTGTAGGCTCAGTGAAGAAAAGTTATGGGATGGAACACGGATGGTTGATGTGCTGGTGGGAGCAGGAGGTTGAAATAAGCCTCCTGGCACCCTCTATATGTGTTTTTGTCCATGCACAGTGTATTGCACTTACATACTTACTGAATGTGGGAGGAAAGGTGCGTTCTTCCCCCCATACACACGCCTTTTTCCCTATGGAAGATCTTCCTCTAAGGAGAACAGCCTGTGACATGTTTCCTTCAGCAGAAATCATTATTTGAGGATGGCACACAGTGAGATGCTTCTGGGACTGGCAGGCTTCCCTCCCACCACTTGCAACTGCAAATAAAGGAAGACCAACAGGCAGAGGAAGATTGCCTCTTAAGCAGACCTGGAGAGGAAGCTATGATAGAAGGAAGAAATCCATAATGATCTGGCAACCCATAGCTGCAGCAGCACTCTCTAGAGAAAGCAGGAGAGTGCCATGCTGTTATCCCAGAGGCACAAGGTGGCATGTCCCCACAGAGGGCCCCTGCTAAACCAGATAATGAGGTGGAGTTGAGGGAGAACAATGCTGGTGCCTTGGTAAGATGCTGTAGGCTGGAGGTTGTGATGCTTCTCTGGTTCCCTGGCACAAGAAATCGTGGTACTTACTCATGTTAGAGTTAATTAGAAGTTAGAGTGTTGAGAGGAGCCTGCCTGCTTTGCTCTGGGGAGATAAACATGAGGGAGCAAAAGCACCTGAAAAGCATCCTGCACCTTAAGAAAGGTTCTGAGTCCCAAATTACAACACCCTGCACTGCAGCTGCTGCCCAAAGTCTGGAGGCACTGAGGTTTGCCCAGGTCTCTGGAGCTCTGATTTTGCATGAGCCACCAAATGCCTTGGTAGGCAGCAGCCTGCTTGGGGGCCTTACAGATGCTTGTGGCGTCCACAGCCCAGGTGGTTTGTGTCAGAGCAGCCAGAGCCAGCTCCCGCAGCAGATATGACATGGCTGCAGTGGTTGCTGCCTTTCTATGGAGAACCCTGTGCCTGGAGTGGTATTCCTGCATCCTCACAGAGATAACAGAGAGGCTGGGCTGAGAGAGATCATCACAGAGGTGCCTGGCCATGGTGTCAATTCTTGACAACTGTTGTTCTCTGTTTAGCAGACTTCCTGATTTCACCCACAAGTGTATCTTTATTTATAGTTATAAATTGTTTGTGTCCAAAAATTCAAGCACTTTGATGATGTCCTGCCAGCCATAAGATAAAAAGAGGAGAAATGAAGAAATCTACTCTTGTTTATTAATAAGTAATAATTTTACTGAAGGCTAAATACCATCCGTGTTTCCATAAATACTGTGCATGAAATCTCTGAAATTTACTGCATGTAATCAAAAGCAGTTAACCCAAAGACCTCAGATTTTTGTGGTCAGAGCTCCACAGAGCAGCTTCTTTCATTTTGTTTGCTAGGATCTGAGAGTGCTCTCTCTCAAGGTGGGAATGAGAAAATCAGTCACTAAGTGTAAGTTAGGAATTATGAGAGATTAATGCTGTGTAGGAAAATGAGCTAACACAAAAATCAGCTCAAATTTGATGGATTTTTAGTGATGGGACAGGGTTTTTTCCTTGGTTCCCTGAGAGTGCAGAGCTAATAATTAAAAACATCCATATTGCACAAAGTAATAAACATCCTCTGTGCAGAAAAGGAGGGCATTGTGCTTGCTGGCTTGCCTTTCCCCTCCTTCACTCTTCCCCGTTTCCAAATTAAAGACTGGAATAAGAAGAGGGGCTTTTTTTTGGTGGTAGGGGGTGTGTTGTGGTTTTGGGAGTTTTCTATGCCTGCTGCTCTGACAGAGTCTGTGCCGGAGGAGGTGGATCAAGGAGCCTCCTGGGGCTGCGGCCTCGCTGTCCCTCTCCACTCGCGGGACTGGGTAGGAGCCCCAGGTGTTCGCTCTTTTCTCTAAGCCGTTGTTTTCAGGCTGATCAGAGCCCTTATGGGCCACTGCTCACAAAACCTGCATGAAACCGGACTCGACCAAAGTGGGTAATCCTGAGCTCTGGGGCCGTCGCGGGGCTAGGCAAGGGCCCGCGGGCGGTTCGGTGCTACAGCAGCCCCAGCCCCCTCTGCCGCTGGGCTGCGGTCGGGAGGCACGTTCCGCCGTGAATCCGCAGGGAAGGTGGAAAGGGCCTGTACCGCAGATATCAGCCGGGGAGCCGGCGGCGGCGCGGTCCCGAGGGTGCAGAGCGGGCGGTAGCCACCTGCGACTCGCTTCCCTCGCCCTGCGGGCCGTGCTGGCCGGCGGGAGTGGGGCCGCCAGCGCAGCCGNGTTTCTCCAGAAGGGCGGGCGAGCGGGCACCGGCCGGAGTGAGTCACGGGGGACGGGGGGGCGGCCCCTCCGCCTCGGCCGCGGCGCCGACGTGGAGGCTGGTGGGGCGGCCCGGCTCGGCCCGAGGCGGCCTTGCATCCTCCCCAGGCCACCGACGTGTCGGCGCTGCCCGGAAAGTCTGCGCTGACTTCCCGCCGGCCGGGCCGGGCAGGGCAAAGTCCGGCGAGGGAGGGCATCCGGCGGTGGGAGGTGGGGAAAAGTCTGGCCCCGCGGCGCGGCCCCGGACGGCGGTGGCATAGCTGTGCCGGCCGGCAGCGACTGCCGCGTATCGCCGGCCGTGTGGGGCTGGGCCGATGGGGGGCCGGTCCCCGCGGCTGCGTGGGGAGGGGGCGGCCGGGCCGAGGCGTAGCGTGGTTCTCGTTGTCGGTGAGAGAGGGTTAGCGGCGCAGGCCGAGGAGGCTCCACGCCGTTCCAGGCAGTCTTAGGTTTTGGTTCCGATAGGAGCCAAAGCAGCTGGCAGAGAGCGTTGGTCCAGCGTTGGTCAGCCCGCGGAGCGCCGGCGGCGGGCAGCCCAGCCAGCCCCGGGCCGCGAGGCCGAGCGCTCCCCTCCTGTCGTGGTTATAGAAGGACGAGCGCCCTGGCCACCGTCGGCGGGGGTAGGTGTCACCGCCAGGCTCGGAGCTGGCCGTGCCCGCCGCGCTACCGCCACCGGCAGCGTTCCGGCGGCCGCGGAACCGTGCTGGAGGCTGTCACTGGGCCCCGCGGGAGCTCCTGTCCCCCACTCGCCTGATGCGGCTGGCTCCGGCCTGCAACCCGCAGAGTCGCGGCGGGCCAGGGCGCGGCCAGTGCCACGGGGCAGCTGCAGCCCCGGCCCCGTTCCCGGCACGGTCCTGGTGCGCTGGCCGCGCCCCCACCGCCCCCTCCCGCTCGGCCCCGCGGGGAGCGCGGTGACAGGGGGGCCCGGCGGGCCCTTTNAGAGGCACTATCTCTGCCTGCCCCACCGGGCCGGCCAGCAGGACGCGGCCGGGTGCACGTCCTCGGTGGCGGGGCCGCCACAAGGCTCCTCCTGTCCAGGGCCAGACGCGGTGGCGGGGCCGGCGCTAGTGGAAGAGTAAACATGGGGGATGGGTCAGGGCTGCCCGCGGCCAGGGCTGCGGTCGTGTTGCACTCTATGATGCATTAAGTCGGGAATTGCTACGAAGGGAGACTGCATTCTGCCACACAGCAGCTGTCTGTCAGCGTGATTCCCCCAAAACTAGGGGGCTTGGGCCTCCAGTCTCTGAGGGAGCCTGTCGGTTTTCAGAAAGCAAGTGTTTTCATCTGTGTCCACTCATCAACCAAGAGATTGCCGTGTCCTGTGTGAACGTTGGACAGAGGACAGTGCCTACCACAACTAGCCCAGCCTTGTGCCTGTGTGTGGTTCTCACTGCATGGGATTAGCAAAGTAATAATGTTTTTATTAAATATACTTTTAAATAACATGTAACTGACATTTCCATCCACAAGAACTGATTGTATTTGCAGTATAACTCATGACTTTGCCTTTGCTTCTCTTCATACAAATGTTTCCCATGTGATTAGGTCTGGCCCTTGCTGGAGGTTATTTTTAGGATGATTTTGTTCTCTTTATTGAAGTGTGCTCTAGACTTCTGTAACTTTTTTTGGTGCACAAGGCCAGCACTACAGGCAGTGTATCAGCCAGGCAGTTTGAAACCTGTTGACCCAGTCAGCTGCATGCTGGCATGACATAGCTGTAACCTTAGTTTCAAAACCTAAGTGGGAAGCCAAGGAGGTGTAAGATCCAAATAGAGTGCTTGAACTGCTGGTTTTGATGTTACATTTAAAATACCATTCTAATGGTTGCCTCTGATTTTGGCCACAGATTAATCCCTGAGGCCTACAATATACCAGATGCTTGGGATTGCTGGAGATGAGGAGTATTTGTTCTTAGCTTCTTGTATGGGTGACGAAGCAGAAATTCATATGGATAAATGCTGCCCTTTGATTTTGCATTGAATGTTCTGGCTGCTCTCTGAGGTGGAGGCTGCAAGAAAGATTTGTGCAGATGGTGTGTACACAGTGAAGCCAGCAGCTGTGCCTTGAGGTTGTGTCTTTCAAGTAGGTGCTATATTGGGTGTCGTTCACTGATTTCTTATCCTTACCCTCCTCCTCTAAGGAGGAAAATACATGCAAGATCAGCCAGGTGGTGTTTTCAGGAGAAACAAAGAGTTATAAGCACATCTGTGCCTTTAGCAAGGCTCTGGCCAGAGCTTGACAGCTGTTTGTGATGTCTGGGGTGCTTCTCCCTCCTGCCTTTGTTTGGAGCTTGCCATGAGGTGGTGGCACCCTCGTTAGTGACCCAACAGGCTGGATGAGCTGCCACAGAGTCTGCAAGCCTTGCTGAGATAGTCTGGAACAGGTGCCATGGCAGTAACTTGCTTTCCTTGGATCTGCAGCAGCTTGAGCAGTGCAGGCATGTGCCTTGGACACGTAACCATGTCTTAGACTGTGGCGTAACCCTGGACAGCAAGAAGATTTCTCCAAGATCAGGTTACTAGGCACCCTTTCTTTATACAGCAAATGCCTTGCAGAGATCTGCATTGCTGCAGCAGCTGTACTTTAGCAGCATGACTGGCTGTCCCAGTACTTGCTGCTTCATTCCTGGATTAATTGCAGCATTAGCTCTATTGCTCTGATAGCACAGTTTGTGCTGCCTTCTGCCTGTTAAAGGCATGTTGAAGTAGGAGAAAACAATGGCCTTGGCTAACGTGCAGATCAGGTCTATATGACTCCGTTGCATCACTGCTCTCCCTGTGCTTCTCTCCTTTCCTTCTGCCACCATCAGCCTCCCTTACTGCATCACAGTTCTAACATAATGTGAGATGCCCCGTTGGCAACGCTGTGTTTTTAGGAGTGACACTGGTTTTGGGAGCCTTTTCTAACATATTGGAAGGTCAGAGATGGCAACTGTCGCTTTCCTGTAAAGCAGTCAAGTTTGCTGTACAGAAGATGGTTCAAGCAGCACTGCAGGGTGTGTGTAGGAGAGGAGCCTGTTGTCTCATGAGCAGACAGAGGGACTGGGTTTTAGGAGAGTGCAAGCTCTGCAGAAGCACACAGAACAGCTCTGGGGAACTCTGGGTGTGGATATTGTACAACTGACAGTTGTACAATACATTTTTACATTTTCACTTTTATTCTTAAGCACTTTTTCAGTTAATCTCCAGATTCAGGAAAAGGAAATCTCTTCCCAGCAGTGTATTTTTCTTCCTGGTCCTGCCTTTTGTACGTGTTTAAAATAGTCCATGTAAACCAGTGTGAATTTTCTTCTTCCAGCTTTCGGATTTAGGCCTGGAGACAGAATTTAGTGCCTGGTGCATGATCTTATTGCAATAAAAACTGCAGAGCTGGACTGTCCAGCAGTTGAGTGTAGAGAGCCCTGAGTGTTCGCCTTACTTTGCGAGGATGTCTGTGTTGATTCACGCAAGCTCCACTGAACTACATTCCTAACTTGTGACTGATGGCAGTGTTGTTGGCAGATTTTCAGGTTGTTAGTCTCTTCTGACTAGAGAAGATCTTGCTTGCAACCCTGAAATTTCATGTCTTGAACATCTGTTTTTAATTGACTACATTTTTGCCTGATATTGGATGGCTACTCTTGTAGCCGGTGTGGTGAAAGAGTAACTACTCCAGACTTCCTGCTGTGAAGCTTGAGTAGATAGTGGCACTGCCTGCAGAGCTAGTGAAGCATGACAGGTGTCATGTGTGGAGAGATGCAACTGGGTACGAGAGTGTTTTGGGTAAGGCGCAAATTTGAAAGGTACAGGTGGTGCTCTGTTGGAGGTTACAGTAACAGGGATGTCATGGTTTTCTGTTGTCTTGGACCTAATTAATTTTTTAAAATTTTTAATTTTTTTTCTCTAAAGCAAAAGCTGGCAGGCTGACGAACAGGCAGCTTACAGGACGGACTCTCTGGCTACTGACCATTTAGCTGGTAAGTTCTTATTTTGGGGGAGCCAAAGATCTTGCTGTTGCTGAGCTTGCTAGTCAGAGTGGCTTTCTGAGTGTCTCCCTAAGTCAGGCACCTAAATAAATTTCTCATGAAGAGGGAACAGCTTTCTGTGTCCTTTCTCTTTTGTCTCTAAGGATACACAATGGTCTTGGACAGACTGTCCAGACATTCACATACTCATGTAAAAATTGCACACCACTAATAATTTATAGATTAATGAGACTGTACTTTTAGTTAATTAGAGTATGCTTTAAAATTTTGTGGTGTCCCCCTTTCCAGTGACCTTCTTAGGTTACATATCCTCTGCCTTCTTAGGGAGGAGCTCTGTTTTTGGTGACCACTGTGTAGGGAGGAAATATCCCCCCTAAATTCCTGTCTTTTTCAACAAGGAAATTGGGCAGCCAGGGGGCCCTGTGGGTGCTTTTCAAGAGGATGACTGGAAGAGTGCTCAGTAACATATACTTTGTCTTCCTGGACTGACTTTGTTCACCCTGAATGGTGTTGGTAATACTGTTGCCACTTCCATCTCTTCCAGTGGCATACCCGGATTGTGTGTGGGTGGGAAGTCGACAATGAGCTCTGTGGCAGTTTTGACCCAGGAGAGCTTTGCTGAACACCGCAGCGGCCTGACCCAGCAGCAAGTGAAAGGTGAGTTCCTGTGATGTGCCTCTAGATCCAGACTGCACAGACATCTTACCCAAGCTCTCTCCGTGTGTCTGGTTCCCCAAAGTGTGCATTTTCCTCTTCTAAATTAGTGTTCTGCTAGACTAGCTGTCCATCCCCAGCAGCACAGTGGTGGTGCTGCACAATGCAGGGCTGCGAGGAGCTGGGCCTGAACACTTCAGGGAGTTCTGGCTAGCAGTGCTCTCAGCCGTGGGATGGGGCACATGCAAGAGTGGGCCACTGAGCTACACAAGAGCCTCATGGATCAGTGTGCTAGGCTGTCATTTCCACCCTTTGCTCAGCCAGGTGTTGGGGGTGGTCACTAACCATATGAAGTGACTCTGTGGTGGGTTTTGGCATCCATTCCCAGTATGAACTGCCCCTTTGGTATGGCCCAGTGCACAAGTGAGTTGAACGTAATATACAGGCTTTCCCTAGACTTTGCCCTAACTATAGTCCTTCTCTGCCTTTTTTCTGGGCTTATGTTTGTCTTATCCCCTTCTGACCTGCACCCTTTGGTCCTTTCACTTCTTTCTGCTCAGCCTGTTTTCCCCTAATTGAACCCTCTTGACAAAGTTGGCAATAAGGTGCTCTTTGCTGCCACCATTCACTTGCGTGTTCACTCCCTGCACCCCCTGTGCCAGCTCAGACAAGGCTGGTGGTTTGTGGCATCCACTGCAGTCTGTGCTATGCTGATGTCAGTCGTGCTCCAGACTTGACAGCTCCATAGGCATAGTTGTAATAGGATTAATAGCAGGGCACAAGCCATTTGCTCTCCCTTGTTAGTGGTGCCTAATTACAATTGCACTGCCTGTGAACAGGGGCATTTCTGCAGGGAACGTGACTCATTTGCCCTATTTGCTTTACCCCAGTTACAGCTTTAAACTCTGAAGAAGAGAATGATCCTCCAACCTACAAGGAAGCCTTCCCTCCACTCCCTGAGAAAACACCATGTTTGGAAGCTGCCCAGGAACCTGCTGGTCCCTGGAGCAAAATTCGACCGATAAAGGCTTCTGTCATCACTCAGGTTGGTGGGAGTGGATGTCTTACCTCCTGTCTTTTCCCACTCCCCAAAGTAGGTAAGTAGGTGAAGTGAAGCATTCCCTGGAGTATGAAATCCTTGGTATGTCAGCCTCTTTGTTGTATTTTACCCTGGTACTGCAGCTGAGAGCTAGGACTGCTCTGGAGGGGAGGGATGTTTTGGAAAACTGTCCAGAAGGAGCTCTGCATCCCTGTTCCACAAATAGCTGAAGCAGGCCCAAAGGGAGGATTGCAGAATTCCTGTAGTGAGTGCTGATCCCCTTTTAGGAAGAGTCCTAGTTTGAGGCAGACTGGCTGCTGAAGTGCTCCTGCACTTCTCTGGGCACAGCTGGTTGATGTGCTGCACAAACCTGGGAGGTCAGCTTGCCACTGAAGTCCTGTATAGCCATGAGAGAGAGAGGGCCTGTCAGGCAAAAGCACACTGACAGCTTGCTGTGCTCTTGTATGTGTCTGTGGCTGAGCAGGTGTTTCATGTGCCGCTGGAGGAGAGAAAATACAAGGACATGAATCAGTTCGGAGAAGGTGAGCAGGCCAAGATCTGCCTTGACATCATGCAGAAGACAGGAGCTCACTTGGAGCTGTCTCTCGCAAAGGACCAGGGCCTTTCCATCATGGTCTCTGGCAAGCTGGAAGCAGTCATGAAGGCTCGGAAGGAAATTGTTGCTCGACTGCAGACTCAGGTGAGGACAGCTAACTGTTTCTCACTTGATCCTTGCTCTTCCCCAAGACCTCCTGAGTGCTTTGAGACCCTTGGGTGTGTGTGCTTATAAGCCAAAGAGGTGTCATTAGGTGACTAATTCAGCTTTACCATATATTTTCAAAGCATACAATTGGCAATTCGGAATGGAAATGAGGTTTAAAATAGGGTTCAAAGCTAATTACAGGTCATGGTGTGGCATGAAGGGTGGAGTCTTCAATCTCTGACTTTGTGCTGAGGTGTTGGTGCTGGCATTGTACAGGCTCCTTACACAAAACTCATAGTGTGTGAGAACGGAATGGTGCTTTCTCTGAAGCCCTTCAGGGAAGAACGTGGAAGGATGGGAAAAAGAAAAGTAGATAAGAGGGAATTCTGCCAAATGCTGGAAGTTTCACATGGGGGTTCTGAGTTGTGTGACTTGAGCCTCATTGGTAAGTAATTACAGACTCCTTGTTTCAGTTGCTTCTCCTTTCAGTCCTCTGCATTTTGATTTCTTACTTTCAGGTTCTTTAGTTCATTATCAAAATAGTAGTTCACGTTAAGATCCATCACAGCCAGGTGTCATGGTCTGTTTTAAAGTGTAGTGTCCTAGGTAGTTAATACCATGTCTCTTCAGTGCTGTTCATTCTGCCCATGTGTCATACCCTGCCAGAGGGATGAAAAAGGGACAAACCCTACATAATGTGCACCTGAAAAGATAGTTCAGATTGTACTACCACAGATCTATGTCCCACTGTCCTCAAATATCCCTCCTACTTGGCCCCAGGTCTGAAAGGTGTGTCTGTTTTGCAACTTCTTCTAGGCTTGGCTGGCATCAGTATGTGGACAGGAAGTTGAAGAGTCACACCAAGTGATGTGGTTTTGATTTGATTTATTTCTTTTTCCATTGTAGCTTGAATTGTAAGTGCCTAGTTAGTTATTAGTTATATATTCACTGGGATTGAGAGCACAATAGCAATCCTAAGGTCTCAGATAAGTAAAAACTCATTGAAAAGGGAAGAAGTGAGGAATCCCTGTTACAAGCCAGCCCTTTAATGTTAGATTGAGAAAAGTTCTGGAGACGCCTCTTTTTCAAGAGGAGCCATCTAGAAGCTGTCCTTGAAACAGCATGTTTCTCTGAAGACGCCTTAGCACTCAGTAATGGTAAGCCTAGTTGAACTGTCTGCCTGCTGGAATAAGTTTCTGGTGTTGAATTTCAGTTTCCTAGGAGTCAGGCTATGTCTTCTTCTCCGTAGCCGTGGCAGCAGATATCAGAGTTCAGATAAACTCTGTCCCAGAGCTGTCATCCCAGTTGCTCTCTGGTGCTGAGAGACAGTGGAGCATAGACACCTCCTCATCTGTGCCTGAAGGCCTTTGCTTATTCAGAGTACTGCTCCTGGGAAAAACAGAAGGCTTTTTAGAGAATAGTGGGGTTTAGACTCCTGGAATACAGGTACCTTAGATCAATTCCTCTGGCATAGTATCAATCTTGTGCTGGAAGGCATTGTGTTTAGTTGTAGCACTAAGCAGTATCTGAAAAGCTTTCCCTGTACAGGCAGGGACTGTTATAGGTGCTTGCCCTTTGTATTCCAGGCTTCAGCGACAGTTGCCATCCCCAAGGAGCATCACCGTTTTGTCATTGGAAAGAATGGTGAGAAGCTGCAGGACCTGGAGCTCAAAACTGCAACCAAGATCCAGATCCCCCGCCCAGATGACCCCAGCAACCAGATCAAGATCACTGGCACTAAAGAAGGGATTGAAAAGGCCCGACATGAGATCTTGCTTATCTCTGCTGAGCAGGTACTTCAGTCCTGTGATCTCTCTCGTGTCATTATCTGAACGGCCATTTTGGTTCTCCATGGTATATTAGATGTTTGTAGCCACCATGGCCACAGCCAGTGGTAGCGCTTTCAGTCTGAACAGAGATATTTACCATTCCACTGGCTGTTTGAGCACTGCTTCCAGGTTCTGCACTTTCTGATTCTCACTTTTGTTCATCTCTAAAATCAGATAAGCACTTTTCATATTTTGAAGTGACCATATTAGATGCCAGCTGAGATAAGACAAAAGATTAGAAGTGAATATCATAAATTTGGAACAGCAGTATTTGTAGATGGAAATGGATGGAGCCTGCAACCTGGAAAGGGTGCTTGGGCTAGAGTGTCAAGCAAGACAGCACTGGGAATTCAGCTGTATGTGGCAGAGATGATAGTACCAATAACAGTTTCCACTGAGGGCTGTTCTGGATTCTTCTAGGATAAGCGTGCTGTGGAGCGGCTGGATGTGGAGAAGGTGTACCATCCCTTCATTGCTGGCCCTTACAACAAGCTGGTGAGTGAGCTCATGCAGGAGACAGGGACACGCATCAACATTCCTCCACCCAGTGTTAACAAGACAGAGATAGTCTTCACAGGGGAAAAGGAGCAGCTGGCCCAGGCTGTGGCTCGTGTTAAGAAGATCTATGAGGAGAAGGTATGGATGGTCCCTAGAGCTTCCCATCTTCCCCTCACCTGCTCACAGTCCTTCTTCCCTTCTTGTTCTACTTTTGTGCATCCCTCAGTTGCATACTCCTCATGTCAGCTCTTGCTCAGCAGCCCTTGCAGTACATGGACCTGGGTCTTACCATTTCCTTGCTCAGCAGAGTGGGACTTGGGGTGATTCTGCTGGGGAGGTGACAGATCTCCTGCTTTTTTGTGTAGTGGAAATTAGCAGACCACAAAGAGCTTTCTGGGTGCATGTTTTCACAGGTGCTGCAAAGGAAGGAGGGAAGTGAGAAGGCTACAGTGTGGCCAACTGACAGTATCAAAATTGTTACATGAGTAGAAGTTGCTGAAAAGTAAATTTCACTTCAGTTTATTTTCCATTGCTAGTGTCACTGTGAATATCTTTGTTGTGGGTTGTTGGTCTCTTTTTCCTCATGGTTACGTCTGCATTTGTACCAGTCTGAGTTTCAGCACAGGTAATCAGCTTATAGCATGATGTTGCATTACAGCACTGCCTGGGGACTGCTGGGCATTGTGTAAGGGCAGGTGTGTGTGTGTGATCTCTTCCATGTAGTGTCCCAGGGAGCATAAACAGAATTTTTGTATTTCACCTGTAAATTTTTAAAAATAGGGCTTTCTGTAGGCAGGTCCCAAAGATGCTAGGGTACTGTAGAACTTCAGTGCTCACCTTTACTTTGATCTTTCCTGGGTGCTGAGCTTCACTGCATCTTGTGTCTCTTCCTTTCACTTTTGTCCTTCTCTGCTCCCTTGTGATTGATGCTCCAGTGCCTCTGCTCCTACAGAAAAAGAAGACTACTACCATCGCTGTGGAGGTGAAGAAGTCCCAGCACAAGTATGTCATCGGCCCCAAGGGTAATTCCCTGCAGGAGATCTTGGAGAAAACTGGAGTCTCTGTCGAGATCCCACCCACTGACAGTAGCTCGGAGACGGTGATACTGCGAGGCGAGCCTGAAAAGCTTGGGCAAGCATTGACTGAAGTCTATGCGAAGGTATTGACCGGATGGGCCAGGCTCCTTTGAAAGCCCCACAAAGATACATTCCTGGGCACTGACAGGTGGAGGGGGGTGGTCTCTGTCAGGCTGTCAGAGATGCAGCTTAGAACTCAATAACGAGGGTGCAGCATGGGAATGGGAATTGAATTTTTGTGAAGGCTTCTTCCAGTCTGTCCATGAAACAGTTTCTCTGTCTCTCAGGCCAACAGTTTTACCGTCTCCTCGGTCTCAGCCCCCTCTTGGCTTCATCGTTTCATCATTGGAAAGAAAGGACAAAACCTGGCTAAAATAACTCAGCAGATGCCAAAGGTATGGATGAGCTATCAGCTTAGCACCAGTTGAAGTAGAATGTGGTTTAATCCAGCTCACTCTTTGTAGAGAGAGAAATGTATTCTAGCATGAATAAAACCAGGGAGGAAATGACACAGATCCTATAATATTCAGGGGAACTTCCAAATTCTACTGCCTTGAGCACTTCCCATCCTATGTAACTTTCAAGCTTTGAGTCCTCCAAAGGAAGCTTTATGTGTTAGTACTTGGAGAATTGATTTAGTAGGAGACCAGGAAATGCTGAGTTCAATAAGACTTCTTCGTGAGTTAGATGGCATCTGGAGAAAGACTAGGTGAGGAACTTCCCCAAAGCCCTTGCAGACTCCAGGACATCACCAAAACCTTATGCTCTAGGCACCAATATGGCCAAAATTGTAGGTTGCCTACTTCAGAATTCATGTGTACCCTTAGTGGTAGGGATTGATGGTGTAGGCCTGACTGACAGCATTGACCTGGCTTTTGTCTTGGAAAATTCTTACTGGTGTCCTTGCCTTGTGTCTCAAGGTTCACATCGAATTCACTGAAGGAGAAGACAAAATCACTTTGGAAGGACCTACAGAAGATGTGAATGTGGCTCAGGAACAGATTGAAGTCATGGTCAAGGATCTGGTAAGTTGGTGGTACTAGTTCTAGTGTATAAGAAGAAAGTGGGGAAAGGTGGGGAAACAGAACAGAGATGAAGTGTAGTTCACATCTGTGGGTATCTTCACAGGCTTAACAGAACTTGCAGAAGGCGAGTTGTGGGGCAGGTGAACAAAAACCGCGGTTATGAAGCTTTTCTTAAAAAATCGCAAGCACATCTTTAGTCTTTTGATGCAGAGAAGGAAAGATTCTCTTTCAGTCAGTCTTTTTCTCTCTCTCATAGCTGGAGAGACATTTAAGTCCCTTTAAATGTTTCACAAGCATGGTGCTCTCAGCTCAAAGCAGAGGAGTGTTCTGCTCTGCTCACTAGCAGGAAGAGTGCTTGTAGCTGACAGCTGGAGTCAGTGCCTGCACTGGCAGTGAGCACAGGCAGCAGCAGAGGGGGCCTGCCCTGCCTAGCCCTGTACAATTCTTTGTAGATCAACCGGATGGATTATGCAGAAATCAATGTTGACCACAAATTCCACCGACACCTCATTGGCAAGAACGGAGCTAACAGTAAGTGGGGTGCCTTTCTTATCCTTCCTGTACTCAGGCTCTCTGTGATTAGTCGATCATATCGTGGCTCTGCAGCTCAACCAGGGTGCTGCCTCCATTGCATTGCCTCTGCCCTTTTGGAGTGAAGTTGGCCCAAGAGAATGAATGGGCAGTGAGGCCTTGGGATGGCTTTAACGTCTTGGAAAGTTGAACAGATTACTTTGCTGTGTCCTGGCAGAATTTTTGTGTTTTGGGGAGGTTGGAGAGTTGTCTTTTTTCCTTTTTTTCAAGTTGGTCTATGTGAATTTCATTTTAGAACTCAGTTAGGGGGGTAAAAATCTGCATGATGAGTTTCTCCCCAAAAAAGAATTTGGGATTAGAAATGAGTGAGTATCTTCTAGTCTAAGTATGGTGCTGTCTGGGGAAGAAACAGATGCCTCACTTTGGCAAGTGAACTATTGCCTTTAGATGGCGCAGTATTTAATTGTACAGATTCCTGTGTAGCTTGGATCTGCTCTTGCTGAACCGCGGGGTGAAGAGGCACTTTCCTCTGATTCAGCTCCATTCCTCTGACCTTTCCTCAGAGGCTGATGTACTTCTTAAAGCCTCTAGTCAAGGTGTCTTTGCTTCCAAATCTTGCCCTAGCAGAGTGTGTCATCACAGCCCTTGCCTTGCAGTTAACAGGATTAAGGACCTCTACAAGGTGTCTGTGCGCATTCCCCCGGACAACGAGAAGAGCAACCTGATCAGAATTGAAGGAGACCCACAGGGGGTCCAACAGGCCAAGAAAGAGCTGCTGGAACTCGCTTCCCGTATGGTTAGTGGGATGTGATGCCTGGGAGGCCACAGGGTTTGAGCTCTTGTGTTCCCTAGTAACCTTCTGATAGCGGTGTGTGCCCCTGGCCCACAGAGCACTTAGATCTCATGACAAGTGCAAGTTCCTCCTATTCCGTTGGATCCCCTTCTCTGTCAACCTAGAGTGAATTATATCTGGAGGAAATACATTGATGGCGAGAAAGCTGTCAGGCGGCAAAATGGTAATTACAGTTATGTGGCTCTCCCTCTGAACACTCCGGGTAAACTCTGTTCTCCACAGGAAAACGAACGCACCAAGGACCTAATCATTGAGCAGAAATTCCACCGAACCATCATTGGGCAGAAGGGCGAGAGGATCCGGGAAATCCGGGAGAAATTCCCAGAGGTAAGGCTTTCTAGGAGATGAGGGATTCAGAGGGCATATTTCCTACATTGGTAATAGACACATGATCAGTAAAGTCATAAATGTAGTATCTCTGTGAGTATGAGAAATATCTAACTGATATGTGTCTGCTCGTACATGTAATACATATGAGAAGATGGTTCTTCTGGCCAGAGACTGCTGACATGGTTACCTACTTTCAGATGGAAAAGGAGATGTGCAGGATCCCCTCAACCTTTGCACATGTCTGACATGACAATCCTTGTATTTGTTTGACTTGATCCTAAGTTGACCGTTTCTGGCAGGTTATCATCAACTTCCCAGACCCTGCACACAAGAGTGACATTGTCCAACTCAGAGGACCCAAAAACGAGGTGGAGAAGTGCACCAAGTACATGCAAAAGATGGTGGCAGACCTGGTAAGGGGTACTTCTATCTGCTATTCTCTTTTTCATGCCTGGATAACCCTGGAATAGAGGAGAGCTGTAGTAGCTTGGCTAGGGCTAACACACTTCAAGATGAAGGAACTGTGGACATAGTTCTATGTGTATGGGGGCAGGCAAGTAATACCTGTTATTTAAGGGCTATAGGAAAGAGTACATGTCTTTGTCTATTCTTGGAAGTGTCCCATATGGAGAATTCCTTGTGTCTAAGCCTGTTTTCAGAAGCTTGTTTATCAAGTTCTTGGGATGGGGTCTCACTTGCCACGATGGTGTAATCTTCAGTTCTCCCTTCCTTTCTCTCTTAGGTTGAAAACAGCTTTTCTATTTCTGTTCCCATCTTCAAACAATTCCACAAGAACATCATAGGGAAAGGAGGTGCCAACATCAAGAAGGTGAGTTATCTTTCTTGTCTTCACTGCTCATTATGGTGACTGCCTGCAGCAAAATCTCATTCACTGGTCTCCCCTGGTCATTGGTAATGTAAAATAAAACCTCCAAGGCCTTTTTTTCTTACATGGGACATATCTCAAATTATTTTGCTGGGATTTTTTTTTTTTGGTGGCAGATCCGTGAAGAAAGCAACACCAAAATAGATCTCCCAGCTGAGAACAGCAACTCAGAGACAATTGTTATCACAGGCAAAAAAGCAAACTGTGAGGCTGCTCGCCACAGAATTTTGGCTATCCAAAAGGAACTGGTAAGTGAAACAACTGGCCTGTGGCAGACTAAGGACTTGAAAACATAAATGTAGGAGTTACAGGAGATATAAATGTAGAAGTGCTTGTAGTGGGGCACGGCAGGGAGGAGACAAATATGGATGTCAATCTGTTCTCGACTCTATAACCGAAGTTTGTCGCTGCTGATGTGTTAGGAGTGGCCAGTCCCAATTCCCTCTGGTCAGGCGTTTCTCACACTCAACTCTGCAAAGCTCCTGGCAATGTGGGAGTTAGAGGGCAAGCAGAGTCTATGCAAACACATTGCTATAGCTTGACTAACATCCCATACTGTCCTCGCTTAGGCCAACATCACAGAGGTGGAGGTCTCTATTCCTTCCAAACTCCACAATTCCCTCATTGGCGCCAAAGGCCGCTTCATCCGCTCTATCATGGAGGAATGTGGTGGAGTCCACATCCACTTCCCCACCGAGGGCTCTGGCAGTGACACTGTGACAATCAGGGGCCCAGCCCAGGATGTGGAGAAAGCCAAGAAACAGCTGCTACATCTGGCAGAGGAGAAGGTGAGCCTTGCCTTCCAGGGGAAGGAGCAGGTTGGTTTGACGAGCTGTTTCTTTTTGAACGTTGAAGTGATTCCCTCTGTCTGGAAACCATTGGCATCAATAGAGCAAATCCTCTTTTGAGGGATTTGAGTACAGTTTGGATAATTAAAAGAAAGCTGTATTTCCATCCTTGTGACAATGAGCTCTTCTCTCATGGGCAGAAGAACTGTCTGTAATGCATCTCTGGCCAGACTGATGATGTACTCAGGGTTACGGCCCCTCCTTCTGTAGTTTGAATGTTCTTGGGTATCTACACTTCTCTGAAACACTTTACTCTGTAGATCTCCTTCACTTTTTTCTTGATCTCTGCATTTCAGCTCCAGTTCTTCCATTTCACTTCATATATTCAGATTTGAGAGCTTTTGGTTACAAGACCTTGCTCTGAGTCGTGACTGACTGACTGGTCATTTTAATAGCAAGCTTTCTGGGGTCAGCACATGAACATGTTCTCCTTGGGAGTTGGGTGGTTGCCTCTGGAAGCCGGGCTTGTAGCAGTCAGTTAGCAAATGATTGTGTTGCCTTTTGTGTGGGTCAAACCCTTCTCCTAGGGAAGTCTCTGCTCGTATTCTCCTTGGTCATGCTGAGTGTACAGTTAATTTTTTGGCCTGAGAACATCTTTTGGGTAGCGTTTTTAATTTAAGACATTGTATACCTTTTCTACTTTCAGCAGTGTGCTGCATCTACCTCGCTTTTGCAGCACTCTGCGTGTAAGTGCAGGTAACATATCTACATGCTGACTGTTGGTACTGATGGATATTTTCTATATATTGACATGTTCCATGGGTCTCTGGCTCCTTTCAGCAAACAAAGAGTTATACTGTAGACCTCCGTGCAAAGCCAGAGTACCACAAATTCCTTATTGGTAAGGGTGGTGGCAACATCCGTAAGGTGCGAGACAACACGGGGGCCCGCATCATCTTCCCCACCTCTGAGGACAAAGATCAGGAACTGATCACTATCATGGGAACAGAGGAGGCTGTCAAAGAGGCACAGAAGGAGCTGGAGGCCCTCATCAAGAACTTGGTATGAACTTTTTCTACTTTCTTGCCTCTCACTGTTGCAAGGTGTAATGAGTCAGCATGAAGGACCTGCTTGTCCTAAAACCATTTGCTGCCTTTCATGGGAGCTCAGGAAGATCTTTCCTTACCTTGGAGTGAGGTTGTAAGCTGATTGCTGTTGAGGGCAGCCGGCTCGGGCCTGTCACCAGGACAGGTAGGGATGATTGGCTGTTGTGTGTTGGCAGGATAACGTGGTTGAAGACTCCATGGTGGTTGACCCCAAGCACCACCGCCACTTTGTCATCCGTCGAGGACAAGTTCTCCGTGAGATTGCAGATGAATATGGTGGTGTGATGGTCAGCTTCCCGCGCTCTGGCACCCAGAGCGATAAAGTCACCCTCAAGGGAGCCAAGGATTGTGTGGAGGCAGCCAAGAAACGCATCCAGGAGATCATCGAGGATCTGGTATGTTACAGAAAAACTCTATGTTCTGTACTCTGTTCCTTCAGCAGTGTCCTACTTGAACCTGCTGTATGACCAAGCTTTATGTGAACAAGTCCCTTGGTAGTTCTTGGATTTGAACCTCTGCTGTCAACATACAGGGTCCGCAGACTTTAGATCCTGGCCTGGGGATCCTAGCAGCTGGCTTCAAAATGGCATTGTTGTATGAATGAATCTCCTCTGACAATCTTCTTGATTTTTAGGGGTGGAAGTAGGAGACTACTCCTTAATGTACATCTAGACATTAAAAGATTGGAGCCTTCTTGTGCCTCTCCATGTCTGGCCATGGGCAGTGGTTGCTTTCAGGGGTTTCCTGCACTGTTAGTATTGGCTTTTGGAAGCAGTCAAGTGTCAAATCTGTTCTCTTCCCATCTCTCTTTATTTTTTTCCATTTCTTCTAATGCTTCCTCCTCTTCAGGGTGCTAAAGAGTTTGAGCTTTGCTTTTGGAAGCCTTTAATGTCTTGAGTTGAAGGCAACCTTCTTTAAATCCTCTGCTCTTCTAAGAGAGGAACAATTCTTGGAAATTTTCAGTTCTTTGCCTGTCAGCCATTTTTACCTTTTCTGACTCCTCTCTGTGTCCGTTTTGGATTTCACCATACACAAACATCCTGTTTTCTGGTGTGAAAGAGGCTGTATCACAATAGAGCAACTCTGCTTTCCCACAGGAAGCTCAAGTGACAATCGAATGCACCATTCCACAAAAGTTCCACCGCTCCATTATGGGCCCCAAAGGATCCCGGATCCAGCAGATCACCCGGGACTACGGCGTCCAGATCAAATTCCCTGACAGGGAGGAAAACCCAGGTATACCTGTGGATGCATATTAGGATGGTAGTTGGGATGATCAAATAAGTATAGTGTAGCCTACACTCTGTACCAGTGGGTATGTTCTACTTAAAATTTATGGAGAGAACTGATCCCTGGTGTTTCTGCAGTGTCCTTGAATCTGGGCTTAGCATCAACCTTTGTCCTCTTGGGAAGGGGACAGTTTCAGGAGGTCAAACTGCAGACCTGGGTGTTGCAAACATGCTGTCACTGCAGAGTACAGGGAGAACAAGGACTTACCCTGACAACAAGGGGTCTAGGGACTTAATGAGGTCTCTCTGAGCTCTCTGGTGGCCGAGCCTTAGGATGTGGAGCAGGGAGATGATGAGCGAGGAGGGGGCTCTGTGCATTGAACACAAGACTTTCCATGTTTTCAGCCCCCCTTGTGGAGCCAGCTGTGCAGGAGAATGGCGAGGAAGGTGGGGAAGGCAAGGAAGGGAAGGACACAGATCCCAGCTCTCCAAAGAAGTGCGATATCATCATCATCTCTGGCCGCAGGGAGAAGTGTGAGGCAGCAAAGGAGGCGCTGCAGGTGTGTGGCTTTCTCAGCCCCTTACCCTGTTATGGTGGCGATGCTTGGATGTGATTTTTGGTGGTGGTAGTTAAAGCTGCTCAGTCCAGGTGCAATGCAAGTGGTCAGTGATGCTGGTTGTAGAGGGGGTCTGCACTGCTCAAGGGAAGCCCCTCTGCTCTGTGACTTAGCCTGGCAGCTTGAATCAGTGCCTGACTTCGTAATTATTAGTGCTTGTAAGCAGCCCCAATAGCCATAAAAGCATGACATGATTGTTTTATGGAGCACAGCTGGGAAGAGGAAGAGTCTGGTTGAGGCTGAGTCATTCCACGTTCAGCAGACCTTGCCATGCTTCTGTAGTGATGTTTTCCAAGTCTCTGCTAGACTGAAGCCAAGGATATGAAAACAACCTGTCCCACACATGGGGTTTCAGATGGCTTCTTTAGAAAACATGCAACAGGTCATATTGGTGTTCCCAGCTGTCCTCTCTTTCTGTCAAATTGGTATCCTGACTAAGTACCTCTGTTCAGTAACATGTTCTTTTGGGCAAGTATATGGCAAGCTAGAAGACAGGAGAAGTTTTTCCACTGGTAAACTGTGCTTCATCCCCTGCAGGCCCTGGTTCCTGTCACTATTGAGGTGGAAGTTCCCTTTGATCTTCACCGTTACATCATAGGCCAGAAAGGAAGTGGGATCCGCAAAATGATGGATGAGTTTGAAGTAAGTTGTTGCTCTTGCTTCCATCTCCTCTGTCCTGGAGAATCTGTAAGTGACCATGTTGAGGATTCGGACAGTTACAACATACTCAGGTCTGCCATGGAATCCAAGGCTCCATAATAGGAAAATGATCCCTGTGTGTTTTGGACCCTGGATCCAGGGCTTGGTTGGTTTCGTGCTGAAGCCGTACAATCAGTGTTGATGTCATGAGTGTTGCATGACTTGTTTGGTGTCTGCAGGGATTCCCCATCAGTGTGAGAGTTGTTTTCCTCCTGGGCCGTGGGAAACAGCTCTGCTGTGCCTACCCATTCAGGAGAATTCTCCAGAGCCTCTGGGGCTGATGCAGGTTGGCTGCAGTTGATGTTGTTGAACATATATTTGATGTTTTGAACATATATTTGTTTCCTAGCTTCTCTAGACCAGCAGAGGGGCTGGAGAAACAGAGTTCTATTCAAAAACCACCTAGAAATGGTGCCAGGCAACTGACTCCAGGTGGCCCAGCTTGATGACCTCCAGAGGTCCTTTACAACCTCAGCCATTCTGTGTTTTTTAGGCTGCCTGGGTGGGAGCTAGTCTTGGTGCCAGGGGACACCAGCAAGATGGCAGCTTGCAGTCAGAGGTATCACAAGTGATACAGAATGAGCAGTGATACAAAATGATAATTGCTACTTGTTACTCAGGTGAACATCCAGGTGCCTGCTCCTGAGCTGCAGTCAGATATCATCACAATCACTGGGCTGGCTACCAACCTGGACCGTGCCAAGGTCGGGCTCCTGGAAAGAGTGAAGGAGCTGCAAGCTGAACAAGAGGATCGGGTAAGGCCTGTGCCTGTCCTTCTTCCTTCCAGCCAAACATGGCTTCAGTCCCTGGGCACAGACTCCTGGAGCGCCTCATCTTTTAGGGGGACCCTTTGCTGGTCTGTAGGTGTGGAATGGTCATAAATGGGTTACTCAAAGGTAGCTCATTTAGCATGAGCTGACAGGAAAGTTTGGGAATGTAATTTTGGACTGTCCAGGTCTCTCTTGCACCTTCACATACTTTTAAGACACTGGTGGGTGGGAACCTCACTGTGCTCCCAGTCTCTCTCTACCTGTCCTCACTGAATCCTTATCACAACTCTGAATAATAGGTTAGAGATGAGTTGGGTGATTGGTTTCTGATCGCAGTTTCCCTCTGAACTTGGCAAAAGCACAAGGCTCCAGTGGATGAATGGCTTGGGTGCACAAGTATGGCCCTGCAAAATCTGTTCCATGCATCTCAGAAGCCAGGAGGAAGTGCTGTGACTTAAGTGGACATCACTGGAACAGCCATGGTGTATTCCTTGTTCTCACACTGCTTCTCCTGTTCCAGGCATTGCGAAGCTTCAAACTGACAGTCACTGTAGATCCCAAGTATCACCCTAAAATCATTGGGCGGAAGGGAGCAGTGATCACCCAGATACGCACAGAGCATGAGGTCAACATCCAGTTCCCCGACAAGGATGATGAAAGCCAGGTGAGAGATCAGACAGAGTGCAAGGGTGGCTAGTGGGTTGTCTCTGAGCACCTTCTCAAGAGCTCTGAACTCTCTCCACTACCTTTGGATAAGATGGATGTTAAAGGGGGATTAGCAGGGAGAAAGCTTGCTCAGCTGCTTATGAGCTTGGTCTCTCACACATACACCTCTGTGCCCCAGGCTCAAGACCAGATCACCATTACTGGCTATGAGAAGAACGCCGAGGCTGCCCGGGATGCCATCATGAAGATCGTTGGCGAGCTGGAGCAGATGGTTTCTGAGGATGTGACTCTGGACCATCGTGTTCACGCACGCATCATTGGTGCACGTGGAAAAGCCATCCGCAAAATCATGGATGAGTTCAAGGTGAGCAGTGGGGCAATGCCACACAGGTCAGGCTGGGCCAGGGCAGCCACATTCTCCTGGGGAAAGAGCTTGGTGCTGAATGAGGCACACATCTTGTGGTTCTTGTGCCTGTTCAGCATCTTCAGCTAGAACAGACATGAAAGAAAAGCCGGTGCTGCCCTGCTCACCTTCAGCTCCACCAGCATATGAGCAGCATCCTTGGCCCAGGGCACCCAGGCTGTCTGGACACCATAGTCAGACACCAGCTGAAGCATCCCCACACCACCTCAGCTCTGAGTCATGTTTCTCTGGGAGCCAGGCCAGGAGCTTTTCCTCTTTTGCTGGAACCCAGACAGAAGTGGAACCTAGGAATACTTCCTTGGTGTTCTGGATTAGCTCTGCAAGCAGCACTTTAGTTCTCTCCCTCTCTGGAGCCCTTTTTTTGGGTTTCTTGCAGACAAGGTCCCAAATAATCTTGAGAGAGAGGAGGAGGTGTGTGTGTCAGCTACTCTGATTACTGGAAGTGGGCATCCAGGCCTCTTGCTGGGAGGCTCTGTGAGGAAGCTGTCCCCAGACTCCCTAGCTACTTGAGCTTAATTCAGGGAATTCTTCTGGCTTTCCTCTAGACCACTGTGGATGACTCTGGAAATCATGGCATATTCTCAGGGCTGTGGATGTGACAAAGTCAGCTGGCTCTAGGAAGGTCAGGGACCTCTGCCCTGATAGCATATGGCATCAGCAGCAGGCTTTACTGCAGGGCCAGCAGTGAATGTGAATATTGAGGGATGAGATTTTGGAGACTTGCATTTTGGCTGGGCTCAGTTATTGAAACAAACTGGTTCTGAAATGAGCAGCCTTTGGGTTTGGTCCTGTCTCGTTCAGATTTGTGGCACCCATCTGGAAGGCAGGGTATGAGACAGCACAGTGCATGGGGTGCACTAGGCCAGCTCTGTAAACCATTGTCAGCCAGGATTATTCTGTGGCAAACACAGAAAGCTCATTGTGCTTTGTGGTGATGGCTCAGTGGTAAAAGTGCTTGCAGCAGTGTGAGGACACTGTCTGGAAACGCAGCCCCTGTGCTGCAGGAGCTGCCCAGAAAATAGTGAGCTTCTGGGAGTGAGAGCAACAGGGGCTGCTGGAAATTGGGTCCTTACTACAGACTGCTCTGCTTTCCTCCACAGGAAACTGGGCAAGCTTTGGGGCCAGCTGTATACCTGCTCACCCCTCAGTGCCTGAGCTGTGTAGGTCTGAAACAGACTTGGGGCTGTGAACGGACAGTAATTAGGGCATCAGTGACAGTGATCTGTGGTTCCAATGATAAGGGTCATGGGGAGTCTCTGGCATTTCAGATGTGCAGCTCTAAGTCTTGTGCTGTTCCTTGTGTTACAGGTGGATATTCGCTTTCCCCAGAGTGGAGCTCCTGATCCCAACTGTGTGACTGTGACAGGACTCCCTGAGAATGTAGAAGAAGCTATTGATCACATCCTGAACTTGGAGGAGGAATATGTAAGTGTTCAGCAAATCTGTGATGGGCTCAGCAAGAGCTTCCCCTGCCACAGAGCTGGATGTCTGAACTACATCCATGTGGTATTTTCTTCTGCTGCATTGGAGAAATTGAACCCTGTGCAGGTGGTGGCTGTCAGCCTGCACTGCAGCTGTCCCTCAAACCAGCTGGACTGCCCCCTCTGTGCAGGAGAGGACAGTAGATGAGAATGCTGCGACACCTCAGGATGTGCATGTTCTTGCCTTGTAGCAGCTTGCACTAGTTAAAAATTGTGGCCCTCAGACTAGTGCAGACACCATTTTTGGTCATTGTAGTAAAGGCTGGTGAGCTTGAACGGGTTGCAGTGCGGTGAGGTGGAGGGATGGACATTTTATTCCAGCTATCCAGATCCCCCCTCACTGGTTGTGTTACTGCAGCTTGCAGATGTGGTGGACAACGAGGCAATGCAGGTGTACATGAAGCCCTCCTCACATGAAGAGTCCAAGGCCCCATCCAAGGGCTTTGTGGTGAGAGATGCCCCCTGGGCCACCGTCAACAATGAGAAGGTGAGTGCTGCTTGTGCTAAAGGCTGGGGTCACAGGGCGTGGAGACACTTCTGTCTGTGCTGGGGACACAGAGCACTCTGTCTCCTTGGTGACAGAGAAAGCAGCTTTTTGCTGCTCTTTGTGGCCTGAGCACAGGCCTGGACTCTCTTGTCCATCTTTCAAAGCGCTTTCCCAATGTCTTGTCCACTCTGGCTACACCATTGTGGAGCTGTTGGGGAATTGGGGAATCCTTACCAGAAAGTGTCTTGCCAGGTTCTGTTATTTTTAGAGGTAGGGATAGGGCTTGGGACGTGAGACTCATACTGCAGCACAGAACTGGCTCAGTGTTTGGAGCTCTGAGTTGGGACATGTGGCAGCTCATCCTCAGCTGCCCTGGTGCTGCTGCATGGCTGGCCTGACCCTACTCCAGTGTTCCAGTTACTGAGCTGGGACCCTTGGAGCCCTTGCACCTTATCTGCATCCTCCTCAGTGTCACCTCTAGATGTCCTGGGGCCACAATGATCCTTATTGTCCCTTCTCCATTGTCTGTCCTCCTGGGATATCAAAGATGCTGCTTAGCTCAGGGCCTCACCATGTAAGTTTGCAGCAGGGCAGGAGCTTAATTTGTTCCCTTTTTGTTTGCTCTAGGCCCCTGATATGAGCAGTTCTGAAGACTTCCCCAGCTTTGGGGCTCAAGTGGCCCCCAAGACTCTTCCCTGGGGACCCAAACGATAATGATCTGGAAGCAGAAACTCCTCCAGCCCGCTGACCTGACACTAACCTGCCACAAATACTTCCTGTCTGAAATCTGACCCAGCGGCTGGAGCACAAATCAATTGTCCCAAGAGGTCTCCTAATGGTGTCTGGAGTGCTAGACCCCATACTGCTCCCCTCAGCTATCACCGTGTCTAGGACCCACCCTCATCTCTTGATGGATATTCTTTCCTCCTTTGGAGCAAGACTTCCACTCAGATTCAAACACTAAATGTGTGTGTTTTTGTTAGAAACTTCATAATTGACTCCAAGTGGCTAAGATTTGCAGCTTCCCAAGCGCTAGCAGAGCAATCTGCTCTCTTGAGCATGTCTGACTAGGCATTCTCGCCTTCATTAGGAGACCTCCTTTACTGTGGCTAGGAATCTACTTCCTGTCTCATGACCTCAGGAAATAAATTTCCTTGACTTTCTAAAGCCAAAACGTTTGCCCTCTTTCCTTTGTGTTTATCCCAGGCCTTACCTTACCTTTGTAGAGTGCAATCAACTTTTTTTCCTTTTAACTGCCAAAAATTCATTTGATGCTGATAGCTGACTGTGGGGAGAGCTTAAAATAATCTATAAGGTCAGAAACCTGCTTTTTAAAGAAACAAAACCTTCAATAGGCTGTAGAGACAACAGAGATGGAAGGGGCCAGAACAATGTATGGCTACCCTGGTCAGGAAAACGCCTGTGAGCGCAGCGAGCGCGCGTCCCTGCGCCACACCAAGCACAGCCCCAGCCTGCACACTTGACCAGTCTTCCAGTGCTCGATGACAGACCACACTCCTTGTTCCCCCTTCCCAGCAGTGTGAGCAGGCAGGAGAGCCAGCACATGGCAGTGTGGCCAGATGGGACAGGTGTGGTTTGGCTGAGGTCTCTGCAGTGACACGGCTCAGGAGCAGCTGGTGGGATACACAGCCTGGAGAAGCTGTAGCCCGCTGTTAGTGCTGCAGCAGCTCAGCATGAGCGGCAGTCACACCACTCCTGTTGCCTTCTTTCTACCTCAAACAGCATGAGATGGGGGCCTGTCAATGGTCATGGGTTAGCAGCTACTCCAGCTGTCACCTGGGCAGCCGTAGCAGAAGCGTGGAGGAGAAGCAAGAGGAGCCTTGTGTCTCCGCACAGCTGTGAGAGCTGCTCCAGAGGGAAGCAGAGCATGGTGGTGCTGAGGCAGGCTGTGAATCCATAGGTCTGCATGCTGAGCTAGCACAGGGCTTGGCCCCAGGGCTGTGGGTGTAGCTGTGCCGTAGCCCTGGGCTGCAGAGGTTGTGTGAGCCAGGTTTCTGCTCTGACAGCATTGCGGGTTGATGTATGTGCTGAGCCCTCCTGCATCCTCCATCATGTGGTAGAGGGTGATCCATGGTCTGTACTTGAGGCCTCTTGCACCTGGGCCCTACCACAGCTCGCTCAAAGGGTGTTGTCTGAGGTCCTCCAGCACATAAGAGGAAAACCATGTGTTTGTGGAGGGAGGCGTGTAGCGTGGGGTTTTTGTGTACCCCCACTTCCCTGCATTAGTCCTACACAGCTTGTAGTCTGAGCCATTCCTCTGTCCCAGCTGCTGCAGACTTGGACAAGCAGGAGTCCCTAGCCTCTCTTCTCTAGTGCTACTGACAGAGCACAACTGTGGCAGGCTGAGCCCAGCTGCCTTGCCTTTCCCTCCTTGGGACAGGCCGAACATGCCGATGCTTTTCCTTCCTGCCCCGGCTCTTCTTGGCAGAGACTGCTATGCAGAAGTCAAACCAAAACCTCACAGTGCTCTCTTTTAGTCTGAGAACCAAGTGAAACGGACCATGGCCCATTGTGGAGTGCCTGGTTGCCCCTGAATGACAGGGTGGCCTTGCCTCCAGCACGGGAGAAGGGGAACTAGGGTGGTACCTTCCCATCTGCGTCTGTCAGAAAATGGTTAATACCCTGTAGCTTAGATCTGCCCTGCATCACCAAGCCTATCACCCCCTCCTCCTCTTTATGCCCCTGTGCCCTCACCAGTTGCACAGCAAGGCTTGAGTTACATCCAGGGCACCCACTGCCTTGGGCTCATGCCCCACAGCCCAACCTTCCACTCTAAAGAAGGTCATGAAGTGATTGTACCTAGTACTATCCCCCCACCACCCTCCTTCCGCAGCAGACTGTGGCATGTGTCCATTTCTTCTCTTTGACGTCTTCCATATTGTACGTTTCCATAGCAATGATCCCTTGGCCTTAACTTTGGAATTTGGAGACTATATGCAAACATGTAAAAAGGCTCATGAGTATGGATGACACTGGAATTTTATAAATTCTAAAATAAAACCTGAAACAGCTTGGAGTGTGGTGGATATTATTTCTGCTGGTGGGGTGAGATCCAAGACAGCCCATGCTGGCCTGGGTTTAGCCAGAGATTCAAGGACTTCAACTTTTGCACACCTGGGCCTTTGCTGTGGCCATGCCCTTGAAGGGCAAGCAGTGTGCCCTCCTTCTAGGGAAACACAAACCTGCTTACCTCCAGGCGGCTGATGCCAGGGATGCTGCTGGTGTAAGGAAGGAAGGGAAGGCATCAGCCATGGTCCCTCTTGCTCAGCTACTCTGCAACCAGAGCCTCTCTGGCCAGGTACTGTTCATGCTTCATCTTAACCTCCACAGCCCTCAGGAATGTCAGCTACCAGCCATGCAATCACACATCCAGTAATGAAACCCAAATGCTGCAAGTGGATGGGAGGTGTGGGTTGGCTGCCCTGGTGAGTCCTTACCCAGCACCACACCCTGGGCCACCCAGTTGGGCTCATACCCAACCAGTAGCTGATACCTCGCAGCTGATGATGAAACTCCAGCATATAGCCAGCAGCTGCTGGTCAGTCAAGGTCAGGCTGTCATCCTGGGCCCCAAGTGCTCTGTAACTGGGGGAGCAAAGTGCAGCAGGTACTGACTGAGCTTTCTAGCAGTTCCTCCTGCTCCCAGCCTGGCATGCCAGAGCACAGCAGAACCAGCCCTCAGCCACCTTCTGCTGGGACTAAGTCTCACAGGTAACCCAGCCCCAGGGGAGTTGATTCTTCACAAAACAGCCTTCCTCCACAACAGTGTCCAGTGACCCTCCCCACCACCCCACACATAGACACGTCCAGCACACACTCAGCCCTGGCATGATTGAGGGGCTCGCAGGTCCTCAAGTGAGTGGGTGGACAATGTGGACCTGGCTAGAAGTTGCTCTGCTAAACAATTTTTGCTGTGGCAGAGGCAGAGAAAGGCAAAATCCCAGCCTAAGGAAGAAAAACCCAGCCAAGGCAGGAGCAGGTTCCCACCTGCAAGACTAAGTCCCATGGTGCGTGCACCAAGGTGAAGTTCACGGTGCCATGCAGGCTGCTGTTATGGATGTACCTGTAGTATGCATGGGGCAGAAAATCAGAGGTGAAGGCCATGAGGAAGGCCTGGAAGCAGGGAGATGTGCAGCAGCACATCCTGCAGCTGGGGGACGCCCCATCCCCACCCTCCTTCATGCACTGTGCTTCTGGGGTGGCTTTTTGCCTCTCCTTACCCTCAGCCTGACAAACCAGACATGACACTGGTCTGGGACAGCAGACAGCTGTTCTCTTCCTCCAGTTACTGCCAAGCAAAGCCCAGAGCATGATAACTGACAACTGCCCATGGCTGGAGCTGCACCTTCTGCACAGGCAGACCCTCCCTGAGCACTGCTGGTCCCCTCATCATCCTGCGTCCTGCAGCATCCAAATGAGTTCTCCCCAGTTCCCTTACTCCACCTGCAGCCCCCTCATGCCCCGCTGCCCAGGTGAGTGATGACCTCCAGGATGGAGAACCAGGTGCCAATGGCCCATGCCCACTCAGCCACAGGCCACTGGTAGTGACAGATGCACTTGTGGGCATCCGGGCAGATCTCCACCCAGTTGTTGAGCAGGGTGAAGAGGAGTGCCAGGGCACAGACTGCCACAAAGATGGTGATGAAGCCAAACTGCAGGACTAGGAGAAAGAGGAGGAAGAGGAGCAGGGAGGGAAAGACTGAGATGACATCATCAACTGCAGCATCTTGCAGCCCCATCCTATGGGGAGTGGGGCAGCCCTTCTCCCTCCAGCCTCTGCAGGCTGCTCAGGGTGGAAGTTCCTTCCTCTGAGGGACTCCTGCAGTTCCTGCCTCTCCACACCAGGTTTCTCTCTTCCAGCACCTCTCAACACTCCCCAGCCTGAGGCCAGTCCCTATCCGTCTCCAGGTATTCATCAAGCAGCCCTTTGAACCCCAGCAGCTGGTGGTCCACATCCCAGTGTGCCTGCTCCACCAGGGCCAACTACCCCTCCCCACCCTCCTTCTTGGCTGAGAGGAGCTTCCACTTAGGCCACCAGCACTTCAGCTTTCTGGAGGAACAAAGGAAGGGCCACCATGTCCTCTCCTACTGAACATGCTCTGGCATCCTGTGTGAGCTCGGGGATGTCTGATGGCCCTCGCAGGCCAGGGCATGCTCACAGGATGACCACCTTCTGCATGTTGTTGATGGTCTGCTTCCCCACCGTGATGAGCTCCAGCTCCATGGAGCATCCACTCAAGCTGCCCTGCAGGGACAGTGGAACCCTCAGCCTGCTGGCACAGGGACATGGGACCCCGAGCATGGGCAGGCATTCCTACAGCACACACCAGCTGGGAAGGCCAGCACAGGGGCTGGTCTGTCCCACTTGGCACTCAGCTCCTCATTGCAGATCCCGAGAAAGCTCAAGTGGTTTGTGGGACAGCTGACAAACCTGCAGGAGCCACGTCAGAGCTGTGAGTGGACACCCCAGGCACTGAGTCCAGGAATGCATCCAGGGCAGCCCCAGGAAAAGAAGGGATTGTCTGGTTCACACAGAGCCCTCTTCTTGCTTGCCAAGATGGGACAAAAGGGCTGATGATGGGTCCCAGACTGGAACCAGTTAGCCCACAACTGGTTGGCACTGCCTTAGTCCCAGGCATCCTGTGGCCACGTGAGTGCTCCCACTCTCTGATGGGACAGTCCCCCTGCCACAGTGCTCCTTGCCCATGATGGCAACAGCACTCCCCTTTAGCCCTGCCCAAAGGCACAGGAACCTGCTTTTCTGGAGCCAGGAAAAGAAGGCATGGGGCTCTGGAGGAGAAGTTCAGAAGCGAAACGAAGTGGGATCCCACAGCTGTCCATGGGACAAGAGTGGTGACTGAGGGTTGCTGGGTGTCCTGGAAAGCAAGGAGGCAGCAAACCCCATCAGAGCCCCACAAAAATGCAGCTGGTCATGCAGAGTGGAACACCCAGGAGCACTAGGGCACTGTCCCCCTTCTCCTGCAAGCTTGGGCACCACAGCCCTCACCTGCAGAGACGCTCAGAGCTGGAGCTGCTGCACAGTGGCAGAGCAGGCTGCAGGTGCATCCAGCAGCACCTTCTCCAGATGAATCATGTGCTGTGGGGAGAAGGTGACTCCAGCAGAAGGTAAAAGATAAAAGATAGATAAAAGATAAAAGATTATTAAAGATGATAAAAGATAAGGCTGCTGGCACCTGTACTTGTCTGTGTGGGCAACACTGGGGTGACTCTGCTGGTGTGGATCAGCCTGGTAGAGCTGACCCAGGAGATGTACACAAACACATCACACCCCTGGCTCCACTCCTGTAAGAGGCCCCCACGGCAGGGCAGATCCTCCCCTGGATCCAACAATCCACAAATCAAGGCTGCATTTACCACAAGGGGATAGAAATCTGGAGTCAGATCACTGGATACCTTTTTCTATGTGTATTTCAGCAGAGTGAAGCTTTTCCAGAAATTCCTTCCTCCAGGTCCTGTGGACGGCAGCAGATCTCTCCTGCTGTTCTCACAGGTGTCCTGCTGCCAGCTCAGCTCCTGGGACATGGTTTCCCACATCAGGACCAAGTCTGAGGCAAGGAAAGGGGTCTCATGATGGAACCCAAAGCCATGTTTATCCTGCATGTCTCTCTCCTCCAGGACTTGGTGCTTCTGTGGGGCTGGGCATTGTCTTGTGAGTGAAACAAGGAACTGAGGGAAGGACACGCTTGGTCTGGAGGGGGCTCCAGCCACTTCACTTGGGTGTTCCTAGCATGGGAAGCTGGAAGCTGGGAGAGTTTGTTAACAGGACTGAGGACTGCACCTGTCTCGTGAAAGGGAAGGGCTGGAGCACCAGAGTAGGGTGAGTAGGATGAGCAGGGTGAGTAGGATGGTGCCTGCCGGGGCCTGGGAGTCCAGTGCCCTCTGGACATGATGTATGGACCAGCTGCCAGCTCCAGCCATGGAGCACTGGGGCTTTTCCTATGCTCCTCAACCTAGCTGACCCTCTCCTGCCCCAGCCTCCTCTGCAGGATGGAAAGGAGTTGAACTCCAACCCAAGCCTTTTTCCCTCACCTGTGCTTGTGCAGCTGCTGCTGAAGACATTGGAGACATTGGCCATGCTCCTCTTGACCAGGGCTGTGCAGTTGGGTGGGGGTGAGGAGCACAGCAATTCCCCAAGGCAGCCTGGCTGCAGCAGAAATGGGTTGTGACCACCCACCTAGGGCATTTCCATGGCCTCTTCACCCACTGCCACCATCCTGCCCCACCAGGCTGCAGGGGGGTCATCTGTGGAGCCCCTCTGTTGCATGGCAGAGCCTTTGTGCCCCTTCCTTCCTCCTAGTGCAGGCAGTGCCAGCGTCTACATCTGGGCACGCCTATCAGCAGGAATGTCTTCAGGTGGAGAGCAAGGAGACAGGAGAGGTCAGTGGTCTGGGGCAGTGTTCTCCTGTCATGTCACCACCCAGGCCCTGTCTGAGCACCCCTCTCCTCCACACCTCTGCCAAATACATGCTGTGGGACAACCTCCTCTTGCATCTTCCTCTGTCACTGCAGGTAGGGACTTTTCCTTGAGGTCACCCAGCTCAAAAGGCATGTCCACCAGCTTGTGTGGTCTGCTGATGGAAAGGTCAGAGACTCCTTCTCCACACCAGCAACTGGGTCCAGCCTATGCCCAAGCACTTCATAGCTGAAAGACCAGGCAAACTAAGCTCAGTTTAGGAACTGGAAACACCTCAAGAAGCTGAGCAGACAGGAATCTCCCACACATGGGAGGTTAAGAAGGAGATAAAAAGATGCCTGCAGTGAGAGAGGTGGGAGAGCAGGAGAGTGTCACAGCATGAGTGGCAGACAGGGAGGGCATTGTACCTTCAGTGACGAGAAACAGCTCTTCCAATGCATCCACCACCTGAAAAAAGGAACCTGGGAATCTGCATGTGTCCTTCATTAAGGTATTTTCCTTGGTTGGAAGGGACTCATAAGGATCATTGAAGATCAACTCCTGGTCCTGCACAGGACAATGACAACCTCTAGAATGACACCCTGCACCTGAGAGTGTTGTCCAAATGCTCCTTGAGCTCTGGCAGGCTTGGGGCCATGACCACTGGCCTGGAGAGCCTGTTTCAGTGCCCAGCCACTGTTTGGGGGAAGAATCTGTTCCTGATATCCAGTCTAAACCTCCCCTCATTTAGCCTTTTTAGTAACACCGGGTTGCTCCTCAGAAGTGATGTGGCTTTTCATCATTACTTTTAAGAGAGGCAGTGAAAAGAAACACCAAACAGCCTGAGCTTCCCTAACCTGCTCCTGGCTAAAATCAAGGTGGACAAAGCATCTCTTTGCAGAAGCCATTGACAACCAACACCAATTCTTCTGACACAAGAGCTTCTTCTGGGCACCAGTGAAGCAGGAGAGAGACATCTGCTAATTTCACCTAGAAACATCAGAGCAAAAGAATAGGCTGGGCCTCCTGTTCCTACAGTAAGGATGGATCAGTGTGGGAATAGAATATTCTTGGGCCATGAAGAGAAGGAAACATGTCTTGAAGAGCCTGAGCTTCTAAATATTGCACCTCTAAGAATGTCCCCAGCTGGGATCCTCAAAAAGGCCAAGGCCCTCCTGGGAAGGTGGCCCTGCCACCACACTGGGACAGCCTGTGACAGCACTTAGTGACTACACAAAGCAGCCAGTAAGATGGTGCACAAAAAGATGATAACACACTTGGAATTGCAGCAAACGTGGAGTCATGCTTGGGGCCTGGAACACCAGGACTGTGCTGAGGAATTGGAGCAGAGCCCTGCTGAGCTGGACACAAGTGCTGACCTTCACCCAGTTCCTTTCCAGCATCTCAGCTTCTCGGGCACTTTCAGCCAAGCCCCCAAACTTGACCCAAATTCCAGCTTCACTTACATCCTTTGCAACTCCTAGCAAGTCAAGGGGGTTGCATGTCAGCATCGAATTTCTCTTGGTTGGGTCCTATGACTTCCCAAAGCCCTGGTCAGACCAGTCAGGAAGGCTGGGGTGACATGTGCCCAGCACAGAACTTCCCTAAGGAAAAACATCCATGTCCTGAAAAGCTCTGGGGTGATCTACCTCCAAAAACCCCTCCATCACACAGAGAAGTCCTTATGCCATCTGGAGCACAGGGACATGTATCTCTGCTGGGGAAGCAATCCAGCCCCAGCCCTCCAGAGTGCCTGGCAGCGGTGCTCCTTTGGGGCAGCATCTGGTTATCACTCCTGGCAGACAACCACAAAAACCCTCAATCCCCACAACAGCCCAACAGGCACTTCTGAGCCCCATGTTGGAGCTGGGGAGGGAAGGTGCTGGGGAATCAGCCACAAGGCCAGGCACTGCTTGAAAATTTGGATGAAGACGCTGGGGTCTGTTGCATCCTGCCCCTCTCTCACAGCTCCCAACACGAGCCCCAAACTGGGGCTTTTACCCCCATAGCTGCTGCCCAGGCCCTTGCCCTGCCTGTTCCTCCCACAGAGCTGGATCTGAGGCAGCAGGCACAGGGCAGAGGGGTCCTCCCACCCTAGTGCTGCTTCTCCTCCGGTGGGGAGAGAGTGGGAAGTGCCACCCTGCTGCTCCTGTTGACGGCTGCTTCCCCTCTTGGGGAACGTCAGGCTCCTTGTCTAGGAGGGGCAGAGCCTGGGGACAGGAGGAGGATGAGGATGGATGGGTGTGCAGACACCTTCCCCATTTAGAAACACCTTCCTCCGAACAGCTGGGAGGAGGCTCTGCCTTTGTTTGAGCTGGAGGTGGGGACCTGTGTGGCCCTGAGCACAGAGGGTTCAGTGGGACTCACAAAGAGGGGGAGCAGCTCCTCCTTGCACCCTGGAGGGGCTGGTGCCTGGCCAAGGCACTGGGATTTTGAGGCACCAAGGAAGATTTGAGCACTGTGTTCACCTCATACCTACAAGAAAACAGTTTGTGTTGGTTTTTACAACTTTGGGGGAAATCCCAGCTGTGTTTTGCCTGCCGGGTGCTGCCAGCCAAGGGGCACAGTGACAGCTCAGGAGCAATGTGGGGGTACAGCACCGATGGAACAGAGTAATTGAGGCACTGCTTCTACAGTCTCCAAGGAGAGTTTGTGGCACTTTGAGGGACTCAAAGCAGCTCAGCTCACCACATTTCCAGTTCAGTGACATAGCTGGGTGCAGGTTCCCACACCACCTCCAGATGCATCACAGTCTACAGCAGAGCTGCCAGTGAGCAACACAGCCCACAAAGAGGAACTAAAATCTTTTATGGGGCCACACTGTCCTGCTAAATATGCCCAGTCTCCAGCTGAAGAAGAGATTCATTCCACTCTTTCCAAGATTCAAATTCATGTCAGATCAGAATGAATCAAAGTACCACCAAGAGCACATTTTCAAGCACCCCTCCTGTGTTTTCCTTGTTCCCCTGGACTGATGACATGCCAGTGGGAAAAACACAGCAGCAGATGGCAAGTGCTTGCCAGGGTTTTCCAACTGCTGGAGAGAAGCAGTTTGATGGCCCAGATCAAACACAGGTGCAGAGGGACAGCAATACCACACTGCCATCCTCAGTAGGAGGAGGATGCGATTCGGATTTTCTGATGGCAAACACTGTCTGCAACAAAGTGCTGCCAAACCCTTACCTTGCTCACCATTAATATATGAACACCAGCTTGTCCCCAGTCCTCTCATGAGCTTGTAGCTGTGTTTAAAAACCTGAGTACAAAAAGGTTACTCCCCCTGCAGCCCCATGTTGTACCACCAGGTATACATGGTAACTAACCTGGGCCAGATCTTTTTTCACATTTTTACAGGCCACTGTTGAGCCTTGATCTGGAGGTGCTGTTTGCGAAGACGTTCCTAACCTGAACGTGTGCCACAGAGTCAACAGGGGTCACCAACTGACTCACATGGCTTCAGTCTGCTGCAAACACATTCTGGTAAAACCTCCCCCATGAAATAAAAAACACAGGCACACTGAAGCTCTTGTGTTAAGATTTAATAATAATAATAATAATAATAACATTTCAAAAACAATGAGTGCATTGTACACCAGACCTGGTTTCAGTGCTTTTTGTTGACTATTTGCCCTGTGTGTGTCAGCGTACTGAAGGCCTGGGGGGTGGTGAGTGGATAAAAAACCCCTCTGGGACATTTCTTGGAGGAGGGCAGGGGACAGAGGGCAGCAAGAGGCTCAGAATCGAACGAAGGTGGCGTCGATCTGCCGGACAGTTGGGAGGGCCAGCATGATTTTGCGCCGGTACTGGGGGTCCTTCTGCAGGGGGTTTCTCTCCAGGTATACAGTCTCCAAATTCTTGGCTCCTTTCAGCTCATCCAGGTCGCTCCAGCTCTCCACGAGGTTGTCATTCATCTGCAGAGCACACACAGGCATGGTCACACCCACAGGTACTCCCAAGAAAAGGAGAACAGTCGTGGTGCTGTGTCACTGCTGCCAGGGCACCACCGCTCACAAACACCATCTCTGCAAGATCCTTCCTGCCCTGGGACCTCTGAGATGAGTTTTCCTGTCCCACATCCCAGGCCTCAGCACTAAACCCAGCTCCCCCATGCTGTCCTGGCTGCTGGTCAGATGCCCCACCCTTCAGACAGCAGATCCAGTCCAACCAGTGTGCTAGGAAAGACCCTGCAAGGCACCAGGCCAGTCTCTACACCATCTCCCACTCCACTGTGAATTTATGGGCTGGAAATCTTTATATCATAATTTATTTCCACTGTGACATCCACCTTTACTTTTATGGCTTCTCAGGAAACATTAAAAAAGGTCCCAAACTGACAAGAAAAGCAACATTTTCCCCTCTCCTCTACATAAATTTCCCTGCAAAAACTGCTTCTACACTTCAGAGGAAATGCCAAGCTCTCTGATTTGGGTTCTTCTCCTGCCTCATTGTTGGCTCAGCAATTGCACACATAGGAATGAGTGCTTCAGCTGTCCAACAAGGAAACAAAGCTGCAAGGTGGCCCCATGCTGTCCAGCCCTGAGACAACAGCACCCTTTGTTTTTGGATACCGAGTCACTGCAGCAATGCCACTTTCAAATAAAACATTAAAAACCTCACTGGATTGTCTCATTCTGCTACAGCTCATCACAATGCTACTTCAGACAAGTCACTCAACCTTCAGATGTCACTGGGGATGTGCCACTGGGAAACTGCTAGAAGATTCTCACAGTGGCTAGGATTTTGAATTCTGTTTACTTAAGGTGTTAAAGGACATTTTTATGTGGCTTCAGCTGTGCAGTCAGTGAAAAAAAATATAAATTAGGAGATACAACACTGGTTTCCATTGAAAATTCTGCCCTGCTCTTTTTCTAACAAATCAGTTTTTTTAAACCTAGTGTTGAAGTGGAACAAAGCCAGTAGGGCATTTTCTGTGCTCAGCTAACAGATCTTGGCCAGTAACCTGCTCTGACAAAGGACTCTAAACACACTGGTGTTTTTGCAAAGGAATCCAGCCAAGTTCAGCTCTGGTCTGTCCTTTCAGTACAAGTGCAACCAGTGCAGACACCTCCCATAAGCAGAGAAACAGCAAAGAGGAAGACAGGAGGAAATTGCATGGGATCAGGACAGGCCCCACACCAGCCACACTGCACTGCCTCACCTCTACTGCCCAAAAGATTAATGGGCAATTAAAGGGGCTTCTCAGTCCTGCTCCCTTAAAGAGTTCTTTACAGACAGGCATGGCCAGGTAACACTGCTGGCTGGCTCCCCAGCCACAGTGCAAGACGAGGATCTAAGGAGCCTGGGCTCCAGACTCCAGCTGGGTTCCATTTGAAGTTGTTTTCCACTCCTTTTCTCTCAGCATCTGCCCAAGAGTTCAAATAACTCCAAATGACAGATTATTCTTATTCTTATTCTTATTCTTATTCTTATTCTTATTCTTATTCTTATTCTCATTCTTATTCTTCCTATTCTCAGCCTTGAATGCAGAAACTCTACTAGAGCTGAAGCACGTGCCAGCTCATGAAGATCTGCTGCTTCTCCATTTTTTCACATGAGCATGTTTGTACACAGCTCCCAAACATGGCACAGTGTTGATGCTTCAGGACAGGGTATCTCTGAATTTCCTGACCTGACTTAGGAAAGCCAAAGAGCTCAACAATTCAGAGTGCCAGAAAGAAACAGAAGCAATCCTAAGCTGTTCTGCCTCACAGGAATGGAACCAGAAGTTGGTTTTGTTTTCTTCATATTTATAACACCATAAACATAGCAACTCTGCTCTGAACAAGCTCTGTGCTTCCCCTGGTACTCTGTCATGCTCACTTACAGAGAGAAGAGCTGCAGAAATAGGACATCTGGTGCTGTTTCATAACCAACCTGAGTGTGAAGGCACAGCCCATTTCCTAGGCAGAGACAAGCTCCTTACCACTCAGCAAAGCTCAGCAAAGAAATTTTAAAGCTCTTCCCTTTCCCTAGGGAAAACCACCACACACTCTATCCATGCAGACTGTCAAAACCTTAAAGATGATCACCAGAACTAGAGGAGTTCCCTCCAAGGCACATACATGCAGGTGCTGCCCATCAGAAGGGTTTCCCTGACTGTGGCACAGACATTTTGGGGAACAGCTCCAGCCTGTGCTTACCCAGAACTCCTGCAGCTCTGTTAGGTGACTGATATTCTCGATCTTCTTAATTCTGTTGGCTGCAATGTCCAGCATTGTGAGTTTGTTCTAGACAAAGCAAACACAAAAATATTAGATCTGATTTCCCTTCATCTTCTCTGTGCCACTTTTTCCAGGCCCAGAGTTGGAAACTGTCAGGAGCAGACACATTATTGCCAGCTGCTCACATTCAGCTCAACTCTTGCTGTCTATACAGAACAAGGAATATTTTCAATTAAGCTGGGCTACTGAACCCCCGGAAGCCATGTAACAAAAATGAAGGCAGTTACTGGCTGGACGGCAACTGCAAGCCAAGGGCTCCTAAAAAGTGAGCTTTCCTCAAAGTACATCAAGAGGATTAAAAATCAGATAAAAAGTGTCCGCTTGAGCAGCAGAGTTGAACAAACTCTTAGCAGCAGGAAACTCAACAATTTAGAAGAGCTTTTGCTGGGTGAGAATGAAATTGATACAGGCTCCCACAAAACCCATCCCATCCAAAATGACAGACATGTACACTGATGGGAAGGCAAACTGCATGCCATGGCTGGCCCCTCTTACTCTCAGCTCGAGTTTTGTTCTATTGAAAAGCACTCATGGTTATCTACAAGCTGCTGTCTGAAAGGCTGCAGCAGCCAGCCAGCTGTGTCCAGGAGCCTTCCCATGGCTGAGGATCAGCCAGGCTACTGCTTCAACCACATCTCCCTTCCCCATGCCACAAAAATAATTCTACTCCAGAATATCTGGAGGATCTTTACTCACACGAGATACTTCAGCATAAAACAAACACGTGGATATTTGCAGTCTCTCAAGAGACTCAGGAACCCACATCTAACTGGGGAAACAGAGGAACAAAAACTTCCAGAAAAGCCCCTAACACAAGCAGCTCAGGGCAACAATTGTGCTGCACAGGCAGCAAAAGGCTCACATTGTTCTCCAGTCCCTCGATGACTTCGATGCCATTGTGGCTGAGGTACAACTCCCGCAAATTCACCAAGCTCTGCAGCCCCTCGATCTTGGTCAGACGGTTATTCTGCAAGCGCAGCAGGCTGTTTAGTACCACTCCAAACAACCCAAACCCATGTGACTCACCAGGGGAAAACCATTTCTCTAAAGTATGGCTGGGAAGTGGAAATAGTCTGCTTGTGCCCACACTGATCTTGGGAGCTCAACTGTTTGATCTCTGCACCACTGATCCATGAGGAAGTTCCACAAGAGTCCCAGTCTCCAGCAAGAATCAGACTCTGACCTTCGCATCAAAAGTTGCAGCCTGAAAGTTTCTGGCTTGGTGTCTCAACAAACAACAGGTGTATGCATGAATAGCACTCATTTTGTAGGTCTTTACAAATGGGAAGATCAGAGAGGAAGTTACACCACCTTAGTCACACTGCACTCTGCTGTAGCTAATTCTTTAAGTCCTACAGAATAATGGCACATACAGGTACCACAGCAGGTTCTCAGTGTGTCTTGCCAGCAGCTTGAAGAGATACTAGAACGCACAAGCATTGTCATAAGGATAAAGGAGGAGACCTGGTGAAAGAAATTAGCTGACTATATTTTATTCCAGCTTTTAAAAAGGAAGAAGCTGTTTGAAAGCTCATTAAGGACAGACTGCATTCAGCACAGGCTCCTTCACATTTCTTGCCTCTTCAGTGAGAAGGCAGTGACACTGAGACACTGTCACTGTAAGGACTACCTGGCATAACACTTTCAGTGTTACTGTAATACATTAGGAAACAGTCTTTCAGGAATGAAGTAGAGGATAACATTCATTTTCTGTTCTTTCTTCCATAAAAATCAAATATCTGTTTTATAATTTTACCAGTGTCTGTCAATCTCAAGTAGCATGAAAGGATGAAAAAAGGCAACACAAAGAATGTCACACTTCCTTCCAAGACAGGAGTTTGACTCTAATCCTGCAGATCTGCTAATGGGGGGCTTACATGAAGGCTGGAGAGGGGCTTTTTACATGGGTATGTAGCGAGAGGAAAAGGGGGAATGGCCTGAAGCTGAAGGAAGGCAGGTTTAAATTAGATGTTAGGAAGAAATTCTTCTCTGTGAGGGTGGTGAGGCCCTGGCACAGGGTGCCCAGAGAAGCTGTGGCTGCCCCTGGATCCCTGAAGTGTCCAAGGCAGAAGCTTGGGACACAACCTGGGATGGTGGAAGGTGTCCTGCCCACTTCACGGGGCTGGAGCAAGATGGTCTTTAACTCTCCTTCCAACCCAAACTATCCTGGGGTTCTGTGACTCAGAAGAGCTGATCCTATCTCACAGGGTGGCTCATGTCACCAAGGCTTTTCAGAACACAACCAGTACCTGTATACTGAGCACAGTCAGGTTTGTCAGTGCATCCAGGTTCTGGAGCTTGGTGATTTTATTCTTTCCAAGGAAGAGACTGTCAAGATTAGCCAAGGTGTCGATGTTTTCAATTACCTGTGAAATGACCAGAGGAGACAGTGTTACTGCAAAACTCCACCTGGTAGATGTGGCTGTCACTTTGTAGCCACATTACAACCATGTGGTGTATCCTGGGTAGAAGATAGTAATTTGTGAGGCAAAAAAAAAAAAGCTGTCACTGGTGAATGGAAAGAGAATCTGCGAAGAAAAAACACAATTTGTCAATTTAGTCCTGCACATCACTGATTGTACTGATGCCTTGTGAAGGCTGACCTAGAACAGAGACTAGACAGAGTTACAGAATAAAGCAGGGATTTATTAAAAGGATTTCCTCAATGGATGCACCTTGACCAGCACAAGAGCCCAGCCAGGGCTGCACCCAAGAGGAACAAAAATGGTCACAAAATGTACGCCCGGGTACAGGGTCTGTCACTGTGATCAGTTCTCTGCTCCATTTACATCTTGGGGTTAATTGTCCAATTCCAGCTTTAGCTTCTCAGTCCCATCCTGCTTGTTTTTCTCTCTTCAGCCCGCGTTGTTTGTGCCCTTGGCCCTGAGATTTGATCATTTGTCCTTGGTCCCCAGCTAGTGCAGGAATTGTTTTGTCTCCCTGCTCTGTGCAGAGAGCTCACCATCCCCTCATAAGGAGCTCACAGAATTACACACTAAAGCAGCACAGAATCTGAAAAATATAAAAGCTAAAACCTGAGACATCAGTCTAACACACAGGCAAGCTGTTCAGCTTCTCTGCCATAAGCAAAGTTAACTATCTCACAGGTATGTGTGTTATTAGATTTAACTACTGGCTATACAGCCATGCTTCTGGCAGAACACACTCATACCAGTCTGAGCCATGGACACTTTTTAAATACACACACCACTGGGAGAATACAGACACTGCACCAGTTCAGCTCGAGCTCAGCCTTCAGGAAGAGAAAATAAGGATTTCTGTGAAGTATCAAGGATATTACAAAGGAAGGGAGAAAGCATGAACAGAGGAGTGAAAATAAGAAAAAAAGGGAAAAGGGTAAGATTACAAAAGGCTCCTGCAAACAAAAGGAAACACTTTTATTTCTCAGGGAAAAGCCTATGAAATAAAAAACCAAGATGCTGTTAAAAGCGACAAGGATTTTACAATCAGACCTTAGCTCACAGTAAAACAAAAATAACAATAAAAATAATAACAATATACTATACTATAATATACTATACTATACCCTAATATAATACACTATAATATAATATAATGTTGTTGTCTCATAATAATATGAGCTGTGTGTCTGTGCTCAGGTAGGCTGCAACATCTCAGCTTTTCCACATGCTTCTTGCCTGCCAAAATTTCAAATTAGTAGTGCTGGGGAGCCAGGCCACTGAGTCCTAGCACCACTTGGATTATTCTGTGTGTTTACCTGTGCATGTACTAACATAAGGAAGAAGAAGATGGACACTCAGGAAAGGTAAGAAGCTTTGCAACCTCTATCCCACACCTGCCAGAAGACTGAACATACAGTGTTAATCAGCACAAATTTGCATTCACACACCCCCCCCCTTCTAGACTATGGACTTAGCCCTGTTTTGACCTTGCAAGAAATATAGATTTGTTGCTCATTGGGAGCTTCTCCAGCCCTGAGAAGGAAATACTCATGACTCAGTACAGAATGAGGAATGGAACAGATGGACACGTGAGGACAAAAACGTAAGAACAAGTAAAGAAGTGCTTGTCCAACTTCAAGAAAAAAAAGCATTAAATATGTCAGCTCAAGCATAAAGTTCTGCTCCCCAAAAGAAACAGAACAAAAAGTGCTAAGTCATGAGGGATTCCAAGCTAAGGGCACTCTGAGAGGTTTGAGTGTGCAGCAGAGCAGGCAAGAACAGCCCTGCTGCAGCAGCTTCAACACACAGGGAAGAAGCCCATCAGGCACCTCAGAGGCAAGAACACTGCCTGAAGAGTCCACAAGCTTGTACCTTAAAGAGTTAAGGTATGTCCAGCTGTAAAACATACAGTCAAGGCACCCTAAACCAAGACAAAACCAGCCCAGGAGTTCCAGGCACCCCCAGGCAGCATGAGATTTCTTTGTGCCAAGCCAAGTCACAGGTTATTCACTCCAATAAAGCAATTAGAAGCACAGAACACTGCTGTTTGAAGTCAGAATAGAATTAACAGACAAACAGAAAAAACCCACTAAAAATAAAGCAATTTAAGAAGCTTGTGTTACCCATACAGTGACAATTTTTTTGTTTGTTTGTTTGTTCTATTAACATGTTCAGGCTCAACGCTGAGAAAACACACATAAAATATATCTAACCTCATTGTTACAAATATATTCCTTGGCTTGACAACATTATTGACAATGTATTGCCTAAGTATCAGTTCAGAAATCTAACTGGATTTCTTTTTGTCCCAGATGATAATGATGCTTCGATACAGAATACAGTACAGTTTTGCTTAACCTAACTTTTGTAACATAACGATCAGTGTGCTGAGCCTGCTCTGCTTCTGAAAAAAGCCAAGTGCTTCTCTCCATAACTCCTGTTCCCCCATCCTATCCAAACTCTAAGGATCCTAATCCCTCATCTGACCTGGCTGATGGTCTCACACTCTAGATTTATCCCCCTAAATAATTTCATTTCCAAAGCAGAAATTCCTGGAAAACAATTCAGTCCAGTTTGGCTTTAGAAGCAAACCAAAATTCCTCCTCTTCAGAAACGCAGCACACATTCCTGCCTTAGAAAGCTGTTTTTAATAGCTGAAGTTTTTTTCTACAAAGACAAGTGTTCTTCCACAAGTCCTGAAACAAAAAGACAAGCAGAACTTTTCCTAATTTTTCAGCATAACAAGTCATTTCTCAGAGACTAAAAACGGGCAGCACCAACTTACACCACATTGATTGAAATGCACTGATTTTTTATGAGTATTTTCTAAAGAGCATGTAATTAAAAAAGCTTTAAAAAAGAGCTTATTTTGCATGTTGCAAGTCTTTTGTGTCATCTGTGTGACCAGTTCTCTTATGAACTGAGCAAATACAGGGAATCATACCTTAGGGACAGGAGAAATTACTCATAACTGCTCTCCTGTAAGTGGCACAGATTTTAAACTGAAAAAGTCACAATCTGCACAATAAAACCCCAAAGCAATCAGCAGTACAGTACCAAGATTTAGGTTTTAAAGGCATTCCAGAGCAAAGCCTTAAGAAAATCTTTTTCCTAAACAAGACTGACTGCCATAGCAGGCTGTCAATTGCACCTGCAAATCAAACTCATTTTGTTTTCAATAGGTTTCATGGACTCAGCACCAGCCTGTAGAAACGTAAGAGAAAACAACTGCTAGTTTTCATAGGATTGGCTCTCTAGCAGGAGGAAACCATCATCTGCAAAAGGAAACACATAGGGGATGTACAAGTTCATTAAAGACAAAAATTCACAAATGGTGATTTAGTAGCCAGGCACTAATGCATAATGAAAGGCTCCAGCATCCACAGTAATAAGCACAGTGAGTGATTGGAACAAGAAAAAAACAGCACAATTGCAAATCAAAGTCAATGCAGTGCACTTTCAGGAAATGCCAGTATCACACCAAAGAGCTGAAAACTCTCCAGCAAACACCTCTCAGAGCAAACTTACCCGAATTCGATTGGACCCCAACTCTAACATCTGTAGCATCTGCAAGTTGCTCAAATTCTCAATTTTGCTGATTTTGTTGTTGACAAGGAAGAGTTTTTTAAGCTGGGTAAGCTGATCTAGTCCTTCAATGTGTCGCAGAACATTAAAGGAGATGTCCAAGATCCTGAGGTAAAACAAACCAAAGTCTCATCAGTCCATCAGGCAGGGATGAGTCTGAAAGAGGCACTTGTAAATTGGTGGGGAACCTCCCTATCTGCAGAGATCAAGCCTTTGAGAGGCCTTGAAGCTAAAGTCATGAATGCAATTTCTTTTTATCAAAAAATACAAGAAATAAAACTTTCAAAATACTTCTGTAGTGTGCTAGCAAATAAAAAAAAAAAATCATCTGCCACATGTAGAAGACAGCCATTATTTTGCCCAGCCGTGGAGCTGCCATAGTGGGAGGAAGCCAGTCTGCATTCTCCTTGGGAAAGGTATCTGCCTACAAGATCTGCCTCTGACAGGACCATGTCTAGGGCTCCCCTGTGCAGGAAGCAGTTGTGATGGTGACAAGTGGGCCAGTCCTCCCCCAGTGGGAAGAGTTTTGTAACGTACCTCCAGAGTGATCCAGGCAAGTGCCAGAAACTCAGAAACTTGGAAGGGTACTTACTCCTTCCCTAACACTCATCAAAAAAACCCAGAACAACCTTACCTGAAATCTCTTGTCATTTTTGCAGGAGTAAAAACCTGTTACACAGAGCTCTCACTGCAAGAGCAAAGGGGTCTGACAGCTCCCACACCTGCATGGAAGCTACAACCACCTGCCATTCTCACTGCCTTACACAGCACAGGTTTCATTTCCAGCTGCCTGTCCCTGGGGAGCCTCAGGATAATGAAATTTGTTTACTGCACAGGTTAAATATTAATAGAGAATAGACATTATCCTTCACAGAGCACCAAAATAAATTCTGAGAGAGGCTTGAATCATGAACACTGGAATAAGTACAGCATGAGTAACACAGGGAGTAGCAAACCACCCCAACCTAATCCTGGTGATTCTCCTGGACTCACTCAAGATCCACCAGAGACTCCAAGTTCTCAATCTTCCGGATTTGATTGTCATAGAGATCCAGCTCCCGCAAGGTCTGCAACTGCTCCAGGTTCTCAATGTGCTTAATCAAATTCTGACGGAGACACAGAGTCTAATTGTTGATTAAAAAGAAACAGAAACATGGATATGAAGGATTGCATGTACTGCCTTTTGGCTTACAGACAAAAAGGTGTGCGTGAGGGTTTCCCCATTAAGTTTTGTTTGGGAATTCGTAGGGTTGTTAGTGGTTTCTTGGGTTTTGTTTGTTGTTTAATACGATCTTTTCTTGGCATGCTCCAATTCTACAGAAGGAAATCTTTCAACCACAACGGTCGGATACAGTAACAGCAGCCCAGAGAGGCTACATAATCTCTATCCTTGTAAATACTCACAAACTTAACTGGAGAATGCCTTAAGCAACATGTTCTAATTGGGCCTGCTTTGAGGGTTTTACTGAGATCCTTTACCATCCACATTATTCTATGTTTAGTCTGCTGTGCTAGTCCAGGATGTGCCCTGATGCACTGTCTCTCATCGATTTCCAAAACAAATTTGCAAAATCCCAGGATTTTTATTACTGCTTGACAAATAGGTAAACACTACCTTCTTCAGCTAAAAATGAAGCAAACTTACTAAATTTCAGCCAAGAAGAGACTCTCTATTTGTCCTCTTATAGGTTAGATCTACAAAATCCCCAGTTCCAAGAGGCATTCTCTATTCCCCAGGACTGTTACCTTCACTTTCTTGAGCACCTCAAATCCTTCAATCTTCCCAATTCGGAAATGATTCAAGTCAACATCCTTAAAGAGAAATGGAGGGATTTAGCAGTTGTTCCAAACAAATCTGGTCTTTAAAGATCAACCTGGTGCTTTGTTCTAGGAAAATCATAGTTTTACAAAATGTGTAGCTCATTAAAACTTCCCTTCCAAGGGCATTTACAAAATGGGTTTGGCACATAATTTTACCATCACAACTGAGACACATGGCCTGAACTTGTCAACTGCAAATGCAAAATGTCAACTGCATATAAGGCAACAGCCCTGAGTCTGAGCATTAACAAAATCAGAAATCTTCTCAAATTTATTGAGACGGGAAAATTCTTGCATAAATAAAGTTTTGCATAAAGTTCTTTTACTTGCTTTGCTAGGGCTTAACTGAAACACAAGTTGACATTTCCAGTTCCAGGCCTCAGACGAGCAGGAATCACTGACAGTTTGAATAACCAGTGGTTTTGTGAACGTTAATTCTGCACTGGCAATCAGCTGAGGCACTTCCCATCCGTGCTGTTCAGCCCCAGATGCTCCAGTTTTGAAAGTCAAAGAGAAACAGAGCACTTCCCCAGCCCAGCTCAAACCCTCTGCTGCTAACAGGCTCACGAGGCTGCTGATGCCAAGGCACTGGGCTGGGTAAGCCACTGTGCCTGTTCCATATCACAGGGCTCACAGCAGCAAACAGCTCACTGAACAGACTCCCTGCAGCTCATAGCCCAGCAATACCTCTTGCAGCACAGACACACTTTTAGTGCATCTATGCTTAATTTAAAATTCTAAAGTACTAACGAAATGTTTCAGCTAGTGATGAAAAATAAGACACCTCTACTTCCAGTCTAAAGGCTCTGAACCAGTTCTGGGGAGGATCACAGCAGCCAGCACCTTCAGAAGAATTAGATCTTTTAATCAGGTTTCAATACTTGCCTTTGCCTACCTTTGCTTCCTGCTGAATAAAGCCCGTAAGGACAAAAATCTGCCTTTACCTCAGCCTCTGGGTCCAGGCTAATGGTCTCCATGTCCACTGGGGTCTCCGTTTCTCCTGCGGGAGAAGCAAACACATTACAGGGTCCTGTACCAGACAGCCCAAGGCAGGATAACAGCCACCATCCAGAGAGCTAATACTACTCAGGAGGAGAAACATAAGAGGCACAGTTCAGACATTCTGCTTCATTAAAGCCACAACAGCTTGTTACTGGAAAAAAAATCTTTACAGCAGGATTTCATGCTCAGATGCAAAAGACACACAGATCAGCACCTTGCTCAACCTGCCTGTGTGGCTGCTGAAAACTGCAGGCTCAAGAGTGGGCAGGATGCCTCTCCTTCACACCTAGGGCCATCATCCCTTTGAAGATACCCCATCCAAAGTGTCTGTGCTCCTCTGACAACATAATAAAATCTTGCCAAGAAGGAATTGTAACTGTCTAGTGAGACGAGCAGGAATGACCAAGCATCTCAACAATCCCACCCTTCAGGGTTTTTTTATTAGCTTTGCCACTTCATGTTACTGTTGTGAATACTTTTGCATGGATCTCCCTTCCTTTGTTTGGCTGAACTCTCTACTATGCCAGACAACACTGTTTATCCCACTGCATGAATTTCCTTGGGAAATGCTTTTATAGCTCTGGAAAACACCCCAGCATTTGCTGTGCTTCTACCACAGCACACGAGGGAGGGAAATTTACTGGAGAATTCATGCTGAATAATTCATGCCCATTCCCGTTTGTTGGAGATGGTGTGCTGGTTGCACCAATTTCTGAAGAAAAACAAAGTCTGATTCAGCTTTGCAAAACTGACACACAACACAATTTGCAAGATTTTTCTACTTCATGTACAAAGCTTCTCTGGGTGCTACCAAAAACTCAAGCAACTTTAATTACAGTCACACCCCAAAGGCTTTGCACTAACTCCTGCATGCATGCAAGCTCATTCCCTTAACCCAGCAGCAGTGACTATTTTCACAGCCCAGCATAGTTACATCCCTGTAAATGTCAAGTGCTCCTATTTAATGAGTGTTTCTCCTGCTAGTGCTTGGCCCTGCAAATAGTAGTGCAGGCACAAACAGTACCAACATCACAATTTTTAATGCCACCAACCAACTCCAAGGGTTTGGTGGTCAACAGATCATCACTGACCTTCCTGTATTTGGGCTGTTGCCCTTGCCTGGACATTTAAACAGGAAGGAGACTCAATGAGCTGATTCACAGAAGTTAAGACTGAAAAAGCAATCCTCTTCTTTTTTTTCTCTTCTTCTATTTTTTTTTTTTTAATAGCACAAATCAGCAGGAAACAAAAATTATATTTTGGGAATGCAAAATGAGCTGGTAGTCTTGGGGATGTTGAACAGCAAGACAGAAATGCCACCAAAAATTGACACACCAAAAATGTGCCTGTCAGCAATTAGCAGTCAGCAACGCCTGCTTTTTCTTATTTTAGTTCCATATCAGGAGCTCTGCACTTCAGCAAGGGAGTGGGATACCCCACCCTGCTGCTATCAAGGCTGTACCTCTTTGACCTGTTTCTTGGGTGCAAAGACTCAGCGAGAAGTGCTGCAAGCCAAACAAGCAGCCTTGCTGAATTTACAGCTCACAGGAACAGTGCCCAGGTCTGGAACAACAGTTATTTGAGATACCACATGAAAAATTCCAATTATGCCCCTTGTATTGAGTCATACTGGCAGTAATTTAGTGTTCATGGTGAAGGAACTTTTTGAGTTTCAAGTCCTTTGAGACGTCAAAGTTGTCCAACAGTAAAGCCAATCACACACTTGGTAAAGACAAAAATCTTCAGCAAAAAACCCCATTCAAGTGAAAAAAAAACTCCTTAACTTCGTTTGGCTATCAAGCCTGAATATTTTAATTTATCAACACCTGATTTAGGTAATGTGATAAATACACTGTTCTGGGGCCTGTCAAAGGGTAGCTCCTCTTAATTTTGACATTGAGAGACCACTCATGATAGCCAGTGTGGAAAATAGCACTCAAATCCAAAGCTGCAAAATCACACAGGATAAACTGAATCGCACAGAATACACACTGAATTCACTAAATTAAAAGAAATTTAAAACTGTACACACAGGCAGTGCTGTTGTGTACTAAAGTCAACTGTCATGAAGTCTATGCACTGTATAAAGCATTAAGCAGCTTGAGGGAGATGTGTATCAGGTAACAGCTGTAAATCAGTATTGGTACAAAAATGTTAAATACATTTTCTCTCAAAGAACAGAAAAAAATTGAAAGAGAAGAGAAAAATGGTTCTAGCAAATTTACAGTCATTTATATGTAATTTTATTTATGAACTGACTGGATATAAAAAAACTTTAGACTGACCCTCCTACAAGCACTTTACAGCCAGGACTGCAATTTCCCTTGGAAACTGCTTTACTCCACACTTCTCAATGGAAAAAAAACCCACCACTCTGGCAGTGAAGTTTCGTAAGTGAATTTCTCTGTAACCTATGCCTGCAAGCCACATGCCTTTGCAGAGGTGGAAAAAAAAATCCACCATTGAGAAAACTCAAATTCCACAGCAGGAACAGTCATTACTGAGTTATGTAAGTTCACAGCACCACAGCATTTCAATCAACAAAAAGCCTAACTACACTTTTTAAGTGCATATGCATGAAGAATATTATAAATAGCTCAGTTATATGACTTCTAACCAGAGGCTCTATTCCTCAGAGAATTAGCTAAATGATGAATTTGAAATTTCAGCTGCTCAAGCTACTTAAGATCTTCCGTGAAAAAAATGTGGTAAACTCATCATTTTCCTTTCAGCTGAGAAACTCAAAGCTGCCTGTGGAAACTATCTCAAACGTTCAAAAATTATTCCTCTGCTTGGTTCCTGCCCTAGTTTTCTGAATGCTTACCGTTTGGAAAAAGTAACAATACAGTCATTCTATTAAACAGTACACAAATGTAATTCAGCAAACAAATCTGAATGTGCTTTTCTTATTTTCACTGGAGTGAAAGTACATCACTTCTGTATTTCCTTTCATAGAATTCCCAGGGGAACAATATGCAAAATACAACCTCCAACACACAGCTAAAACATGGCAGCTGAGCGAACACTCAGGATTCCAGGCATGCAAAGGAAAGGAAAGCTCTGTCTGATCTGCATTGCTCCATCAACTGCACAGTTTGCAAAGCCATGAAGAATGGAAGAGCATTTCTTTATTAATATTTGGGGGGTTTAAATTAACAGCAACAAATTAGACTTATACAGAGTGCACTTAGTTATGAGAAGAGATTTAAAATTCTAGTAACAATTTACTCCTTTGAAAAATACTTTGGCAAATCCCAATGTGCAAGGTTAAGACGAGGAGGGATCCACTGTAATAACTAAAATTTGTTCCATTATTTCCCTTCCAGTATCCCAATTACAATAATAACATGGACATCTCTGCCAAAAGAATGATGTTACTCTTCAGACTGCACCAAAAGCTCAGCTCAAATCACCACAGAAATGGATCTGCTCTGACAAGTTCCATGCCAGCCACTGAAAACCCTTCCATCAAACATCCACAGGCTTTAAAGCCTGTATTTCTACCTCATGTTCTAGCACCACCAGTGAGATCAGCAGGAAAAGTTTAAACCCAAAAGGACCCAAATATGTAATTTTGAAATGTTTTAGAACTTTTAAATTAAAACAACAAAAGGAAAAGGTTCCTTCCATCCATCTAGAAATAGTCTTTGTTTAGAACTAGAAATAGTTCCTTTGTTCTTCCAAAGGAGCCTGGCAATTTTTTAGGCAAAAAAACCTACATAAACTAAGGTAGAATTATGAAAAGCTCCTTGTGATAACTGCTAACGAAAATTTCCAGCATCTTTCCACATAAAGTTTCCAAATTTCCATAAAAGAAAAACATGAATTAAGACGCTTTACATTTGGATATCAAATATTTCAGAGAGAAACATGGATGGGTAAATAAACAAAGGAAGAAAAAAAAAAATCAAAGGTCTAATATTAGCGGTTCCATAAAGAGCAGCCAACTTTATTCTAGCAAGGATAACGCTACAATTTATTGACATTCCAAGAAGACAGCTCTAGGGCAGGTTCCCATGGAGACCCAGCCGGGAGGAGCCCAGGGGGCTGCTGCAGGCTGTGCACACGAGGCCGGCACTCCTGGAGGCAGCGCTGAGGCTGACATGGTACCTGCGGAGTTCTCGCCGTTCTGCTCATCCCGCAGGCTCTGCTGGCTGAGCTCTGTCACCAAGCGCACCGCCTGCTTCCTCCCCTCCTCGTCTCCCGACTCCTCCGACTCGATCCTCTTATCGACTGCACAAGACACAGAAGGGCAGATTTAGGGTTTTCCCAGCTGCAGGGCACGGGAGAGGAGCAGCAAGCAGAGCAAATAACCAGGGTTCACATAAACAACTATGCAGTTAGTAGAAATCCTAAGTTAACTAAATGAAAGGTTTAGTCTTAAATAAAAGGCCTCTTACCCCTTGTTTCTACTTTGATTTTGGATGCACTTTTTCCTCCCATCACATCTTCCTAAAACCAACAATCTGGGAAGAAGACTGGAGGAAAAAGGAAATTTCTTAGATCAATGAAGTGCAATTCCAAAGATTAAGGAGATGGAATTAGAACGATTACATTTTAAGAGCTTTCAGGAAAAAAAAAATCAGTATCATGTACAATAGTACCAATGACACGAAGAAGTGAAGGCATCGATTAAAAAAATCCTTGCAGATAAGAGCAACCTCCCCAGAACAACCTTACAGATCCCTTCACGTTTACCGAGCCACAGCTCTGGTGGCCACCCTGAGCCTGGACCAGAAGAAGCTCTTCGCTCCTCGCCGGCCTCCCTCAGTATCTGCTCTCCTTTCACCAGGGAACTAAGGAAAACCAGCGCCATCCAGAAGGTTTCTTTCTCGTTATCTTTACTTTTTACGTCATGGCCATCTCCAAAACCCCGCTCTTTCTCCCTATGGCACACGGACCCCGCGGACACCCCGCCGTGCGGTGACACACACTGGCCCCGGCAGGGCCTGGCTCCCCGGCCACTGGCCCTCGGGCTGGACACACGGGGGCTGCACGACCCCGGAGAGCCCTCTCGGCGCGCAGCTGGCAGCCGCACCACCCGAAGGCGGAGCTCGAGCAGCCGGCCGCGCCACCCCGACCCCCACAGCCTCCGCGGCGGCCCCAGCGGACTCTCACCCTCCATCATCTCCTGCGGCCCCGCTCCGCTCTCCACCGCCATATCACTCCTCCTCCCACCGCCCCTTCCGGAAACTGCCTCCGCCGCCACCGCAGCCAATCAGAGCCCGCCTCTGCCGCCGCCAATCGCCCGCAGGTGGCGTGCCCAGGAAGCGGGGCAACGCCCCGCCCACTCCCCAGCGCGCACGCGCGCCTGCTGCGCCCCGCGGCTTCCTGGGAGTTGTAGTTCTCTGCAGGAGGGGCGGGAGGCGGCAGGCGGCCGGGACCTGCTCCCCCTCCCCCTCCACCGGTACCTGGAGCCGGACGCGTTACGCGCTGCTTTCGGCCTCGTCCTTCCGCCTGCAAACCCTTGGGAGGAACAGCTACCGCCCTGCGGAAGGCCTTCTATCCGCAGCCTCCCGCCCCCGGAGCAGGTCGGCCCGCTGCCGCGCGGAGCACGGCGTGTGGCGGCGGCGGCGGGGAAGGGGAGGCCGGCGGGACCAGCGAACACCCGGGCTCTCGAGCTGTTTTGCCGCCTCCCGCGCTGGTGTCCCATTTGCTCCTCTCCGCGCCGCTCTCACCGCGCCTTTGCTCATTGGGTGCCGTGGCTGCTCAGTCCCGCCTGCCGCTCCTTCGCGCCCTCCACCTATGGCAGGCTGCCCTGACGAGCCGCGGCCGTGGCTGTGGCCGGAGCGGTCCTTCCTGTCCTCTGTCCTGGTGGGGCCGCTGGCCGCGGGGATCTGGGCGGCACCCTGGGTGGGAGGCAGGCTGCGCTGATTCAAAACTGCGAATCACTTTCCAAATTACCCAAAGGTTTTGATTTCAAAACCGGCAGAAAGGGGGGAGGGTGCTGGCTGGGTGCGCAGCATCTCTGACCGAAAGAAACGTGCTGGCGGCGTCGTGTCGGTCACACGATGTTGCAGAAGCGTCTGGGTTGGAAGGGACCCAGGAGGGTCATCGAATCCAGCTTTTCGGTGACTAGTCCCAAGAGGGATGGAGCCCTCACCTGGGCAGGATGCCAAGTCAGCAGTCACCTGTGGGTAATAACACACAGACCAACCTCAGAGCAGGACACTCAAGAATGAGCGTTTTGCTGTCACTTGCAGGATTGTGGCTCGGGTTGGAAGGCATCATTACCTGCCGTGGGCCTGACTCTGTGTCCTTTGATTCCGTTGCAGATGGTGGTTCCCTAGGCGTGGCCTGGCGACCAGAGTGTGACCATGGCAGCTAAGACTGATGGCCCCTCTGAAGGGGCCCTACTGTCTTCATCAGCAGGCTTAGTCTTTACTCACTTGAATGACTCTGATTCGCTAAGTAGGTCCTTCCCCTCGGGCAACAAAAGCAGGAGAAGTCGTCTCTCTGGGCTCTGTCAGCTTGGAGCATCTCTGCCTGGTGAGCACGCTGTTGTGAGACTGAAGCTCTCACTCTTCCCCTTCCTCAAACGTAGAGGTAACAGCAATAAGTATCTGCCAGGATGCACTTGTTCAGTGAGCACCTGAGCCATGGATTACTGCAGGCTGGGAGAGCTTGTAGGAAAAACATTACTGGATAGGTGCTCACAGAACCTTTGAAAATTGTAGTACAATCACCTGGCACTTTGCAGCCTAAAACATTGGTGTAGATACAAGTATTTCAATGTCACATACTGTGAACAGTTAATTAAGTGGCTTCCAACTAATGCAGTTTTTAATAAGGGCTTGAGCACTTACTGCAATTATTTAACAACCGTTTCATTTTGAGAGATTTCAAAAGATCTTAAAAAGTGCTAAGTAAAAAATAAAAGTTAACTAGTCTGATTAAAACTTATGAATGTTGGCAAGTTCTATGGACTAAGTTTATGTATTCCAGATTTAAAATGATAAATTTATTAGAATAGCATCTGGGTTTTTTTTAGTTTCACTGATTTTATTTTCTTGTTGTTTCTTTAAAAATCTAGAAGCATGTATTTTGGGATTACTTGACAGTTGTTTCAGCTGACAGCTTTTTTTTTTTCTTTAATTCATTCCTCTGATACTCCTGTTACAGCAACATTGCTGACCTTTATGTTTTCACAGGAGAGAAGTGGAGCTCTTACTGTTTGTCTTCTCTGACAGCTCGTAACATTTGTACCAGCAAAATTGGTAACTCGTGGGCTCAGTGGGATTCTGCCTCCCTCCCTGCTTCCACTGGAAGTTCTTGCTCCTTTTTGCACACCCCAGCTGTGGAGGAATCCAGCCAGCACCTCCCAGCTGCTGCACACAACCCAAACCAAGCCATTTTTACTGTGGATGCCAGCACAACAGAGGTATTTGCAGCAGAACCTGCAGCACTAGGCTCCCCATAACTGCTACAGGTTGTGTGATAGCAGGCTAAAATGACTGGTTTTCTCTTGTGTCTCTGCAGGCAATCAGAGTGTCATGAAGGCATTTCGTAGCTCCAGCTCAGTAGTCTTCTAAAGGCTGATGAGTTCATTTCCATTGCAGGCTGTAGTTAGCAAAATACACAAAATAATAGCAGAAGCAAGGAATTATTGAGTCTTTTCTCAAACAGGCCGTGGAGGTTGTGGACTCCCCATTCCTGGAGATGTTCTAGGCCAGGTTGGATAAGGCTTGGAGCAACCTGGGCTAGTGGAAGGTGTCCCTGCCCATAGCAGAAGTGGATGGTCTTTAAGGTTCTGTCCAACCCAAACCATTCTGTGATTCAATGGTTCTGTAAGAATGCAGCTGTGAAGTGACATGAGGGAAGAAAGGAAGAGCAGAATGTGCTTCAAGCCTTCTCTCTGTAAAGTACCAGCCCTGAAGTGTGTTTGTGGTGGCACAAGATTTCTTTATCTATCCCAGTAAATATTTCATTTGCATTGGGAGGGAAAGAATTTCTCTGTCCCTGTCCTGAGAGGAATCTAAAATTGGGTCTTGAGAACTTCAAAGAGCTGTGCCATGTTTTAGCTTGAACTGACAGTTTGGGTTTGCCTACATTAAAGACACTGAGTCCCAGCTTGCTCTAGTGTGCCAGTGACTGGTGTGATCACTGCACACCTTTGGGTTTGGATGCAATTTTGTGGCTTGCCTGGGCTTTGCTTGCAAATACACCTTTGTAGTTTTGCCTCCATGGATGTCATTGTTTACAGTTAATGGAAAGCAGGAAACCTAAAAGGAAAGCAATGTCTCAAAACCTCTTAACCAAAAAGATGTGTGGGCAAGGGATGTCCTAGAATAGGAATCTATCATGAACTCAGAATTGTAAAGAACCATTTTATTTCCACCAGGAGAAAGGGATATTATAAGACATTAAAGCAACAACCTGAGGAGATGATGGGCTTTAAAAAAAATTTATTCTTTGTTTAGGTTTGGTTTCTTCTATTCTTTTCTAGATCCTAGTGGCCAATGACAGAGCTTGCAAGTTGATTGGGTGCAGTAGTCAGGAACTCATTGGTCAAAAGCTGTCCCACTTGATATCCAAATCTGGTCAAGAGGCATGGGAAGCAGTGGGTGAGGAGTACTTAGAAACTTCTGAATGTTCATCAGTGGTTTCAGGAGCTGTGGTATGTGAAATGTTCAAGGAAATATTCTCCACCGCATAATGTGGTTTGGTAGGCTTTGGTTTGGGATTTATTTTTTTTTTTTACATTTTCTATACAATTTCCTGATATATTTAACTCCATGGGCATTTGGCAATTGTGTCATTTGCAGAACTGTTTGGTTTAAAAGTTTGCAGGTGTGGGAATTCAAAGGGCCAAAGTTAATTTAAGGGGACACCCATGAGAACCTTGCAGCTGCCAACACATGGAGTCACTGTGACTTGACCAAATCAGAACTTAAAGGACGTTAGATATTTTTAAAATTGCTTAATGTTAATTAGATTACTTAAAAATCAAGGGACATTAGATTTTTTAAAAATTGCTTAATCTTAATTAGTTTTTTTAAAATTGCTTAATGGAAAAAGTCTATTGTGGAAAATTTCCCAATTGTCTGGTCCTTAAAAATATATTTTAAATTATTTTAATTTGGATTGTGCATATTGTAAAGGTTGAAGCCATTGAAATACTGTGAAATATCTGTGTCAAAACACCATAGTGCAAAAGAGTGGAACTGATATTTTGCCTAAAATGGGGCTATTTATAAGAGAATTGCATGAGAAAATCTCCATGTTATTTTCTTTTGCTGCTGTTGTGAGTTGTCACTGGAGAGTCCTTGGAAAATGAGCTCATATTCTTTCTGGTGTGTTATTTTTGAACTGAAATTGGCAGTATCTCAGAGGCTTATCTTCCTGAATCCTCATCTGGATTTGGGCTGAGGGCAAAGATCTAAGTTTGATTCAGTGAAACCTGAGATTAAAATTAAATGTCTGACAGAGGCATTTATTCTTAATATCTTATGCTCTTCCAAATACTTTATAGGAGTCACTGTGTAAGTCATAAACCCATTCTGTCAAGATCATATAAAAGGCTTGGGATAAGCCTTGCAGGCTATAAGATAAATAAAACATTTTTTGATCTGAGAAGAATCTCCTCCCATAAGAAATTAAACTGCTGTTTTTGCAGCTGAAAGTATGGACTGTGTTACTAATGGGGAGTGTTCATTAGCACCATGGGAATCCCTTAAATAGGACATCTCTGAGAGGCACTTCACACTGAATGCAAGGTGTTAGACAGGTACATTTATTATTCTGAAGTTATTCTGCCTTTAGACTTCCTGAGGAGGGGAGAGATGATACAAAAGTAACAACGTTTGTGTATTATTTTCAGACATTTTAATCTCTGTATTAAAACTGTTTGTTCCCATAAAATACTAGTAAGTAGTCAAGAAATTGTGGTTTTCTAATAATGATGGGGAGGTATCTTGGCTCAATATTTTACTTTTGTTTGAAACTTGTTCTAAGTAACCACAGCCTTAGTAAGTCGTTCTTTATTTCTGAATCTGGTGGGAAGGTGGATGTTATTGGCCACCTCAGTGAGAAGATCCCTGTGTCAGTCTGGTTGAGGCAAATAAGAAGCAAGGACATGCAGCGTTGTGTGGTTGTGCTGGAACCAGTGGAAAGGCTTTCAGCTTGTGTTTCCTTCACGGCTGACGTAAGTGTTTTCCTAACAAGCAAACAAGATTGCAATTTGTGAGAGTTTGTGTGTGAGTGGAAGGTGTCTGAAAGGCAGCAGGCACAGGCTACTGTTTGTGAACATGGAGTGTGTCCATGGCAGGGACTGAAACCCAGGGTGTGCCTGCAGGACCTGTGCATGGATCTCTGGTGTGGCTCACCTTGATGTGTTTGACAACCCACACAGAAATACACTCTCTCTCCTCTGGGGGCATCTTATCCTTGAGCAGTGTTGGTTTGGCAGGGGGTATGGATGCCCTTGTGAAGGGATCATCTGGCTGAGGAACAGTTTCTGTAAGGAGCACTGGACACCTCTGCCTCTCTCCTGGGCAAAGGGCAGGCTCCCTGCACAGTGATATGGGTATATTGTTTTATGCTGTGTCTGCTTTTACTGAGTGAGTTGTGTCCACCAAAGGTAATTTCCTGCCATTGCTTAGGTAACTGCAGAAACCATTGTCAAAGCACTGAGTGGACTGTAGCTAAAATGTTAAAATTTTAACAATCCTGTAAATTTTCCTCCCCAGGGAAAAATTACATCATGTGATCTCCTTTATGCTCATCTCCATGGCTACCCAACATTGGAAGCAGTAGTTGGACTCCACATAAAGGACCTGATTCCTTCTGTGCAGATCCCTCCTCTAGGCAAAAAAATCCCAAAGGTATAGTATGAGCACCAACCTCATTCTTCCATAGCCTTCCCATTTGGAGTGCATGTTGTTTTCCCCCCTTACATAATAGAAGAAAGCCTTTTCAGAGAGAAGCCTGATTCCTCTGGAAAAGGGTGGGCTGCCTTTTTATGGAGCTGCTGTCTGAAGAGTTCCTCACCTGGACTGAGACCACGCTCCAACCTCTCACTGGAATCTGCCCTGGTCAAAGACAGTTTTCTCCAATCCTGGCTTTGTAAGACACTGTGCTCTCTCTGTAAGCTCTTTAAGATTGCTTTTAATTCTTTAGCCCATTTCAATCATGTCTGTCTGAGGAGTGAAAGAATACCCAGGTCTTGCAAATGCCATGAAAATGGGCAGATAGGGAGTTGAAGGGGACATTCTTATGAAAATCTAGTTTGTTGAAAAGCTGCAGCATAGACTGGTCTTTGTCTTCAGGATATTTATTTAGTAGTTCAACACTGGATTCTAAATCCTTAAAAAAACAGATGTTCATTTTGATACTCACAAGACTGGTTCCTTTTCTTTTCCTGCTCCTTTTCCCTGAAAATTCCCGTGTCATTTTATGTGAATGCAATAAACCCAAAACATTTGGTCAGTTAGAGGTTTTCTGTTTGAGTTTTGTTTGGTTGTGTTTTTTTGCTTTGATTTAGAACCTCAGGATCCAGCGAGCTGCAGGCCGATCCAGAGAGGGTACCATGTTTCCTCTCAGTTTAAAGCTGGAAGTCAGCCATCTGGAGGAGGAGAACGCAGTGTTGCAGAAAGATGAGATTCCACAGACAGAAGGCTCTCTCCCAGGCTATCAGTACTCTGCTACAGTTGTGGTTTTCTCCACCATCAGTGGTCTTATCACTGTCCAGTCAGATGGAGTCATCTGTGGCATCACAGATAGTTTTGCTTTAATGCTGTTTGGATATGAAAAGAAAGATCTGTTGGGAAAGGTAAGATAAGTTCAGATCCTCTCAGAAGACTGATACATGTGGCAGCATATCCACTGGAATTGTGAAGCTGTTTTACACTCCTTGCCATCACAAAACCCCTGTGTTCCACACGTTTGATGAGTGAGGTGTGGGTTCCTCAAATGCAAATTCCCATGCTGGAATTGCTGAGACTTGCAGTGCTGAGGAGCTGCTATGGATTTCAAGTAGCCCAAAGCAAGCTGCACAGTTCTATGTTCTCTGATCATGTGGATCTCTTTTGCCTGGCTGTCTATGAGACTCAGGCTCACAGACACAGATTGTCAGCATTTGCCCCCATCCTGAGAGCTGGCTTAGCTTTATAAGGTTTCGTTCTTTGTTTTAGAACATTACATTCCTGATCCCTGGTTTCTATAACAACATGGAAAGAAGCAATGGCTGTTCTTTGCCTTTACCTCCTCTGGATGATCCCACAGGGACAGAAGGTGAGTGCCTTTTTGAAGGTGTCAGTGCCTGCTCAACAGCTGGCTTTGTCTGCTGTAACCAAGGGGAAATGAGCAGAGACAAGATGTTCATCCACAAACATGAGAACATTCTTCATAAAAGCAATGCCCTTCCATGCAGTTTTTAAATCAGGTTTCCACTATAACCTCAGGTAAAGAGAATTGTTCACCTAAGATTGAGCTTCTCTTTTTGTTGCCAAGAAGATCAAACTGAATATCCAATTTGAAAATTGATAGAATAGTGAGAATAGAGAACGCTTCGTACTTAACAAGCACTTCCTCTCCCTCCCTCCCTTCCTTCCTCCCTCTCTCTCTCCCTTCCCTGCTAGGACCCTGTGGTATTTTAAAATGTGTAAAATATAGCTTTTCTGACTGTATCACAGCAGAGCTATAGCTACTTTGGATTAATATTTTAAGGCAAAAATCTAATATTCTGAATTGGCTTGTGCTGGCAAATATTCAGTGTTATGGTTGCTGTATTTCAATCAGGGAGGCATCACTTATTCCTCTGATGCAGTTTGCATCAGAATTTACCAAAATTTTACTTCTCTGAACACAGCACAAATAAACAGAAGCAAAGAAGCCTCATATTTCCATATCTGTCTTTTCCAGGTAGCTCTGCCCAACACAGAGAACACCAGCAAGTTCATGCTTTCATCCATATCACATTTTAGGCTGGTTTTGTTTCCTTTTTTTTCCTCCATTTTTTTTTCTCTTTGCTTAGAAATGCACGTCTGTGCTGAAACCAATGCACCCCACTGAAACAAAGAACTGTTAGTAGACAGTGTACAATTTCTTAGGTAATTCTTTGATGAAATGATGTCCCTAATCTTGGAATAGTTCAGTTCTTCAGTAAGGAAGAATTGTTGGCACTCAGCTGTTACTAATTAAAGGATTGTTCTAGATTCAAATCTAGATTTGTTCACTCATTACCTTCTTCTGCAGCAATAATACTTGGTTTACTTCATCTTCAAATTCATGTTTTTCTTCTGATCTGCTGTCACTGGGGAAGGAAAGAACTTCATCTCCTCTTCTTTTAAATATGTCTGGACTTTTTTTATCTTATAGCTTCAGTGAGTTACATAAATCCAGTCCAAACCTCTTCATTATATGGGTTTGGAATGGGCTGTATATATGTTTTTTGAGCTTTTTTTAAAATTCTGCTGCTGTATGATCATTTTCATTTCAGTCTCTTTACATTATTGGCATTTTCTTAGGCCTCTGAACTTCAATTCAAGTAGCTAACATGTGATACCAATATCTCCTCAAGAACCTTGCTAGAAAATCAAATTTTGGCAGCCCTAAAACATGTAGATTCCTGCATTTCTCAAAGTAGAATGAAATTCTTGTATTTAGACTATTTTGCCTCAATCAAGCCTTTTTTACTCAGTTCCTTAGGGAAAAGACAGACCAAGGCAATTCCAAGTTTATTTTTCATCACTGTTGCCTCTGAAGCCTAAATATAAAAGTTTAAATTGATGTGGTTTTGTTTCCTGTTTGGTACAGAGAGCAGCTTCTTGGCTGCATCTTTAGCACAACTTCTGTCAAAAGATGAAGAGCAGAAATTGGAGCAACAACACAAGGATGGCAAATTAATACATGATGAGAATAAACAAAAGAACGGGACCAGTTTCTTTTCTCCTCCCTCACCTCCTGAAGCAGCATCCACCCCCAATAGGTAGGCATTTCACAGACTGCATATTCACTTGGGAAAATGAAGAGCTGTGCTGGCAATCACCAGCAAAAGCTGATTTTTTCACCTGTTTGATGTCTGTGGAAGATGTAGCAAGAGTCTTCCATGCTTTGCTGTCTTTAGAATCTGAGTGCTGTTTGCAAGACAGGCTGAGCTGTCCCTGCCTTAGATTTTTATTTCTATCTGCACAACCTACCATTGTAAAGTTACAGAAATTCCAGCTCTAAAGGGGACGAAATGTTTCATCCAGACTAAGATAATTAGGCTCTATCTTCACCAATCATGAATAGTGGATTTTTTATTTCCTTCCAGCTGGTGTTGCACTGAAGTCAGATTACCTGGAAGGAATTCTAAGTGTTATTCCTTCTGGTGCTTGGCATAACTGTCAGGTCATCCATTAAAACAGGGTACTGTGTGTTACTGAAGTCGAACCATTTTTTCTTGTACATTTCCAGGTCTTTTTTCTGTTACAAGGTTGGGAATTCTGTAGAAGTACATATCTGATGCTCATGGCTTACCTTAAGTCAAATTTTAAGCCTTCCACATTAGCAATTCTAGCCTTCAGGAAGTATTTACTATCCATTTTAAGGTATAGACTATTACAGCACAGCTCTTGCTGCTTTTTAAAATGGCTGATAGTGTCATTTTTTTGTGCTCTCCTGGTTTATATCTCTCATATTATACTTGTAAATAAGGACTGTAAGTGCTCTGCTTCATTTTCTACACTGCATTTTTACTAATGGAAATGTTTGCAAAATACCTTGTGCCATGGGCTTCAGTGAACCCTGATGGATGGAGACATCCATCTCCTCTTAAACAGACAAGGGAACTTCTGTTTTCTGGACTGGAAGCATCCTGCTGATATGCCAAGGCCTAAGCACCAAATTGACTTACAAGATGAATCTTGAACATGATGCTATTAATACCATCAAGGTTCTTTAGTTAAAAATAGGTGATCAAAACATTTATATTAGCTGTTCTTAATGCCAAACCTGCTATTGTAGAGACGTTTGAATAACCTTGTGTAAGACATATTAATATCAACAGATATCCCTGGAGGCTTGTTAGTAGAATATTTTAGGCACAATATTATTAAAAAATTTCGGGCAAATTATTATATTTTAGACAAAAAATGCCCTGGCTGGTTGGGAAGTGGGCCATCAGAACCAGATGTTTTCTGCACAAAAAGGTGAACAAGTCACTTGGACTGTTTGATTTGGGCCTATAAAGCTGGACCCCTTTTTTGGGCAATCTTGGAGACCTCACCTACAAGTGGATGCACTGCATGGGATTTTCCCAGTTGCTGGGAAGGGTTCTTCAGGTCCTCACTGAAAAAAGGTGCTCCCCAGCAATTGCACTCTCTGGATGATGGTAAAGTATTTAGGCAATTGGTGATGGATCTTTCCCAATCACTATTCCTTCTCCTATAGTAATGATTAGATGCATCACCTTGCTTATTTTTGCTTGTTGCTAAAGCTAAGTGAGTAATGACCTTACTGTTTTATCAGATGTATCCTTTTAGTTCTGTGTTGCCTCAATATTAATAGTGAAATAAGACCATTCTTTCCATTGGTGTCTGTGCCCATTCCATGGCCCCCATCAATTGGCAAAGCACCTGCCATGGGTATTAGGTTGGTTTTGGTTTTTTTTTTTTTTGTGGTGGTAAATGGTTTATGATCTATATTTAGAAATTAAGCTAGTGAAGGGAATTATCCATAGGGAAAGAGTGCCATTTGAGTGTACCTGCTCTTCTTTGGTAAATTTGTCAGGATTTTGCCTGTGCAAACAGCTTTCTGCTTTTGGCTTTTAAACTTGAAATAAAACTATTGGTCCAGGCTTTAAATAGTGACCATATTTAAATGAGTATTATACGGTAGGACAGTTTTCTTATTTTGTAATCATGATTTTGCTGATAACTTTGAGTTTTTGCACTGAGGACAGCCTTGCTACAGATGGGCTCTCAGCCCATCAGAGAGCCTTACCCCAAAAGCTGGCTTGACACAATCAGAGCAGTGGCACAGTATAGAACAGTGGCAACTTCAGGATCAAATAATTCTCAAAAGATGCTCTCTGCAAGACTCTCTCACACATCACCTGACTCAGAACAGTGGGATTTAGGTCAGAACTTGGAGATTCCACAGAGAAGCAGTCACAGTGCAGGAACTCCTGCAGTAACTGTTGCCTGGTTGCCTGTTTGTTCCAGACCAGAAGACAATCTAAATGCATCATCCTGTGACTCAGTGAAGCTGCCTTCTGAAGTCACTTGTAACTCACCTGGAACACCAACAGTGGATGAGCCATGGCCTGGGACAGCACTGAGCTGCAGACAAGACTTCAAAAGCCACAGGGTTCTGGGGCAGGTGTCAAAAACAAACTTGATGTGCGATGCAAACCATTCCAGCCTGGAGCATATTGCTGTTGACAACTGCCTGCTAAATGATCATTCTACCTTCTTTGCGCATGAAAGAAATAGTGGCTGTGATGTTTGCTCAGGAAATAAAGCAGGCTGCAGTGCTCCTGCACCAGGAGCTGCCACAGCCTCTGAAGATGTGAAAGAATCTGAACTGAACTGTATTTGCTCTGGTCTCGAGGTACTGGGACTGAATGCTGGTGTCAATTCTTTAGGTGTTACTGCAGCTCTTGTAGGAGGATGTTGCTCTGATGCAGCGGACTCCAATGTGTTAATTGAGACAAACGGTGCCTTTTCCACTCTGCAAGGAAAGCAGCTGCTCAGTAGTGTTGCCACAGAAGCCGGTTCTGGATGGCTGGCCTCCAGAAGGCATTTACAAAACTCTGAGGAATCCTCCAGAGCATTTCCTGAGAATCCTGAAACCCTTGCAGAAACTGTGGGGGACAACTCCAACAGAAATGCCCTGAAAAGCAAAGGCAGGCCTGAAGAACACCGTCAGTTCCTTGGACAGCAAAATATGGAGATCACAGTAACATCTACCCCAGTGAAACAAGAAGGCAGGCTAAATCCAGCAGCTCCTTTGACCTGGGAGATTCTGGAAGGCAGCTACATTGGGAACTGCTGTCACAGAGATGGTTCACAATTCAGTAAGTGAAACCTTGTCCCCTTCCCAAATTCTTATTGGGGTGCTCCTTTTCACCCATGGTTTTGCAGAATGCAGACAGTTCTGGTTAGAAGTTCACAGTGGAGAGGAAGGAAGAAGCATCTAGAAGAAAAAATGGTATTTAAGTCTACCCAGAAGATATCAGAAAAGGAGGTGGTATAAAATACAAAGTTGGTAAGAAATTAATCCCTAGTGAAAAGTCAGAAATACTCTCAAAACACAATTAAAAAGTGTGAACCTGATGACTTTTTCTGAACAGAAAATACAAACTCCCCTGTAAAACTGTAAATTGCATTAAAATTGTATAATGGAATTTGTTTCATTCACTCCTTCAGCTGCATTCAGTGGCTTGTTGAATAAAATCCCCATTTTTATGTAATCCGGAATAACAGTGTGAAATGAATAATCACAGTTGGACACTGACAAGTCTCTGGAGGTGGGAACTCTGGAGGTAGCTGATAGGTACCTCTAGAACAGCTGTGCTGGTGTCAGCCCCTCTGATGATTCTTTACTGAGCAGGTGTTCCCCAAATTCTGAACTTTTTGTCAAGAGCTCAGAATTTTGTCTGTAAAATGTCTGTGGTCTTGTTCAACACTAAAGTTACATTCACCATTTTGATTTCCTCACCGGTTTCTGCAGGCATACTCTTCGAGGTGAAATGTGCAGAACTGCAGGATCTCACTGTACTTTTCTGCGTTTGGGTGGTGAAAGACATTTCACAGAGCCAAAAGGAAGCTGTAGCAAAGACTCAGCATTTGCTTGCCAGCCTAGCAAACTCTTCCCAGTCTGTTGCTGATCTTTCTACTAAAAGTCTTGGAGAAGTAAGAAATCCTACCTTTGAATATTGAGCATTTCTCTCCTTGTTTGATTGTTAAGCTGAAGCTAAAGTCAAGAACATTTCCAAGTTAATGACATGAGTTGGTGGGGTGGATGTTGCTGTTTCTTTTTTTCCCTACTTTTTTTAATATACTAAAACAAAATCTCATTTGCTATTTTGTAACACTTCTGGTGTGTGGCTTAGTGTAGTTACCTTTCCAGCCTGAACAATGCAGTTCCAAACTGCAGGATATTTGATTCAAGGAGTGCAGTTCTCACTATCAGAACCAAAGATTCCTCATTTTATCTGGTCTTGCAGATGTATGTTCTTTTCAGTATTTATTACTTTTATAAATGTGATTCTGTGGCTGGTCATTTTTTGCTGCTATTGTAACCTATATATCTGTACTTAGGCCATCAGATCAGCTTCACTTTTCAACAATTCCCAAAGAGCTGAAGATCTTGAAGGATTAAGAGCATGTGAGGGAGAATATGCAAAAAATTACAGCACTCTCGATCTTATTGGCAAAGGCTCTTTTGGCTTTGTCTGGAGTGCCAGGAGCAAGAAGGATCAGCAGGAGGTGAAGTATTTCTTGTCCCTCTATTGGAATAATAATTTAGGATGAAAACTGAAAGGTTAGAGTATTCATATTCTGTTAACGTTATACTGTCAAAAGCTTCTCTTTGGTAGTTTGGGGTTTTGTTTTGTTTAAACAGGAATCTGTAATGGAAACAGGATAGCAAAACATTTGCATTGATGTTGTGTGTAAATGTTACCTAAGACAACAGGTGCAGAATAAGTTAATGAACTAACTGAACCTGTTGAAAGAAGTAGACATTAATCTTAGCAGAATTAGAGGTTTTAGTCTTCTGTTACTAAAGAGAATGGCAAACTTCAAAACCTTTATTGTACCATGACTCAAGAATGGGGAGTAGAAGTGTTGAGATTCTGGCACCTCCTGTTTTTCAGGAGAAGTATTTTGGGTGCTGAGAGGGCAAGTTCTCGTGTTTCTCTTGCATAGATGTTCAGTGCTCATTTCCCTCCACTGCACTCATGTGCTGTAACTGGTTGATAAGAGAGTTGGCTTGCCAAAGCCTTTGGAATTCAGAGCAGCAATAAATATATTCCATTTATGTGTATCATTTGGCTTCTAGGACAAAATCAATTTAAACACTTTTAAATATACTATAAGCTGTTCACATTGGGTTACTTCCATGTCTCTGGTAATATAAGGAACTAGCAGATTCCCTGGAAATTATCTTACCTGACACTCCAGGCCATGCTTTGGCAGGTGATGCTGAATGCTGTTTTCTGTGTAGGTTATTGTAAAGTTCATCTGGAAGGAGAGGGTGCTGGAGGACTGCTGGGTAGATGATCCTGACCTGGGGAGGGTCACTCAAGAAATTGCAATCCTGCAGAAGCTGCAGCACCCCAGTATCATTAAGGTACAGTGGCTGGGAATTGATGCAGTTTGACTGCATCAGGTGGTTTGTTTGCATCCTGGATGTCTGGTGTTCCTCTTCAGGAGTGAAGTGTCCTGTACTGAATCTCTCTTTTCAGGTGAGAAAGTAACCTGTTTATCCTGCTTTGTTTTGGAGGGTGTGTCACAGCAGATTGTTGCTTGCTTCCACTCTTTTACCCCAAACTGATCTGAAGATGTGATTCTTAACAGAAAAAAAAAGCTTTTTCAAGATAAGATGCATAACTTGGAAGTGTGATGTCACATCTGAACATGTACCAGTTCAGAATCTGGACATCTTGTTTAATGCTCTTTGTTTTGAGGTTGTTGGTTTTGTTTGTTTGTTTGTTTGGGTTTTGCTTCAGAAAGAGAATTCCTCTTCTATTTAATTCTGCTCCCAGTTTTAATTCTGTACTCTTTTCAAGAAACATTTGTGCTCAGTGAAATGAGACTTTAAAAATTATAATATACACCAATTATATCTCCAAGAGGAGAGCAGTGTTTGGTTAAAAAAAAAAAAAGGCACTTTTTGAGGATGAAGCACATGATTAAACATTATGGTCTTTTATTTATAGGTGCTGGATGTATTTGAAAATGAATGCTTCTTCCAGCTGGTGATGGAGAAGCATGGATCTGGTCTGGACCTCTTTACATTTATTGATAATCAACCCAACTTGGATGAGCCATTAGCAAGTTATATATTCAGACAGGTGAGAGCAGAATTGCTACATGCAGGTGAGAATTGCTTAATGTAAGAACCAAGATTCTGTTTCACTTAATCCTGGATAATCAACTGGCACTGGAGTTGTGCTCAATACTTGCAGAACTTTTCCTCACCATTCTGTAGGGCTGATTGAAATGCTGCCTGCAGAAACCTTGTTAAGGTCCTGGAAAGGTTTCTTTGTTGTTTCTTACTGCCTGTGAGGGTTTCCCGTGGAGCCACGGCCCCTCAGCTGTTACTAGGACAGCTCACAGCTCCTGTCACCCACACACGGTTCAGGTAGCACTCACATTTCCTCAGAGGGAGGAGGAAAACTCACAGAAGCTGCCCCAAGCCTACAAAAAGTCACATTTTCACTTACTTCAGTGCTTAGTTTGGATTAGTTACAGGAGTAAAGGGCTCTGCTCTTTTAATCTAGAAATTATCTCAGATTTTAACTGTGGCATAATGCAAAGTAACTCAAGGTAGTTTCCCGTGAGCCAGGAGCTTGCCTGAGGGCTGAATTGTCCTTTGTTCAGTGAGTTGACCACAGCAGCAGTCCCCAGGTAATTTCCCCTCACGAGTTTTGGAGTAAATTCTTGCTCTAGGGTATGCAGGAATTGCTGTGCACGTGGTAACCCCCCCACACCCTTGCTGTGCCCACCCTGCCCTCATCTGGGCTGGTGATGGAAGATGGAAGCCAAAGGTGTCCCTTTAGCCTTGTGATGGATAAGCCCTTTCCTTAACCTAGCCTGGGCTTTGTAAGGCTGAATTGTTCCCTCAGATCTGCACTGCATTTCTCTGCAGAGGCACATTTGTGTTATAAATAGAAACTTTTCTCCCTCAGCCATCTGCTTTTCTTGTTAAAAACATTGTAGGAGTCAGGATCATCTCCAAGGTGATATCATTCTCCCATTATCCTTAATTATGGCATTAAAGCATGAATCGTGCAGGAAAGAGAATGGAGTTTAGGAGTGACTGTGTTATTTATACCAAACTTGGCTCTTAAATGCTTTGTCATCCTGCAGCATAGAAAGCACAAGTAATATTCTTCTGGAGAAACCAAAGGACCCTCCAAATGAAGCTGGGATAAAAATAGAGTAACTTGCAGGATTGTAGCAGTGAGCTCCAATGCTCACAATCACATCCTGCAGCATCCCCTCCTCCTGCACATCTGTGAGATGAAAGCAGCAAAGACTCTTTAAAGTGTCTCTTCCAAGAGCACTGCAGCAATGATGACAGGCAGGCCTAAGGCCATTTCCAGTTACCATAATTGGGATGTATATCTTGTTTAGGCAGTGTCAAGCCAAAATGTGACTCTGGGAAAGCTGTGATGCTACATCAATTATTCAGAGACTCTGTGTAGTAACACCTAGTTCCTTCTGTCTCTTCTAGCTTGTATCAGCTGTTGGGTATCTCCACTGTAGGAACATCCTTCACAGAGACATCAAGGATGAAAATATTGTCATTGCTGAAGATTTCACAATTAAACTAGTGGACTTTGGTTCGGCTGCCTACCTGGAACCTGGGAAATTATTTTATACCTTCTGTGGGACAATCGAATACTGCTCACCAGAAGTGCTGTCTGGCAAACCGTATGTCACACTCTGAAAAGTCATTTTTGTGCCATCACACCAAAAATAACCCATGTGGGCAGGGTTGGAACAGAGAAGCTAAGCTGCTGTGCTGTTGGAATGCTGCTAGAGTATCCAACCACAGGAAACTGCAGAGATTTAAGGCACTGCAGTGGCAGAAATCACTGTGAAGGTCTGAGTGCATACAAAGTAGGGCACTCTAGTGACAGAAATCAAGTTGTAAAAGCTTGAATATGAACAAAGTTGTTTTTAAATCTGTTGTCAGGCTTTCTCTAGCAAACGCTGCTCTTTCAGAGAGGTGGAGGAAGCAAGTATTGCTGTTGATAGCACCTTCTCCTTGCATGTCTGTGCTTTGTGTTCTCCCACTCTCATCCTCTCTCTTCTCTTTTCTACGTGCTTCTCTCTCTTTGAATTTTTGCAGTTTGATCCTTGTTCATCTCCCCACTGATTTTTGTACTCTTTGAGACTCAAAGACTCTTCCCTTGCAGCTTCTCTTGCTGCTGTTTTGGATATGCTACTTAAATCTTGGCTCTCTTGCCTCTTCTTTTCCTCTCTCAAGTGCTCTGTACCTGGTGCTCTCCTAGCTGCTCCACAAGGAAGCCTCCCCAGCACAGAGGTGGCACTGCTGTAATTGTACATGCCTGGATGGATCTTGCTACTGCTTCACAGCTCTTTCCATGGGTCCTCCTCCTAAAGGAGTAGGGGGAGAAGCAATGCAAGGAGGAGAGGAAATTCCTGCTGGGAATGAGATGAAAGGTGAAGCAAGCAGCTCTGCCCTGGGAGTTCCACCTCTTAATGTGTGAAGGAACTGGCATGTTTTCTCAGATGGAATTGAGATAGTTCATAGTTATTTCCAAATAACTTTTGTTTTGAAAGGGCTGGGAGGATGTGTTTGCTCTTCCAGTTAAATATTTACTTGACAGTTTTGGCTGATGATGAAGAAGGTGGAGGGGTAAGTTCTTGTCACCAGCTTATGTATGTGGAAGTCTGTGTGCATGTTACACATACTTATCAACAGAAACTGGCTGGCTGTTCTGTGGTTGGTTTTATTTCCTGGAGAAGGATAATGCATACTTCAAACACATGAGAACCTTCTTAGAATTCTCACAAACTTCCTATGTTAAAATCAAAATTGGAAACAAGCCCTTTTTATCTTTTCACTTTCTTTAGCATGTAGTTGTGTACTTGCAATCTGAGTTTAAGCAAGCTTATCTCTGCACAGGTACCATGGCCCTGAGCTGGAGATATGGTCACTTGGCATCACCCTGTACACCCTGGTGCTTGGGGAGAATCCCTTCTGTGAGCTGGAGGAGACCTTGGCAGCTGTCCTGAATCCTCCTCGCCCTGTGTCAGAAGGTGAGCTCTTCCCGTTTGTTTTCAAAAGGAGCAGATTTCTTGGGAAAATATAAGCCGTGTTTTTTCACCCATAATAAAGGGGAAGACTGAAAAAAATGTTCCCTAATGTGTTCTGTGATGATTTGGAAAGCTGCTCATTGCAGCAGAGTTTGGGAGATTTGCCATTCTTTGAACATAGACTGTATCTCTCATTCCCAACCTGCCTAAAATCCAGCCTGAGCCATCCTCTGCTGTCTCTGCCCAGGTCTCATGGATCTCCTGGCCGGGCTCCTGCACCCTGTCCCAGAGCAGCGCATGACTCTTGCCATGCTGGCAGAGGATCCTTGGCTGCGCCAACCTGTGAACCTGGCAGATTATACCTGGGAAGAGGTGTTTGCCTCTGCTGAGCCAGCTGAGACCTCGCTCTAAAGCCTTCTTCATCTAGGGATGACTTAGAAATCTGAGCTCTGTTAGCAGGCTAGGTCCCATTGGAAGGTTACCTGCTGACACCCACATATACTCAGTTTATTATGTTACTGTTCTTACATGTTTCAAAGATGAGAGGCAAAGATTTTCATGTTGTTTACATTGTTTATGAGTTGGAAAATATTTTTATTGCCTGGTTTTACTTTTTATATGTAGTTTATATATCTTTCTGAAAAGTGAATGAATAAATGAATGATAACATGTCTGTTGGTTTTCTGGAGTATGTGTGCAAAAAGAAGACTCAAAACCAGACATGTAATCGCATGATTTGGGTGGGAGGGGTGGGTTGGTAGTGTCCTTTTTTTTTAGTATCAGAGTCTTGTCTATATTCAGGAAAACAGTCCTCGATTTTGATGAGACAGAGATATTGGAAAGAAAAAATAGATTCAATAAAGAGAATTTGGTCAAGACATGGGTAACAGGAATATTTAGGGGTACAGGTCAGCCGGGGTCAGGCTGCCTGGGAGGAGGTGCTGGGCAAAGGCCGTGGTTTGGCCGGGTGCTGCAGCTCTGCAGAGGGACTCGGCTTAATTACTAATTAGCTTTGAATCCAGCTTTGGACTCTGCTATCTCTATCCGAACACGTACCAACCTGCCCTCACCTGTGTTCTGTAGCGTCCTGGCTGTGGCCCCGGCGGGGACCGGCTCTACGGGCATCGGAGCGGGCAAGGCGCTCTGCCCGCGCTCTGCCCAGGGTACCAGGCTGTTTCTGCCCCGCGCCATCCAGCCCTGCGCGCCCGGGCCGGCCGTCGTCGTCGTCGTCGTCACCCCCTCCCCCCCCTCGGTGTCCATCCCTCGGCGCTGCCCGGGGCGGGATCGAGGCCGCTCGGGGCTGGGTTGCGGCGGGGCGGAGCGGGGCTGGCCCGGCCCCTCCCCACGGCCCGGCGATGGTGGGGCGGCTGGTGCTGCGCGCCGCCGGGAGGCTGCTGGGGCCGGGCTGGGCGCTCCCCGCCGCCCTCGGGCCGGGTCTTCGTCGCGGCTGCGGAGAACTGGCGGCGCTGCGGGCCATGGGCTTCAGCCAGGAGCAGGCCCGGCGGCTCCTGGCGCTGCAGCCCCGGCTCGGCCCCGAGCACCGGGAGGCGGCGGCGGCGCAGCTGCTGCTGCTCGGGCTGAGCGCCGAGGCCGCCCTGGCGCTGCTGGAGCGGAGCCCGGCGCTGCTGCGGCTGCCCACGGAGCGACTCCGGGAGCGCGCCGAGGAGCTGCGGCGCCTAGGGCTGGACGGAGGTAGGGCAGCGAGCGGCGCTGCTGGGGGGGGACACCGGGGCTCTGCCGCTGACCTGCTGCCCGCTGACCTGCTGCCCGCAGGCCAGCTGCAGCGGGCGGTGAGCCGCTGCCCGCAGCTCTTCCTCGTGCCCCGGAAGAGGCTGGAGGCGGCGGTGCGGCTGCTGCGGGAGCGATGCCTTTTCACGGCGGAGCAGCTGCGGGAGGTGCTAGGGACGTGCCCCACCGTCCTGCTGGAGGAGCCGCGCACCCTCCATCACCAGTTCCAGGTGAGGCTCGGACCCACCTTCCTGCCAGAACCGGCTACTGGAATAGGGCTGTTCCTGACACCCCCCGTTCCGCCCGCAGTACGCCTACTTCAGAATGGGGGTCCAGCAGAAGGAGATGGTGAAGGCTCGGCTCTTCCAAATGCCCTTTGCCGAGCTCCGGAATCGGCACATCTTCCTGGAGCGCCGGGGGCTCTACGAGACCCCACACAAAGGACAGACCGAATCTAGTAACCCAAAACTAAAGGACATCCTTCAACTCCCGGAGAAAGACTTCTTGGCCAGCCTGGCCTACTCCACCCCAGAGGAGTTTGAAGTCTTCAAGAAGCTGCTGGCTCGAGAGGAAGAGGAGGAGAAGGAAGAGGAGGATGTGGATGCACTGTACACAGAGGATGATGATGATGGTGATGATGACTTGGACAGTGATGAAAGTAAAACAGCCCGGGAGTGAGGAGGTGAGGCTCCAAGGTGCCTGAGCCCTCCCTTGCTGCTGCACTCCCTGGGTGCTTTGGGCTCCCACCCCACACCAGCACAGGCTGGGGTGGGTGCAGGGCCCCATGGGTGGGGTACCAATAAATCCCATCTGTCAAACACAACACTCATTCTTCCTCTTTGACCAACTACTTTTTTTTTTTTTTAAAGAAAAACAAAACAGTTTCCGTAAAGTGTTTTTATTAAAAAAAAAAAATCAAACAAAAACCAGTAATTTATTTCCAATACTAGGTTAACACCTTCTGGCTGTATTACATACTGAGCCGGCTGTGGGCTGCTCTGCTGGCTGGCAGTGGCATCAGGCTTCCTGGTGCTGTGGGGACAGGTCCTGTGGATACAGAACTGTCCCATGACAGGGCCACCTCCACCTCCCCAGCCCATGTCAGTGCTGATCTCGTGGCTGACAGAGCAAGGGTGCAAATACTTTGAGATCACAACTCCAAATGCTCCTGTCTGGGTTTCCCCTTGCCCTGCTCCTCCTGGTAGGGAGGGCTGGCTTCTTCTCCTGCCCTGGGAAGGCAGGGCTGCTGTGCTTGCCAGGCTGCTGGAAGAGGACCAGGCAGCCTTGGAGGAAAACAAGGCATGTCTGTCCTTGGGAGCAAAGCTAGAGGTCATGCAGGAGGGCAACACCACGCTGACCAGCTGGTTGTGGCTTCACATTGTCCCTGCCCCAGGTTGAGCACTGTTACACTGCTCCCAGGAGGAAGGGGGTGGTGACAGGAGCGCTGAAACTGCTGGGCCTGTCCTGCTCTGAGAGCATCTTCCAAGCTGCTGCTTGAGACATGTGGCTGAGCAACAGAGCTCTGTGATGCTCAGCAAGAGAGGAGGGCCTCCCCACCAGAATAATCCCAGTCTGCTGGGGACATGACACTCTAATCATAACTGTGATATATCTCTGGTATGTGTTAATTTATAATATACACCGTGTACCTTAATACACAAATCTATGTTTAACTAGTGTTATCATACAAACTCACAAAAACTAGGAACGTTTCTAAGCTACACTTTTTCTTTCCTTGCCTGCCCTGCTGCAGTGCTGGGTGCTGGTCCTCTCCTCCACATAACCCTGCAACACTGGTGCCACAGGGAAGTGCAGTGCAAGAGGATGGCATGAGGCCTGGCTTCCTCACTGAGCCTCTGCTGTGCCCTGCCCTGGTGTGACAGCAACTACAAGTGTTGTGGTACTGGCATGCCTCAGCTGACAGACTTCACCCTACAGATAGCATTTTAAATTCTTTTTAGGTGCTCTATTGGTTTCTGAGCTGGAAATTTGGTTAAAACCAGGGCTTGTTTACAAAGCAAAGAAAAAAGGCAGGCAGTAGAAGCTGCCTCAGTTTCCCCTGCTGGAGCAGAGGAAACAGGAATGCTCCTCTACTGCCCGTGCTCGCCTCACCACTCGGAGCTGCTCACCATTTCTAACTCATCTACAGAGACTGCTCCTCAGAGCAGTTTTGGGGGCCAGATTTCAGGTGATGGCTAAGGCTTTTTGGTCTGCATTAAACTGTTTTATTTGAGGGTTATAGGTCATTTATAACCTTGGGTTATGAAAACAGATTGGTGCAGATGCTGTTGGCAAGGAGCTGGGCTGATCCCTGAGTGAAGTGGGGAGCCCGTCGCTTGTGCAGAATGGCTGGGGGTGCTGAGCAGGGCTCAGCTCCTCAGGGGCAGAGAGGGGACCAGCAAAGGCAGTGCTGGGCCAGCAGGGGGAAAGGGAACACTACTCAGTGTGCTGAGCCAGCTGCGTGACCCTAATGGGCTGCAGGAGAGGGAGAGGTTGACACCAGGCAGGAAGGCTCCCCTCCTGCTGTGTTCAACCCTGTGAGCAGATCTGGTCTTCCTGGTGTTCAAAAAGCCCTTAGATGTGGAAAGACGAAGCTTCTACTGCTTTAAACCCTGTGGAGGAGCAGGAGTAAAATGAGCTGGTGTGCAGAGTCTGCCAGATGCCTTGCAGCTGGCCTCTTCCCACCCTGTGCACCAGACTTGTGCTGAGAGAAGGAGACCTGCTGTCTCTAGGACTCCAGCCTTTGCCTGGCCCTTTATGTGCAGGTATCTCTTCATATGGAACTGCAGAGCCAGTGGGAAGCAGAGCATTGCCTCCTGCTTCTCTACCCCAGCCACAACCAGGAAGCCCTCAGCCATAAGCCCTCACACCCCCTTGACATGGTGCCATGAGCCAGGGTTGTGCTCTCCCTGCACGAGAATGCCTCTGCCTGCATCTGAGGAGGGCTGGAGCAAGTACTTACTTCTATGGCTTCTTCAGTGTGTGACTGTTGCTTGGCTTTCTGGAAGAGAAGGGAGGACAGCACTGTCAGCCCCATGCCCCTTGCTCACAGGCAAGCACACAGCACTGGCATTCAAGCCTTGGTCATGTCTGTACTCCTCTACCAGCTCACTCCCAGTCTGGGTGTCCCCATGCACGCTGGGGCACACCAGCCAGGCACATCCTCCTGTCCAGGATCACAGGAAGGCTGGCACATCCAAGGTGCTGCTGCGGGCTGTACCTGCTGTTTGTCCTCTTGGAACTGGTGCTCTCACAGCTCTCCTTGTAGCAGATATCCTGGTGTACCTTGTAGACTCTCCTGGACCTATACACACAGTGGAGATGTGAGTGCAGGGAACAAAAGGGAGAGATGTGCTTTGATGAGAGTGAAGGGGAGGTCTGGGTATTTCCACTATTTCCTTCCAGGCTGCAGTAGCCAACCTTGGCAGGAATGGGCTCAGCCTGCTGTGCTGGAGGACTGATCCCAGCCAGGCCTTTGTGGTTCCATCGCAGGAAGGCCAGAGGCAGAGCAGAACCCTCCATGCCCTGGCACTGCATCAGGGCTCCCCCAGGCCTCTGCGTACAGATGGAGAGGCAGCCAGGAGCTGGATGGCATCTGCTGCTGTCTGGGGGTCACACACACCAAATCCAACCCTGCTGCCACGTGGGTGGGTAACACCAGTAGGGAGCTGTCACGTCAGCAACACCCTGCCCTGATGCACAGCTGGGGGTGGCCACAGGGGCATGCCAGGCTGCTCAGCCTGCACAGGGGAGGGGGCAACTGCCAGCTGGGGTTGGAGACGGCCTTGTGCTCACTCTCCCTTCCCCAAAGCCGAGCTGCAGGGAGACATCCCCAGCTCAGAGCACAAGGGGAAGGGGGGAGCATAACCTGCAGGCAGTACTCACAGATAGTGGCAGGTGCCTCCTTCCCACACTGGGAATGACCTGGTTTCCGAATACAGCCGCGTGCATGAGTGTGGCACCTTCTTGCAGGCTGCTTGGGGAATAGGAGAGGGGAGCTATCACTGAGCCCATCCCTGGCCCTGCCTGCCTGTGCCTTGTGGCAAGGTTCCGGTGAGGCTCCCCTGGCTTCTTGGCCATGCTGGAGGGTTGGCCTCAACAGAGCTGACCCACCAGTAGAAGCAGAGCTCCCAGCCTCACACTGCCTATGTAACTCTCTGGGTAAGGCAGGGGCCTAGCTTGCCAGGCAGAGGCAGAGAGCTCAGCCAGGAGCAGGGACCAGACCTGCACTCATACCTCCTCAAACTAAGAGCAGAGCCCAGCCCCTCTCTCAGCTGCCAGTATGACAGATCTCTGGCAAAGCCTGGGTATTGTGGGAGCCCCTGGGTGCTGGCAGGGTGTCTGCTGGGTGACCTACATCCTAGGGGACCTGTGAGAGGGACAGCCACCAGCCTGGCACTGCAGGAGTGAGCTTGGCCCTCCGGCACAGCCTGGCACTCACCCAGCTGGCAGACCCGGCCCCTGAACCCTGGGCGGCAGGCACAGTGGAAGGACTCGCCATCTCTGGTACAGGTGCCTCCATTCCTGCAGGGATTCTTGGAGCAGTTCTGCCCCTCTCCTGCAAAACACGCTCAACCATCAGAGCCTGGGGCCACAGCTCAGCCCTGCCAAGCCCTGGCATTGCCAGGGTGCTCCCAGGAAGAGCAGGTGGGCAGGGGTGCCTGCCACGCCTCCAAGGAGGGCAGGCTGGTGCTGAGCACGTTGCCTGTGGGGCCAGGGCTGGGTTCCTACTGCTGTGGGTCTCCCCTGGGACTTACTCTTGCTCTTTGCCTCACGCAGCTGCAGTGCCAGATTGTCCCAGCTAGACACCTCTGTGTTCTCCAGCTTCACTGGAGCCTCTGGCTCTGGACAACGAGAGGATTAAATGTCACCTTCTTGGTCAGAGCTAGACCCAAAGGCAGCCCCTCCAAGGGGATCCAGCCTGCCTGGAGCTTTGGGGCACTGGTCAGGCCTGAGGCAGTGCTTTACCCCTTCCCAGCTGGCATCTCTAGAACTGGGGTGACACTCTCACTCCTGGAAGGGTCTGAGACACAGAGTCCTTAGGAGTCCTGGCAGAACCAGGATGTGCAGTGAGGCCAAGGGCTGCCCTCAGGTATGCCAGGCCTCTTCCCCACCTCATGGTGTGGGGTTTGCAGGTGCTCTAGGTTATCTTGTGTTGGCACTTCTATCCCTTCTGGGGATGGAAAATGAGGGCCAGGTCTGGACTGATGAGGGGTTTCTCACCCAGGCACCCTCCTCGGGTGTGAGGCTGTTCTTGACAGTGGGGGGTGAGGCTGCTGGGCAGGCAGGGGCTGCACTGGAGGGCTATGGAGCCACTGCTCAGGCCCCTGCTGCTGCTGGCAGGGAAGAAGGGCAGCTGTGCCACAGTCAGCACTGCCTCCCATGAGCAAAGGTCCTTCTCTGGGCTCCCCCAGCCAGTCACCCCTCTCCTCAGGTAGGGGTCTCACAAACAGGGCAGATGTCTGCCTGCCCAGGGCCAGGTGAGAGAGTTCCACCCTACTCTATAGCTCCCCCAGCCCTACAGCAGCCTGCCTGGCTGCCACCTCAACTCGCAGGAAGGTGCTGGAGATGGTACTGGATGACAGGAGCAGGACACAAAGGCACAAGAGCACTTACGTGTCTTCACAGTGATGGATTTTCCCAGCACGGTGCCAAACCTGGCACTGATCCTCCCTCTGCCATCCACCAGCTCCGTGAACCTGGGACAGGAGAACCATAAGGGCATGGGGCACTGCAGGTCCCCCAGGCTCTGTGTGCTGGGGCTCATGGCAGCTGCATAAAGCATTCACTGGTGGCATCAGGCTCTGTGCAAGTCCCATGGGGGAACTGCTCTCAGGGTAAGGGGCCTGCCTGGCTGGATGGGCAAGAGGCTGCACCCCAGCAGGAGCATGGCTTGACCCTGCACACACCTGGACATGGAAGCTGGGAAAAGGGACCGGCTCAGCCTAGTGCTTGGGCCGAGTGGAAGTGCCAGGAGTGCTGAAGCAGTGCCTACCTGGGGGCTGGCGAGGGCTCCTCAGCTGTGTCACGATCTGCCAGCAGGCGGAGCTCAGGCAGGAAGGCTGGGGGCAGCCTGTTTCGCAGAACCCGGGCGTGCCCGGCTTGGCTCCACCGTCTCTCTGGAGCCCCATCCCTCTGCACTACAGACCAAAGGACGAGGCTTAATGGAGGCAGTGTGAGCCAGCAACCTACCTCCCAGCCAGTCCTATCATTCCATCCCATCATCCTCAGGCTGCCAGGCGACACTCAGACACTCTCCACGCACGGGGAGATCCCCCTGCGCATCCCCCATGCACATCCCCCTGCATGGGGATGCAGGTGCCCATCACCTGCCAGCTGGAGCTCTTCGTCTGCCCTTTGTTAACCCTACAACCCCCACCTACCATTCCAGTGGACCTGTGTCCTGTCCCCACAGCCTGCTGCAGACACCCAGTGCTGGGGCAGCAAAGGCTCATCACTCTGTTGGCTAACTGGTTTCTGCCCCCTACCCCAGTCCCCTGTCATCCTATTCCCGCCCTTGTGCTGCAGCAGTCCAGCAGAGCCCCGGGGGCACTTACAGGTGCTGACGTAGAGGTGGACAGGCTCGCTGTGCACCTGGCCTTGTTCAGTGTTCTGCACAGCTGTCAAGGACAGGTGGTACCGCTGCCCAGGCAGCAGGTCCCGCACTGTGTAGGACACGAGCTTCCCGTTGGGCACGTAGCGGCTCTTGACACTCTGAGCAGTGGTGACATTGATGATGTACCCCTCCATGGTACCGACGGGTGGCTGCTCCCACACCATGGACACAGAGGTGGCGGTGACGTGAGAGGCGGTGAGGTTTTGTGGGGGGAGAGGCCCTGTGGCAGGCAGGGGATGGGGAGGAAAGTGGTCAGAGTTGGTGTCCCTCAATGGCCACCGCCCTTCTTGCTTGCAAGTGTGCCAGGGCCCCAGCTTGCCTGCACTGCCCTGACCAACCCCGAGCCTGCTCCAGCCATGGGATGCACAGTGATGGGGTGCTCAACACTAGGTCCTTGCCAAGACAGACAGAGCCTCACTGCATCCTGGCACCCAGGTCAACCCTTGCCTTCTGACTGCCAGACAGCAGGGGATGAATCCATGCATGGGGCTGGGCTCATGCCGGTCTCAGAGACTGAACAACATTTGGCAGGGGACGACATGCCAGTGTCTTTCCTGGCCTCCCCAGGCCTGCCTGCACACCTCCTACCTGCTGTGCTGGCCAGACAGTCTGGCAGCTCCCACACGTCTTCCCTCCCCACAGTTTTCCTGCCAAGCCAGGATGGCAAAGGCAACCTCACTCACTTGTCCACACATGAAAAGGGGCTGTGGCCAGGCTCTCTGAGGGGTGGTCTTCCACTCCCAGGCCGCTCAGCGTTGTGACATGGATGATATATCTCTCTCCTGGCTGCAGGTCCCTGTGGAGGAAAAAGATAGGGTGAGAAGGGGTAAGCGGGACAACCTGAGGGAGGCAGTGCCCTGGCAGGCAGCAGCACCCCACTCACAGGAAGGTGTACTTGGCCACGCTGCTGTTCAGCTCCACGGTGCAGCCTGCCAGGTCCCCCATCTGGCGGATGGAGACCCTCACCCTACTGACAGTGGAATGCTGGAGGCGGTGGAGAGCCCATTGCACCGTGATGGCACTGGCAGTCACATTCGTGATCTCAAAGCCTTCCACCGGACGCGGTCCTGGCCGGGGCAAGCAGAGAAGACTGAGGTCATCGTGGGTCACTCCATCTCTTCCCTCTGTGCCCCCAAGGGGGTGTCCTGCTGGCACCTCTGAATCACCTTCCCCAGTGGAACAGCTCAGTGCCACCTCTCCCAGTGAACTCATGCTCTCCTCACAGCCTCCAGGCAGGCAGAAGGCACATCCATCTGCCCACCCACAGGGCCTTGTGCTACTCAAAGCACCCCCGAGGCTGTCACCTCTACCCTAGCCCCCTACCACAGCTCCAAAGGGGCTGTAGTGCCCAGGCCCAGCCCTAACCATAGAATCATCAAGGCTGGAAGAGACTTAGGAGATCATCCAGTCCAACCATCCTCCCAGCACTGTTCTTATAACCCCTAAACTACATCACCCAGCACCAGATCCAGATGCCTCCTGAACACCTCCAGAGATGGTGACTCTATCACCGCCCTGGACATCCTATTCCAGTATTTGACCACTCAAAGAATGAAAAAAATTTTACTACTATCTAATGTGAATCCCTCGTCTTTGCTTTAGGCCATTTGCTCTTGTTCTCTCTCTGCAGGTGTGACAGAAAAATCCAGCCTCCACCACACTACAACCTCCTGTCGGGGAGTTTTGGAGAGCAATGAGGTTCCCCTGAGCCTCCTCTTCTCAAGGCTAAACAAACCCAGCTCTCTCAGCTGTTCCTCATAAGGTACATTTTGTAGCCCCTTGACAAGCCTTGTTCCCCTTCTCTGGACATGCTCCAGCACCTCAATGTCATTTTTAAAGTGAGGGGCCCAGAACTGAATGCACTGCAGCTTCAACAAGGCCAAATGCAGAGGGGATGATCACTTCCCTAGTGCTGCTGGCCACGCTGCTCCTGATACAGGTCAAGATGCCATTGACCTTCTTAGCCATGTGGGAACACTGTTGGCTCATGTTCAGCCAGCTATGGGTCTCAACCAGCATCCCCTAGTCCCTTTCTGTTGAAGAGCTCTTGAGCTAGTCTTTGCCCAGCCTGGAGCTGCAGGGGGTTGCTGTGACCCAAATGCAGGACTCAACACTTGGACTTACTGAACATCATGGTGTTGTCCTCGGCCCTTTGATTGAGTGTGCCAAGGTCTCTCTGCAGAGCCTTCCTACCCTCAAGCAGATCAACACTCCCATTCAACTTGGTGTTGTCTACAAATTTACTGAGGGTACACAAAAGCCCTAGGTCCAGACCATCAGTAAATACGTTAAACAGGACCAGCCCCAAACTGAGCCCTGGGGAACCTCACTAGTGACTGCTAAGCCCATGGCACACTTCAGGTGCCATCCTGACCCCAGCATCCTGCTGTGGCTCAAGGCCCCATGAGATGCTGTGCCCAGCATTATGCTGCCATCTCCTCTCCTGGTCTTCACTTGGTCTCAGCCTGCTGTGGGAGATGGGGCTTTACCACCACTATTCTCCTCTCCTCAGAGGCCATCTGCTTCCCTACATGTAATTCCCTCCATCCTGTTTGCATTTGATTTCCACACCTGCCTGCCCTAGGAAGTGGGATCGAAGCTGCCCTGCCTGTCCATGCCCCAGAGGCACCACTGTGCCCCTTCCTCCACCCATGGAGCAGAGGTCCCTGACCGCTCCTGCCATTGCTGGCATGTTCCCACACCAAGCTCAGCAGTATGGCAAGGTGACTGGTCCACAGGATTGCAGAAGCCTCGCTGCCTGCTTCGCATGGGAGCTCCTCATGCTCTCCCGGACACAGTGACAAGGAGCAGAACAGCCTGGTATCAATGAACAGGGTTCAGGAGCAATCCCCACGGCAAGCTCCTTTACAGCCCCTGGACAGAGTGACCCACAGGGTGTCAGGCCTTTTACTCACAGCAAAGAAAACAGTGATTCTCTGCGTCAAGCACTTTCCAGAGGCCCCCACCTGGATTTTAGGATCTGCACCAGCAAACCTGCCAGGTTTGATACCACGCTGGAGCTGGTGGCAGGCTGGAGGTGACAGCACAAACCCTGGCACCTGCAGGGGCCACGCACACTCACGACCGTGATCCCCCTGGGGACGCTACTCACTAGTGCGCGTGGTGAGCATGATGGGCCTGCTGATATCATTCTTGTTGTTCACGTTGCGTTTGACTGAAAAGACAGAAATATTGTAGGCTCTGCCGGAGGTTAGTGCCCGCAATTGGTGGGCAGAACGACTTCGGTCCACAAAATCTGTCCTGCGGTAAGAGCCGTCGAGGGATACGTACGTCACGGCGTAGCCGTCAATGAGTTGCCTGGCAGCTGCGTCCTCAGGTGGGTGCCAAGAAATCAACACACCAGTGTCCTCCACCCTTTCCACCTTTAATGAGGTTGGTGGCAGCAATTCTTCAGAGTGTGTGCAAAAGCAAAGGGGAGAGGTAATGCTATGAATTTTAGAGAACAGACCCTGTCAGCAAGCGGCAGAACAGCAGTGATAAGAGGACAAGGTCCTCACTCATGTCACTTGGCACACCTGGCATGGGCTCTCTGTGTGTAAGTCACCCCTGGCTCATTGGGCACAGGAGGAGCCAGGGCGCCAGGAGCATCCCCTGGTATCACTGGTGGCCAAGCACTTGCCACTGCAGGATGGAGCGAGGGGTTCGGGGGAGGCCAGTGCCAAGAGGCTTCCCTCGGACGCCTCTGCCTCCCCTCCCGAGGGCATCCAAGGGATTGCCATTGCTGCAGGGGAAATCTGTCCCCCATGTCCTGGTGCCAAGCTCGGCACCTGCGGCAGCGACTCAGCATGCTAGCACCCACCCATGGCATTGGTGGGGCATGGGCTGCCCCCCCCAAGGTGAGCCCCCAGCCCTGCCTGCCTCAAGGAGTGCTGCTGGTCCCGGTCGGTGTTGAGCCCCTCGTGGGCGGTGGGCACTGCCAGGCTGGCGTCAAGCCCCACATCATGTCCTGGTGCCGCTGCTGAGGGCCTTTACCTTTTTCGCAGTTCTTGCCTGTGTAGCTGACTTTGCAGGTACAGCTGTGGGTGCCATTGCTGGGCAGGCAGTAGCCTCTGCTCCCACAGGGGCTGGAGAAGCACGGGTCACTGGCTGTGGGAGAGGTGCCAGGTTTGGCAGTGTCAGCAGTGCTGCTGACGCCGGGGCCAACCTGTGCTGCCCTGCCTGCCTCACCTGTCTCACAGTGGTAGCCGAAGAAACCCTCTGGGCACACACAGAGGTAGGAGCCCCCGTAGCTCTCACACTCCCCTCCATTTCGGCAAGGGTCTGACTCACAGGCATCCACTTCTGGAGGGGGGAGAAGGCCAGAAGTGAGCATGCCAGCAGCCAGCTCCCAGCCTCCACGAACAAGCAACGGTGACAGACCCCTGAAAGGGCAGCAGGGCAGATGCACAGCCCAGGATTTAGCACGGATGGGCTGAACACTGAAACTCCCACGGTGCACCATGGTGCCCACATCCCCAGGAAAGGGTGGACACCTTGGAAAGGGAGTCCATCACTGGTGGACACCTCATTCCTTGCTCCCTCCCCATCAGAGCAGTTTCAGCTCTGCCCCCAAAACTACAGGCAAGGAAGTGCAACAGTGAGCAACCAGGTGATGGCTTGGGGTCAAGACGTCCAGGACGGTGACCAGCCACCTGGCATGGTGCCAGCCCTGGCAGTGTCCTGGTGTCCACAGTCCAGCCTCTCACTGACCCAGGAAGGGAGAGCCCCTACCTGTCTCACATTGGGTCCCCAGGAAGCCCTCGGGACAGTAGCAAGCAAAGGACCCAGGGAGGTCTTGGCACGTCCCGCTGTTCTTGCAGGGCTCCGACTGGCACTCGTCAACATCTGGGGTCCGGTGGGAAGAAAGGCACCAGCTTAGCACAGAGACGGCTGGTGGCTAGGGACAGGGGCTTGGAGAGGCAGCACTTCTCCCATAGGGCATGGACCCTTCCCATGTCATTTGCTTCCCCAAGCCCACTGGCCAGGAACATCCCTGCTCCTGGATGCCCACTGCCTCAGGCCTGCCCCTGAAGAACATCGCATGGGGACATTCCTTCAGGGACACCTGGGGACAACTGGCAGTGTGGGGGTGTGCCAAGAGATCCATCCCATAGGGTGCCTGTGTCATGTCCCCTCATCTAATTTCCAACAGCCCACCATCTACCACTGTCCTCTGGCAGATCCCAGGGAATTGGGCTGGAGCCATCTGCCAGAGTCCCACCACCTCCCAGGCTGCCCATTGTCCCCTAACAGGAGCAGCATCTCCCTGGTGGAAAATCCTACAGTTGGCTGGGAGACCTGGGAAAGAAGTCCTTGCCACAGGCTGATCCAAGCACACACAACTCCTGGTAACCTAGTTCCTTGCAATGGAGTTTGCAATCCACTGGTGCTTTCCCAAGGGCAGGAGAGTGAGGAAGGGATTGTGAGAGTCCTGGAGCATGCCTGGCATGGTCTCTTACCCAGCTCACAGTGATAGCCGGTGTAACCTGGCTCACACAAGCACAGGAAGGCAGAGACACGATCCTTGCACTGGCCACCATTCAGGCAGGGCTGTGACTGGCACTCATCAATCTCTAAAGGCATTTGAGCAAGAGAGAGACATGAGCACAGGACAGGGGTCCCAAAGGGGAAGGCAGCAGACAACTGGAGTACATATGCTGGGGTCACCAAACCATGGTCGTGACGACAAGCCACTGGGATGGTGTCCCAGAGCTTGCCCACTCCCCAGCACTCCTCACCATCACATTCGGGGGGATCGCTCCAGACACCTGGCACACGGCAGACACGGGGATGGTTGTGCTGGCTGAGGATGTAGCCCAGCTCACACTGGTATTCAGCCAGTGAGCCCAACTTGGTGGAGTTGAAAGAAGCCTGGGCATGCTTCACCTCACTGGGGATGCCACAGTCGACCTCTGTGGAGAGACAGGGGATGATGACTGGGGCCCACAGAGGCACTCCAAGACCCCAGCCAGCAGGGGAAGTGCAAGCCCCTTACCAAACTGGCAGTGCTTCCCTACATAGCCCATGGAGCAAGTGCAAGCATAATCCCCGCCGAGGTCCTCGCAGGTAGCCCCATTCTCGCAGGGGCTAAGAAAGCAAGGGGAGGGCACTGGAAGAAGAGCAGAGCAAGGAATGAAACCAGATTTGTCCTCCTTCCCCTTCCAGCAGAGCACAAGGAAGAACTGCAAGGAAGGGGGCTCAAAGCAAGCAGCGAGCTCCTGACGGTCAGGCCCATCATTCCCCCAGGTAGTGGCACACCCTCCTCACACCTACCAATCTCACAGTGCCGGCCGGTGTAGCCTGGGGGACAATCACACTTGTACTTGCCGATGTAGTGGAAACAGGTGCCTCCATTCTGGCAGGGCCCCGACGCACAGGGGTCCGGCCTACCTGGGGGCACAAGGCGGGTGTGAGCCCAGTGGGGCAGCTGCCACCTCTCCTCCCTGTGGGGGCCAGGGGGCTGTACCGATCTCGCAGTGCTTGCCGGTGAAGCGGTAGGGGCAGGTGCAGTGGTACTCGCCATCCGCCTCCCTGCAGGTGCCCCCGTTGCGGCAGGGCCCCGTGCTGCAGAGCCGGGGCTTGGCTGCAGAGAGAGCACCCAGAGCGGGGTCACCCAGAGCCGCTGCCTCCCAGCAGCATCCCACTAACTCCTCGCTGGGGGAAGCCTGAGTGCACCCTGGGTCCAGCAACACCACAAAAACTACACCTGTGCAGACTTGTACTGGGGCCTTGGGGAGTAACAGGTGCATGATGCTGGAAAACAGTTGGCTGCTCCCAAGAGCAGAAGCTGTGGCATGTAAATAAAAACCACTAACACTGATGGTATTGTACATGAAACAACTGGTTCTGCTGCTGCGACTGTTGGGTGTCATGAAGGGAATCAATCCCTCCCTCCACCCTGCAGGATGGGATGGGAAAACCTGCACTAACTTCCAGCTCGGCAAGTAACTGTTCATCTCCCAAAAAGGCCCAAGCCTTTCTTCCAACCTCTGCCAGGTGCTGGGGCCACAGGGAGCACTGTGGAGGTACCTTTCTCGCAGTGCATGCCAAGGAAGCCTTGAGGACATTCGCAGATGTACGAGTCATCGTGAACCTTGCAGGACCCCCCATTCAAGCAGGGCTCTGAGTCGCAGGGGGATGGCATCGCTGCAGAGCCAAACACAGGACATCACTGAGGACATACGGCCAGGGGTACAAGGGCAGCTTCCCTGCGGGTGAGGGTACCCCCTGCTCACCCCCACCCTAGGGCTGTTCCCGCATCCCCGTGGAGTCTTACTGTGGTTGGTGCCGTAGTTGGTGTGGCAGACACACAGGTAGCTCCCGCCATACTCCATGCAGTACCCACCATCCGGGCACTGCGTGTTCATGTTGCACGGTGTCGCGGTGACTTCTGCAAACACATGGCCAGTGCCAGCCTCCTTCAGTCAGTGACAGGAGGACACTCACATGGAAACAGCAGTCTCCTAATTTTGCAGGGTCCAATCAGACAGGACAGATCCTCTGGCACAGACAGCACAAACGGCAATGCCCAGCCTGGGTGCTCAGTGAGCTTCAGAAAGGGGAGTACACAAAGGCCATGACTCCCTCCCCACCCATGCGAGCTGGACTGAGGCAGAGGCTGGGAGAGGCACAGCTCAAAGGGGGAGTGATGGAGGTGGAAGTATTGCCATCTCACCAGGCGACAATGTTTCCAGGCTCAAATTCAGTGTGTGTCCCCGGTACCATGCTAGGCTCAGGCATGGGCAGTGTCTTTTGCTGACCCACAGGCTACCTGACTCAAGCATCCCAGAGGGAACAAACATAGTAGGCAAGAAGCTTTCGCCTACCGAATTCACAGAGAAGACCAAAAAATCCAGGAAGGCACTGGCAGACGGTGACGTTCCCCTCCAGACAACTGCCCCCGTTACGACACTCACAGCCATCAGAGAGCTCTGCAAGAGAGGAAACAGGAGCTTGCCAGGACCTCTCCTGCTTCCGGGCTGGGACACACAAGTGGCCTTGCCAGATGCCACTCACAGGGGAAGCTCAGGTGGGCAGCAGCCTGAGGCCCTCAGACACACAGGCACAGCCTCCTCCAGCAGGACAGAACCTCTGCTCAGTCCCAGAGACCTGAACAGGCTCTCTGGGGCTGCTGCTTCTCCCTCTCATGAGCACAAAGGCTCCCCTTGAGATGCTGCACCCCACGAGCAAGTCCCCTGGGTTGGTACTCACGGTCTCGACAGTCCTGTCCAGTATAGCCCTCCTGGCACTCACAGACGTAGCCCTGCTCAGTCTCCAGACAGCTGCCTGCATTCTGGCACGGGTGGGAGAGGCAGGCACCGGGCATGCGGGGCCCACCTGTGGGGAATGGGGAGCCTGAGCTGGAGAGGTCCAGCTTGGGGATGGAATATCCTCTGTCCTGGGGATCCTGCTGGAGGTTCCAGCAGGGTCAAGCAGCCCCACAGGAAGGTGTTCCCTCCTGGCACCACCAGGCCGCTCTGCACATGCTGACCACCAGCTTCAGCAGTGCCTATGATTGACATAGCCCCTTTGCAGCCATTTGTCCATTCCTGCCCAGTGCCCCTGACTGCAGTTCCCATGCCAGGCTGGTCGAGGCACAACCTCACGCACCATACTGGCAGTTGTTGCCGTAATAACCCGGGGAGCAGGTGCAGATATAGCGGCCAGGGCGGATGTAGTTGCATGTCTGCCGGTTCTGGCAACTCCGGTCCTCGCAGGAAGATGAATCTGGTAAGGGGAAGCAAGGAAGTGAGCATGAGGAGAGCCTGGGATTAGGAGAGGGGCCATGATGGCCAGCAGAACATGGGGGACACAGTCCCTGCCATGGGTCATCCTGGGGCACAGGCACCTGTCTCGCAGCGCTGTCCCACAAAGGGCTCCAGGCACACACAGGTGTAGTTATCGACCAGGTCAATGCAGTGCCCGCCGTTCAGGCATGGGCTGGACTCACATTCGTTCACCTCTGCAAGGGGAGGCCAGGAAAGGTTGTCAGGCTGTGTGGGCACAGCCAGCTCACCTGGTGCCTCCCAGCCTGGATGATGGTCAGGAGGATGAAGGTGATGGACAGAAAAAAATAGGTGCCACTGGCAATTCCAAGCATTCCCCTCCCAAAACTAAATCCAGGAATGAAGCTGACTGGGAAGGAAGTCTGCCAAGGTATGAAATGTCACCATCTCCATCCCATACCTGATTCAGTTACCCACCTGTTTGGCAGTCCACCCCTGTGTACCCCGACTGGCACAAGCATGCTACTGTCCTGTTCACCATCTGGCAACTCCCACCGTTCTGGCACACCCTGTTCTCACATGGTGATTCTGCTGCAGAAGAACATCAAAAAAAAGAGGGGCAGGGGTGTCAGCCTAGGCACAAGACCAGCACATGGCACCCTCTACACATGGTGATACCAGGCCTAGGCAGAGCACAGAGCCACCCACGCACCTTCTGTAATGAGACAATGTCCATGTCCCCAGTCACGACTGTCCCCAAAACCTGTCCTTAAGCAGCTCATATCTTTCATCCCCCCGCACCTCCTGGATGCCAGTGTGCTCTGCTGGGCATTTCTCCCTCCCTTCCTTCCTCCCCCACAAGTCAACTCCCTTCTCGCTTTTTCCACTGGCGCAGCAGCTTGTTGGGAGCCAAATGCTTTGGCGGCACTTCCACTGGCAGGCAGAGGCCAGCAGCAGGGGAAACCTGTAACCACGGCTCCTGCCAGGGACTGGGAGGGTCTCCCCTGGCTTTGAAGAGCTTGGACCAGAGCATCACCTGCAAAAGCAGGGCCTGCAAGGCTTGTTTGAGCACTGGCTGCCAGTTTTTCTGGCTAAGGGAGTGGTGGTGGAAGAGTGCTGGCTGCAGTGCTGAGCGAAGCCTCACAGAAGAGTCAGCAAAAGGAAAGGCTCATGGCCAGAGAAAAGCTTCTTTTGCCTGAAGTAAGCTGAAATCCAAGTCAGCTGTCACAAACTGCTAGGGCCCAGCAGCTACTGCAGAAGCCCTGGTCTGAAGAGCCCTCCCAAGAGCAGAAGTGCCCCCAAGCCTGGGATCTGCTTTTCAAGTGCCACACTGCTCACCAGTCTCGCAGTTGTTGCCTCTGAAGCCTGGCGGGCACCTGCAGGTGAACCTGCCGGCACCGTTGAGGCAGGTGGCTCCATTCTGACATGGGTGGGAGAGGCACTCATCCACATCTGAAACAGAGCCCCAGGTGGGGACAGGAGCTCAGGGTGGGGACAGACAGACTGCCAGCACGCAGCAGTGACACTGAGAGCGAGACCTGCTCCCTGCAGCAAAGTGCTCACCAACATGGCACCTCTTCCCAGTAAAACCGGCCAGGCAGGAGCAGGTGTAGGAGGGGTTCCCTGTGATGCAGTCCTCGATACACTTCCCCCCATTCAGGCAGGGCCGCAGTGTCAGGCAGACTGAGGCTGTAGAAACAGTTAGTGACCTCTATCAGCCCCCACCCTGGCAGGGCTCACCTGCCACCTTCCAGCCACACCAGTGCCAGGGTCTTTCCCTGTACCCGCCCAGCTCCCTGGGGTGCTTGGGGAGCCCGTGGGGCTGCCTGTCTGATGGCGGGTCAGGGACTGCTCCTTGTGGACTTCCCTGGGACAGGGGGACAGTTTTACTCCTCCTTTGCAAGGGGGAGAGGCTGCACAGGTCTGCAGCCTGTCTAGGGGGAAAAGGTCTGCTCCACTGGCTGAGGGGACACGAACATGCCTTCACTTATCATTCAGGGCAGAGGGAAAGCGGTCAGGAGAGCCCATGTACAGAAAATCCACTGATAACACAAGACACACAGACCACAAGTGGGAAAATATGGCCAGGGGGAAGTGGGGATGAGGAACCGGAGACCAACAGCTCTGTGGGGGATGTGCCAGGACCCCTGGAGTGGGGAACATGGACCAGGCCCTGGCAACCTAACCCCACATGGGAGGCTGGCATTCAGCATCCCTCCACTTGGCTCAGCCCAACATACTAGGACTGATGGACATAGGCACCCCTCAAGGGTGCTGACCACTCATGGCCTGCCTGGCAGGGGCCCAACTGTGCACATCACCTCCTCCCCAGCCTCCCTCATCACTCATCACTCCCCACAGACTTCTTTAAACTAAGAACTCTTCCTCCCCTTCCCATTTGCTCTCCCAGCCCATTCCCAGTCCCGGGGCAACCACAGGTGCCATCCCCAACCACAGCTGGTGCTGAAGACGGTCCCCACATAGCTGCCTCCCCTCCCTCCCCAAAGCCCTTCCAAGACATCTCTTCCACCCCGCGGAGGTGGGGATTGAGGCAGGGAAAGATGGGGCTGGAGAACAGTGTGGGGTTGGGTTGGGAGTTAAGTAAACCTAACTGCTGTCCTCTTACTTGTATTGCTGCAGCCCCCCACTTGCACCTGGGCATCATCGATTCTGAACACCCAGCGCCCGGGGATACCCACATTTGTCGTCATCTCCACGTCAGCGATGTCATCAGTGCGGGATCCGGGGATGTTGAAGTAGCGCTTTCCATCACCGGCGTTAAAACCTGCCTGGGAGGACAAAGGCAGAGAATAAAGAGACATCACTAATGCACGGGAAAAGGCAGCTGGAGCACCTGGACTCATCTCTCCTGTTACACGGCACCACTGGTGGCACCACTCACACCAGCTTTTCCCTTCCACATGCCACAGGCCAGCACTCAGTCCTGTTCACATAACAGGACAACAGGGTGAAGTGGACACTTGGCCTGCTCAGTCCCTTCCTGAGAATTCAAATCCCATTCACTTCTTCTCCACCTGCAGCATCTTGCCTGCTGCAGGCTGGCAAGCAGGGAGCCAAGCATGGATCAACTGTCGGTAAATTCACACACCCAAGTGCGTACTGGGGTTTTTGCGGGTGTGGGTGTTGGCTTTTTTTCCCTTTAACACAACAACACACACAGGGATGAAATAAAACTACAAGCAAAAGCTGTGCTAGCTGTGGCAGCTGCTCTTAAAGGCTGAGGTTAGGAAGGAAAAGGGACTATGAAGCAGCAGCCAAGGCAAAGATCTGTGGTTTCGGGATAACAAAGCCCCCTGTATGGTCTCAGCTTTGGGAGCCAGAGCACACACAGATATTTAAGAACTCAGAAAAAGGGAAAAAAAAAAAAAAACAAGCAGGGGAAGATTTTCCACCTCCAAGAAACCCAAACAGGAGCTCACAAGGTGGATGTGTTACCCAGGCACCCCAGGGGCCACATTTGCCACTTACCTGTGCCGCGATGCCACCGAGCCCAGCAAAGTCCCCCCCACTGCTGGCGTGCATACCCGTGGTCCAGGTGATGGACTCATAGTTAAAGATGGTGAAGGAAAGCTTGCCATCTGTGATGAGGACAATCTGGAAAGTGTTTACCTGCAGCAGGGAGGGGAGGAAATCAGCGAGGGACAATGAACCAGTTCTAAAATAAAGTGACAGAAACTACATTCAGCAAAGGGGTGTTTCCTTGAACCCCAGTCCTCCTCTATGAGCAAGGGCATTAGAGTTTAATTATTCTTAATCCTAACTTCTTGTGATCCTGAGCTAGAACAGCTCACTTCTTGTCCCAGAGGAATGGGAAAAATTAGGTAAAATATGGATATTGAGCACCTGGAAGGCAAAAAGTGCCTCATGTTTGCCCAAGAAGGCTGATGATGCAAAGCCTCCACATGGCACAAAGAGGAGGGTTTGGTATTGCTAGCCCACTGGTATCGCTCTGTCATAGCAAGGTATGGTGATGAAGCCATCATAGTCAACTGAGCTCTGCTGACAGCTCTGTGCCAAGTGGGAGGTGTGGCACCATGCTGAAGGCACACAGGTGGGGTGGCTGCTTTGCCTCAGCTACTCACTGGTGAAAATGAGTTGCCCCCGAAGAAGGTGACTCGGTACCAGGTTGCAATGAAGACCCACTGTGCAGAAAAGCCTGGAAACTCAGGGAAGTACTGGGCAATGTCCCTGCTCGCTCTCTCCAAGATGGGCTGCTCGGTGCTCTCTCGGTAATATATTTCGCCTGCCCGCCGATTATCCACATCTGCCCAGAAAGCAGCAACCACACGCCGGTCCTTGGAGATGGGGAAGGCCACCGGCGTGAACTGGGAGACCTCCTTCAGGAATGAGATGATCCCATTGTTGTTTACCTGCAGAGAGGAAGGGAAAGAAACGGGTGGCCACAGCTGACTCCTGCTGCCAGCAGGAATCCATGTTTTAGAGGTGTTTTCCATTTCATCTTTCTCTCCCCCTCCCCTTTCCACAAATATTGGAGCGCTTCCTCTTCCTGTCCTCAGAAGCAGAGACGAGACGTGCCTCAGCACCCACAACACCCCCAGCTCCCCGCCCCAGCCGCCTGCTCACTGGAGCGCGGCTGCGGGCCACTGCCCGAACAAACCCAGCCCTGTTCTCTGGGCCAGGGGAAGGGGAACAGCTGCAAAAACTGCAGGAACCCTGCACACAAAACAAACAGTGCCCGGTGCATGGGGCCAACTCACGGCACTGCTCTTGGCAGGGGTGAGGGCCTGAGCTTGCTCCCCAGGCTCATGGCTCACAGGCAGCCCAGGAGGCGGGATCCTCCTGGCAGGGGGGGCTGTGGGCACTGGCCCGGGTGGGAGGAGCCTCGCTCCATCCATCCATCCACCGGCATGCACAGCACTCCGGGTGAGTCAACGGCTCTTGATCCCCAGGTGACCAAATGCCACCACCCCATGCAAAGCCCCCCGTGCTTCAGCAGGCTGCTCTCATTAAAGTGGGGGATGCCAGACCCCCAGGGTGAGATACTTCAAGCCGTTCCTCAGCACTAACTAACTGGGGCAATTAGGGTTCTGGGATGCCTGGCCCACGGATGCATGGTAGAGGCAGTCTGAGCCCGGGGAAGGAAATTGGAAATAGTGGATGTTGCTGCCTGGAGTGCTACCTCCCAACTTGGGGATGCAGTGGGAATAACCAAGGTGAAGAAACCCCCCGCCTGCCTGAACAGGGATCAAAAGGAAATGCTTTCACCCTGAAATCCCAAATTTCCTGGAGGAGAGACCCTGGAGACCCTGCCAGCACTCTGCCACAGTGCCACGACTGGCGGTCCAGTCACCTCTGAGCCACTCTGCTCCCCAGCCCACAAGCGACCATGGGATAGGCAGGAACACACAGACTCCAGCCAAGCTCTCCAGTGTGCAGTGTTTGGCTCTGGCAAGCCCCTGGGCTGCAGGATGGAAAAGGGGGCCTGGTACAGGCAAGAGGCTCTCAACTGGAGAGAGCAGCTCTGGCACACAGGCAGGCAGTGGTGTCACACCCGTGTGCCAAAAAGGAGCTGGGAGCCAGCATATCCAGGAGCCATGTGGAAGCCAGAATGCCTTCACCCCAGCTGCCAGCACACCCAGGCACAGGAGACTGAGCCGTGATGACCTTGTGCAGCCCCTGGGGGAGGTCCCCTAGCCTCTGAGGAGGGTTCATAACCCCTGCATTTGAACACAGGGCAGTCCTTACCGTGACTAAGGGAAAGAGGATTCTGTTTTCCCAAAGCCTCCGTAACCCCACTGTGTCCGCAGAGGAACATTCTTCCCTTGATTAAAGCAAGATGGGAGAGAACCAGAGCCAAGAAGGGCTTTTTTTGTTTTTGCTGGTTTTTGTGAAGGAGGAGAGGGGTGGTTGGAGGCAGTCCTTGAGAACAGAGGTTTCCAGGTGAACTCAGCCCTGTGCCAGTCCCCCTGGACAGCAGCTCCCTGGGGAGGGCCCCTGTCCCATGGACTTCTGTGCTGCAGGCAGGCAATCTGGCCCTGCAGAGCCATGGGGTTTTAGCTCAGGGAAAGGGGATGTACTATCCTCTGATCCCTGCAGCCCCTCCAAGATCTAGAGCTACACTGTGGATCCTCTGTGGGACAACCATCATGTCACCTGGCTTCTCCCAGCCCATTCTATCCTTCCACAGTGGCTCAAGCCCCAAGCCTGGATCCCTCCCACCCGATGGCAGGGCTGGCGCTTTGAGCAGGGGAAAAACACCACCAGGTAGGACCAAGGACCCTCTGTGCTGAGTCAAGGCAGCAGAATGGTACATGAGCCCAGCTCTGGGATGACATCAAGGCAACGCTCTGCCCTGTCTCTGCCAACTGGGTCTGGGTCATCATTAAGCCCAGAGCAAACCGGGGAGATGGGATCAGGATGCTGAAGGATTCACTGTGCCAGGTGGAAACGGGCATGGGGAGTCCAAATCTCACTTCTGGATGCAAGACAGCATCACCCAAAAGACTCCATGGACAACCAGGCACTTGGGCTTGCCCCTCTGGCCACAGCTACAGGGGACATGATGGGCCAGGCATGATTCAAGTTCTTTGGCCACAGTCCCCTCCTGGTGGCTTAGGGGTTGCAAGGGAGTGTGTCACCAGTAGTCCCAGCAGCCCAGGGGGTGCAGGGAAAGGCAAGGAAATTGGATGTGCTGAGTGGGCAGCCTGAAGTGCAGCTGTCTTTATTCTGTATCACATTCAGAACCCCACCAACACCCCTTTGCTGCAGCAAGGGCCACTAGCCAGGGGCCACCATGCTTGGGCTGCAGCACACCAACTCCGGGCTCTTGCCCACCAGATGTATCCAGCTCCCTGCTGTCAGGATCCCCCAGCATGTCACCAAGCCAGTCACACAAGGTGTGGGTATGCGGGTAATGCAGGCTCCAACCAGGGCTAAGTCCAGGCTCCCCACCGTGGGTGAGTGCTCTGCCCAGCATTCCCAAGACAGTGGGGTCAGGATCTTCATTGGGGACCCCCACACGGAGCCAGGGGTCCTGCATGCCAGGGCCCACCGCACCATCCTCGGCACACCGCTACTCCTCTGATGTTTCCAGTTAAGTGGGGACCACCTGATGGCCCCCAAGGAAACTCGGATTCATCCAAGCAGGACAGGAAAGAGGAAATAAGAGAAAGGGAAGAGGAAGAAAGAAACAGAAAAGAGTGAATCAGAGGAAGGGGAAAAGAGGGAAGAGGAGGAAATAAATAAAGAGGGAGCGAACAGGAGGAAATAAGCAGAAATAAGTGGAAATTACTCACATAGAGGCCGGTGTGCCCCGCACCAAAGAAGGGAAAGGGGATGGCGAGGGGCCGGAGCTCGGAGCCACCGTCGTCCTGCTTCCGCGTGGCGGCGTCGCCCTGGGCCGGCCCGAAGGGGTAGAAGTCCCCCAGCGGCACCTCCCCACCGGCCCACAGCCACTCGCCCAGTGCCACCAGCACGGCCCAGCCTGCCAGGACCTGCATGGCCGCCGGCAACGCCGCTCGCCTCTCACGGGGGCACCAGCCACGGAAGCATGGCGAGGGCGGGGCAGGGCGAGCCGGGGCGGGGCAAGGCAGTGTTGAGGCGCACGGGGAAGGCGGCGGCGGCGGCGGCTGCTGCTGCTGCTGCTGCCTAGAGCCGGGCGCTGGGACCGATCGCTCGCAGCGCGGTGCGGACCGGAGGCCCCTCAGCTCCAACGCGCGCAGAGCGCCCTCACCCTGCTGGCCACGCCCCCTGATTGATTTGCATAGTCAGGGTATGGCCAGCCAATGGGCGCGCGGCACGGGGGCGGGGCTAGGGNCACACCCACCCTACATTTATTATCGGGAAATGGTTTGACTGGGAGAGGCTGAACTCCCAGGAAAGGCAAGGGCTAGTCCCAGGAAAGCCCCACTAAAAGCACCAATGGTTCTGAATAATTATCAACTCATGATGGGTCCCAAAGCTGGACCCCAAGATCAGCCTGACTCCTGGGATGCCAGTGCATCCACCAGTGGTCCAGGACCACATTTTTCCCCTGCAGGCAACCCTGTCGGAGCTCTACTGCCGATCCCAGAGAGCTCACCCTATCACTTTAAAAATCTCTTGGAAGAAAATGTTAAAAGAAAAGGAGAAAAAAAAAAAAAAAAAGAAATCCAGAATAAATAAGCAGCCACATCCGGATTTCTCCCCTAGGATGTTCATAAAGGTTTTACGGGTTTGATATGAATTACTCTCCCTGGCCATTCATTGCTGATTTTCTGGAAGGCATTAGGCTGCACACCCTGGTCCCGGCCCTGGCCTAGGTGGATGCTGTGGTGGGATGCAGTGGGGGCACGGCCATCCTCCCCCACAGCCAAGCCGTGGCTCTGTGATGCCAGAGACCCATCTCTTTAGGGGAGTGACTGCGGAGCCACCTTCTGGCCGCCGCCATCTACCACTTCACACCCACCAGAGTGAGCCCTGCGCCCCCAAGTCCCATCTCCTAGTCCTGCCGTGCCATGCCAGGCCTGCCACAAGCTCAGCTTCCAAGGAACACGGGCATGTTGCGGCAGGACCTGCCCCTCTGCCAGGGGGGCCATCCCACAGGGCCATCCTGGGCTTCTCCTGGTAGGTTTTACCTCGAGAGAGGGGAAGGACAGCCATCCCAAACGAGAGGGGAGGATTTTCTTCCAGGCAGGCTTTGCGCAGGAAAGCATCACCATATTCCCCCCACGTTGTCCAGCCCAGCTCCCCGGAATGTTAAATTGGAAGCAGTAAATGGAGCAGGGAGAACAGCTGTGGGCCCCAGCTGCAGACATTTCCTCTGGGCCTGGAGCTGGAGCCAGTGCAAAGCTGGGCTCTGTGCTGAGAATGCTGGGGGGAGTGTGGGGGAAAGCAGCCCTTTCTCCACAGCATCTGGCCGAGCTCTGTCCTCCGCCACCCACTCCACCTCCAGCAACAGACGCCACTTGCTGCCACCACCTTTATGGCATCCAGCTCTCTGATCTGCCTCACCCACCCCAGTGGGCAGCTCTGGGGAGGCTGTGGAGGGGACACTGCAGGTCCCGGGGGTATCCTGGACTCTCATTCCAGCTTCACTGGCACCCGCAGCCGCAGATGCTCCACAGTGAAGAACGACCTCTAGGAGCGATAGGTGCAGGCTCTCCGCTGACCCCAAATCTATCTCTTCCTGGCATCACACTTTCATGGCCACCCCAAATCCACAGGCAGTAACCCCCTGGTTCCTCCTGGCCACCACTCACAGCCCCATCGTGGAGCCCAGTACCTCCCACAAAAGGCAGCCCTAGAAAACCACTGGGAAAGAGCACGAAACCCTACCCACCCCCACCCCAGTCAGAGCCCGTGCTTAGGGGACGGGATGTGTGGAAGGGGCCTGGGGGGCTGTTAATGATCCACAGCGCATTCAGCACGGATGCTTTCAGGCAGAGGGGACTGCAGGTCAGCACATGGTTTGGATTTGGCTCTCCCCTCCCTTCCAGCTAATTGGGCCAAGCCCAGAGAGCATTCCCTGCGGATGCCAAACACGTGTGTGGCACAAGCATCACCTCCTGCGGGGGAAAACTAGTCCTGGAAGCTCCCTCCCCAGGGTGGGAGAGGCAGCCAGGTAGACCAGGGGGGCATGTGGGTGTTTGAGGGGAGCTGAGGTTTAATGAAAGGGTTTGAACTCGTTATCTGGCCCGGGCTCAAAGAATGCAGCAACACAGATCACGTGCATGGATGTGGGTGGTGGGAAGGGGCTGGAGGGTAGCCAGGAGGATGGAGGTTACTGCAACACCCAGCTCCCACTCCTCCAAACCCCCAGCAACGCCTGCCTCCACCCCACAGGGCCGGGAACAGGGGGGATCTCTTCCCCTCCCCCATCCTTTCACCTCCCCCTGCCACCCTGGGACCCTTGTGAACCCCATGGCCCAGGCATCTGGTGGCCACGTGTCACCTGAGCTGTGGTGGCAGGGATGTTGCTGGGTTGCAGTTGTGTCCCCTCCTCGCTACTAGGGGAGTCCCAAATGAGCAGAAGGACATGGGCCTGGGGGGTTCCAGGTGCTGTTCCCCTGGGGAGCTCAGGGCTGTTCGGTGATGCTGGGGGAGCACAGTGCCACTGGAACACAGAAAAGGAGCTGTGGCTCTGCCAGCCACTGCTGACACCAACACAAATGGGGAAGTGCAGCCCTTGAGATGGACAAAAATCCTCTTCCCTGGGGGCCCAAGGCTCTTGCCCCACCACTGCAAAGCCAAGGTTTTGAAATGCTGGGGGTGCTGCTGGCTCTGGAGGGGATGGGGATGCTATCAGGGAGTGCCCAGCAACCTGGCAGCACCAAGGGTCACCCTACCAGCTCAGCTGCCACTCCCCACACCAGTCCCTGGCCTCACCACACGTCTCAGGGGAGGACAGGGACACAGCACCTCACCCAAGGGTATCCCTGGCTTCTGGGGCAGTCCCAGTGCAGGAAACAGTGCCAAAACCAGGACACGAGGTGGAAACCAGAGCCTGGTGAAGTCCTATCCCTGGCTGAGGCTCCTGCAGCAGGCAGCTGGGTTAATGGAAGTGAAAGCCAACCCGCCACCAGTTTTACTGAAGACTTCAAACCTGTCATGAAGCCACATTGGCAAGTGTGGCATCACACAGGGCTGGAGCTGGCCATGGGCATCCCTAGCATTGCAGCGGAGCATCCGAAAGCAACATCACGTTTCCCAATCCAGCTGAAAGCTCCTCGGATGTTCTGCTGCTTTGATTATTTGACAGACCATGTTTTTTAAATTATTCTTGTATAAATATTTACGCATTTTTACAAGAACCATGCTTTGAGCACCAGGCCACGGCAGATGAAGGGCCAGAGGGGAGGGGGCTGCATGCTGGGCTGCTCCATGCCGGTTCTGCAGGTCAGCTGGGGGTTGAGCAGAGCGGCAGGGATGCAGGGCAGCACTCCCCCTGCGGCCCCGGGCAGTGCCTGCTGGGTGCCGACAGCACACACGCCCGCACGAAGGGCGACTGGAATCCTGCCTTTCCCCCTCGCTCCCCGGCAATCCCGTCCCCAGGGAACAGAACCCGGCCAAACAGGGGACTGGCCAGAGGCCAAACTGCCTGCTCCGGGAACACACGGCCGGCTGCTGCGGGTGCCCCAGGCTGCCCCGCACGCCTCCCTGGCCTCGCCCCGGAGCAGCTCCGAAAACCTCTGAGCCAGAAAGCCCCCCTGGGCAGCAGGGTGGAGATCACTGCCCCATTGCCCCCTCCCACCTCGGCACCGCACCCCAGCCCACCCCAACCTCAGAGCAGATCAAGTAAATCCCAAAAACCCACCGGGGTGTTCCAGCAGAGAAGGGGAAGAGGTGGGAAGGCTCTGGGGCCCCATATCTACCCCCAAAGCCCCTGGTTTACTGGGATAGTGCCTGCAGCAAAGTCTGCTTCTGGACTTCCTCGTGGGAGCCCTCTCTGCCAGCCCTGTCCTGCTCCCCAGGATTGTTGCTGTGGATTTTGGGAAGGATAAGGGTGAGCTCCCCCCATCCCCCATCCACAGATGGGATCCACAACCCAGACTCGAGCTTTCCACCGAGCTCAGCAGAAATTCACCCAGAAGGTCAGTGACCAGAGAAAGGGATGATCCATCATTAAATAAATTGTTTTCATTTCCCAGGATAAAGGGGAGGAAAAGGGGAGGAGGGGAGGTGTTGTTGGATCAGGACTGGAAAATAAAAGAGCACAAGGCAAGAAAACCGCCCCCTGTACTCCCTGCAGAGAGCAGCCCCAGCTCCTTCCCTGCGCCCTCACAAGAGTTTTACAGCCAAAGCTCTTAATGTGATTATAATAATTATTTCTTTCCTAGCAATTCCCCCCCACCGGGGTTGTTTTTTGTTTTTGTTTTTGTTTTTGTTTTACTTTAATAAACAGCCTATTTTGAAATGTCACTGGGGGAAGCCAAGACTCCAGCTGAGCCTTGGCCTGGGGGAAGGAGCAGGGGCAGGGGGAGCGTGCGAATGTGTGTGCATGCCTGTAGGCAAGTGTGTTCGTGCGGGAGCGGGGGCAGCCCCGGGGACACCCCGCTGCAGCCTGCAAGCACACCCGGGGCTTGAAAATCTGGCCGTGCCCCAGGCAGGAACAGAGGGGGGATTCTTCTCCCTCCCTCTCAGTCTGGGTGCCCCGCTGAACCCCCCATCTCGCACCCCTCATCTCCCACCCCTCTGTGTGGTCCTCCCCCCCAAGCCCCAGGGCCGAGCTTTGAAATCTGTTGAAAAGAGACCCTTTTTGCCAAAATAAACAGCCTGTCATGTTAAATTACTCTCTCTTCCTCTCTACCTTCCCTGCCTTTGTCCCCCCTCCCCATCCCAGCCGTTTTGTTGGGGGCTGTACCACTCTGGGGGCTTGTGGGGTGCAGAAGTGCTGGTGCTGGACACAGCATAACTTACCTCCTGCATCCCAGTGCCCCTGTGCCTGTCATCTCCTCAACCCACCAGCTCAGCACCCCAAAATCTTTCTGCTGGGTGACAGTGGTATCTTGCAGGTTCTGGCGTGCAGCAGTCACAGCCCTGCAGAGAGGCAAGCTGGGTGAGGGACACTGGGGCCCATTGCAGCTCCTTGCCCACCTCTGCTGTGCCAGGTGCTCCTATGCCTCCAGGTTTTTTCCTCTCTCTTGATTGTACTTGCCCTTTAGTTTGGGGTTGTTTTCTCTCTCCTGTTTGTAACAGATCAAAAATTCTTGGAGCTGTGAAACGCCGAGATGGAAACAGTGATTGGCTCATTCAGGCCAGACTCTGCCAGTCCCAGGGCACTTGCCACCAGCCTCTAGTGACTTGCCCAGACACTGTGCACTCCAGCCATGCCTTCCCTAGCCTAACTGACCTTCCCGCTAGGAATTTTCTCCTGCTGTTTTTGGGCCAATGGAGGTGTGTTCAGCTTGGAGTTCAGATTGTGGAGTTGAATGTCCAGGTGCTGCCCCAAACGCCCAGCCATGCAGGGTCGCTGCCCTATGGCTCATCCCATGCAGCCAGGGCTCAGCCACTCAGCCATGTGGGATGAGGCTTCTGTGATCTATACCATTCTGCTCAGAGCCCTGCACCTCCAGCTGCTCCCACCTCTTCTGGCTGGCCAGCTTTGTCACCAGATGTGCCACTGCCCAGCATCACTCTTCCTTCTCCCATGATGCTGCAGCAGGGTTGCTCACTGTGCTGCCTGTGCCTGGCAGCAGCCAGGAAAGTGCTCCTCCAGGGCTTGGCACTGGCCCCTTGCCTGTGGGGTGAGAATGAGTAGGGGAGAGGAAATGCTAGAGGAAGGGGAAAGGGGAATAGGAAAGGAGAAAAACAGGGTGCAGAACAGGAAGGAGGAAAGGAGGGAAAAAGGAGGAAGGGAAAGGCAGAAGGGGGAAGGAGGAAAGGGGAAAAGGGGGAAAAGGGGAAAGGGGGGAAAGGGGAGGTCCCAGCCTGCAGGAAGGCAGCATTTGCAGCACTAACCGCTTGATTATGGCACCGAGAGGTCTGAAAAGTGCAGGTGTCAAAGGCAGAGATGAGCTGAGGGGGTCACATCGCACTGGCTCTTCCTGGCATCGGAGCTCTGGCAGCAGTATGTCGGGTCAAACTGTGACAGGAGGGCAGGGTTACCCCACCACCATCATGTTTCCCTGCCCTGCCCAGCCTTACCTTCCTACAGAACCACTCCTGGCTCTCAGTTCAGCTTCTGCATGATGCCCACAGCCTCCTCCAGCATTCCTGCCAGGCACTGACAGAAGGAATGTCCTGGCTGCTGCTGCAGCAGGGGCTCCATCCATGACAGAAGGATGCTGCATGGGCACACAGCAACCCTGCCAGCAGTGAGCCATGCCCCACCACCCCCAGAAGAGTGGCGGCCTGCATATCTCTGCCCTCTTTTTCCCACATCAGGGCATGAAGCAATAATCTGTCTTGCCTGGCTTGGGTTCAGCATTCTTCAGGATGAGTCCAAGCCACTCTGATGGGGGTCTGCTGCTTTCGGTCCCTCTCGGGGACACCAGCTTGTCTTCCCCACATGCCGGAGGAGGGTAAGACCTGCCCCCTCAGCCCTGGTTGGGACAGCCATTGGTGTGAGGGACTGAGCATCCCCTGCTCAGATGGGCTGAAAGCTGAAGTGCAGGGCTCAGTAAGGAAATGCAGAGCCCATCACCCACTGTCAAGGTTTGAAATCCGGCTGAGACCCCCCAGCTCAGAGCACCCATAGCCTCCAGGTAGTGAAAAGCTCAGTGCAGGCTTAATGGCTTGAACTGCAGGTGCTCAAGGATGCTCTGCAGGTGGAAGCTCTGACCCTTGGAAGGTACAACTCCTTCAGTCCGCTGGCAGAAGGGTCGATGAACAGGAGGGACAGACTCTTACCTGCAGGGCAGCTCCTCAGCCACGAGGAACTGAAGGAGGCACAAGGATGAACTGGAAATAACCCCTGGGGAGATCCAGAAACCTCACCTGGGCTGTTTAAAAGGTTAACGGTGAGCCGCAGGCGGTGAGAGGAGCAGCCATGAGCCCCATGGCAGTGGCCCTCCCTTCCTCACAAGTGGTCCCCACGCTCGTCTCGGGCCCCCTGCTGCCACGGGGCCTCTCCCACTTCCCCATTCCCTTCCCTGCTCTGACCAAGGGCAGAACCAGTTTGCAGGAAAGCCCAGGACGACTGAACCACACAGTCCTGCTGCGAGAGCCCAGCCTTCCAGCCATAATCTGGAGCTGCGGCTCCAGGCCCGCGGAGCTCGGGAACGGACCTCTGGAAGGTGACCGCCACTCAAAAAGATAACGTGCCCGGAAACCCCCATTCCGAGATTTGTGGGAGATGGGGAGAAGTGGGGTCAGGTCTGAGGGTTCGAGCGCAGGCAGTTGGGCATGCAGCGAGCCCCGAAGCGCGGAGCGGGGCCGGGGCACGGCAGCGCCCGCGCCCCCTGCCAGCGGCGGGGCTGAGCCACGCACGGACCGGCCGCCGCTCCCGGACCCCTCCCCACGGCGGCTTTGGGGTGGAAAGCCCCGCTTTGTGCGTCCTCCCGGGCAGGAAACCGCGCCCCGGGCGGGGCCCGTGTGTGCAGCGAGGCGGGCTCGCTCCTGGAGAGGGGCGCCGGGGGTGCCGCACCTGGGAGAGCTGGAGCCTGATGGAGCCTGAGCCTGGTGTTGACAGAATTGCACTGGGCCTGCAGGGCTCTGGGCACCGGCAAGGCAGGCTCGGGGTCGTGCAGCCCTGCCCCAGCTCCTGTGGGTGCCGCACAGCTTGGGAGCAGCCGGGCAGGAGGACAGTGGGTCCCTCACCTGGCGCTGGCTGGGAGAGGGTGCTGCCGGCACGCAGTCCCTGTGCCAAGGGGGTGTGGGAGAGCACAGCGTTCCCCTGGCATGACCCACCACCTGAGCACTCGCTGTCACCCTTCTGGAGTGCCGCAAGAGGGGCCGCGGCGTGACTCAAGCCCCCGCCCTGGCTTTGCCCTGTACCTGTCCCTGGGAGTCACCCAGCACTTGGTGCTTGTCACCGCCCGGCTCTGCTTCCCTCCGCCCGCCCCACGCCGGCACCCAGCCCTGCCCTCCCAGCCCACGCACCTTTAGTGCTGCTCGGAGCAGCGTAAGATAGTAGCAGAGCTGCCATGGAAGCCAACACTTCCCTCTGGCACAGCTACCTGGGGGTGACTGTGTCCCGCGAGAGGCAGCGGATGGAGCATTTCCAGCGGGCCGAGGACATCCTGCTCACCCTGCTGGAGAGCGTCCATGCCAGGGATCCCCGCTTCTTCGTGGACTACGCCAGGAACCTGGAAGCCTTCGAGTTTGCTCTCTGTGCCTCCGAGGACGCTGTCACTCTCGAGATGCCCCTGCGTATTGACGGCGACACCCTGCGTGTGCTGGCATGCCGGAGCAGGGACAGCCCGGCCAGGCATCCTCCAGAGCTGAACACCTGCTGTCTGGAAGTGTGCTCTCCAGGGACTGATTTGGAGGACTGGACTGGTGTCGTGGATATGATGGAGCACGGAGGTGGGGTGGAGTGCCTGCTTCCAGGCAAAATCCTCCAGCACCTGCAAGAGCTCCTTGTTTCAGCCATCGTGCACTGCCAACGCTTCTTCCTGCTCCAGCCAGGTGCGTACACTGGCAGGGTGCTTCCCAGCCAGGAGCTGCCTCCAGTGCCTGCCCAGCTTCCCTGCTTGGCAGTGATCCCTAAGCAAACATGCTGGGACGTATGTTCCTGGGCGTGTGGCCCACCCAAAACCTGCAGGAGCAGGTTAGCGAGCACCTTGCTGTGTGCTGGGATGGGCTTTGCCCCCAGCTAAGGAAGGGGAGATGCAAACTGTTCCCTGCCATCCCAGGGCATCAGAGTCATCCTCAGGCATCTTCACCTGGGACTGATGGCAACCTTCTTGGTGGGTGCAGGGTCCACCCAGCCCTGCTGTTGGTCCCCAGATAGGGTTTGCTCAAGGACTTGGAGTGCTTGGTTTACCCTGACCACATTCTCCCCTCCACCTCTCGGCCTCCAAGTGCCCCTGCTCCCTGGAGGAGGCTGTTTGGAGAGTGAGCTGGGAGTGCATCAGAGCTGGGGCATGGGCAGTGTCCTCGGAAAAGACATGGTGGGAGGGGACCCTGGGAATTGCCCACAGCAGTTCCATAAGCTTCTTCATGCACTTTCATCTCCCACTGGGCTTCTTGAAGGAAAGCTCAGCCAGGGTGAAAGGGTGATGTGAGAGGACCAGTGGGCCTGAAAGTCTCTTAACCCAGTCCCAGCAAGTCCCCTCCTTCCTCTACGGCCAAGGCAGTGACCTCCATCTTCCTCCACCCCCACAAAGCAATGAACCTTTCCTGATCCGTTTTTCTTGGACTGCATTGCTTTTCTTGGCACTGTTCACCCACCCAGAAGCAGAGCTCGGTTTGATTGCTTGAGACTTCCTGCTGTGCCTGACCTTGACCCCTGCGATGCTTCTTCCTGTAAAACGACCCCAGCATGGCTGGGAGAGGGGTTTTGCCCGGGAACTGCACCCAAACTGCAGCACTGGAAAGGGCTGAGTCGAGTGGGGTGGGACACGGCCACGGGTGCTGCAGCACTTACCTGGTTCAGCCTGCGGGACCGGCTGTGCTAACCTGCTCCCTGCTGCCAAACCCTCTGCATCTAGGTGACATCAGTGCTGAAAATCTGCGGGAAGATGCCATGGAGCTCTCCCTGCTGATCCGTGGCAGCTGGAAGACCATTCGCTTTGACATCGTTCCTGTGGTGAGGAGGCAGCAGGAGCCAATGCAGCTCCAGAGGCGGCAGAGCGACCGGGGCTTCCCTGCAGGCAGCCTCAGGAGGGCCACAGAAGAGGCACACTTTGTCCCTGCCTCTCCCCATCGCTGGAGGTGAGAGGCTCGGCTGCATGCACAGCGGGGTGATCCTGCGCCAGGGATGCCCCCTGGCTGGCGGCACTGCTGGGTGTAGGCAAAAAGAGGTTGGGAAAGGGCGGGGACATGTCAGCAGGGGTTGAAGTCAGCCTCTCATGATGCCCAAACCCTCTTCCCTGTGTTGGAGAAAAAAACCTCAGCCAAGTTTCAGACAGCTCAGGGAAAGAGAGGGAATGCAACTGAAGGAGCCCCCTGAAGTTATTCACTGAAGCTGCACCCTGACTGTGCAGAGGGTGGCAGCTCTCAGATCCCTGCTTGTGCTTCAGAGACAAGCCTGGGCACCTGGCAGCAGCAGGGTGATGAGGTGCCTCCCAAGGTGGGCTGCAGGACAAAGCCAGGCTGGACTGATGTACCTAGCCTGCACAACGACCCAGCCCCATGGAGGGGCTGAGCAGCCAGCTGGACCAGTCCCTATCTATTTTGGGAGCAAGGTGATCCAAGTGGATGCCCAGCCTCTCCTTGGGGACCAACCCAGCCCCCTCTCCCCACTACACATAGGGGAGCACAACCCCGCTTCATCCTGCTCTTGATCCTCCTGGGAAGGCAGGAGCTGCTCAGCAGTGTTCCCATCTCTCTCCACACCTCTGAAGTTCTGCTCTGCCAGAGGCAAGCTCAGGAGGTGGATCCAAGATGCTGCATTGGCTGGGACCACACGTGTGCCGTGGAGGGATCCCCCCGCACGCCAAGCCACTGCAGGGGTACTCTCCCCATCCTTAGGGGATGCAGGTCTTCATCTCCCCTCCCACCAGACCCCACTCTCTTCCTCCAGATCCTCCACTCACCTTCCCATCCTGAAGCTGCTCCGAGGAGTGGACACCCTGAAGGGCCCCCGTCTGGACAGCCTTCGCCTGCTGGACCAGCTCCGTGACCAGGACTGGGGAGGGCAGGGTGGGAGAGGCACTCTCACTTTCAACCACTTGAAGGTAGGTGGGTTCTGCTGGCTGGGACCGTGGCTCTCTGGGTGAGCAGAGTCATGGCTGCTCCCCTGCACAGGAAGCTAAACAATGGGGTTTGCAGGGCTTTGGGGTGTAGCAGCCCACAGCTGTGTCTGGAAAGGATGTGTGCTGCTACCAGCCATGGTTAGAGGGCTTTGATTCTTCTTCCTTGGATTGAACCAGCAACCTCCAGCCAGAGACACTTTGTGCATTCAGAGCTGGGGCTCTGCAGGACATCATCCCCTGCCCAGGCTGCCTATGTCTGTGGGATGGCATCCCTGTGCCACACTGCAAGGCTGCCCTGTGCCCTGGTGTGCTGGGACGTGCCTGTACAGGGCTGAGAGTGGCGTTCCTGCTGAGAAAAAACCTCCTCTCCCCACCCAACCTGTTTTCAACGCTCTGGAGCCATGCCAACTGGCCATGCTGGGGGCAGTACCTGGTGGCACAATCCAGGTGTGCCCTGCCTTTTGGTGGCTCTCCAAGCCAAGGGTCAAGAAGGATACAAGGATGTTTTCTGCTTACAGAATGGCTCCAGCTCCAAGTAACCCAAATCCTGTGTACTTTGCTTTGTGTGGGATTCTTTGATGTTTTGGGGGTGGTGGTTGTGGGGTTTTTTTTTAAAGAAAAAGGGCACGTGTGTATCTGGCCTTCAGAAAAGTATCATCTGCTCCAGCTGCCATGGATTCAGCCCCACAAGTGGTTGCATGGTGACCTGCAGGGTGTGAAGGGACAACCTTCCTGTGCTCCTCTCTCCCTCCTCACAGATGGTGTTGCTGTGGAGCACAGAGCTCTTCTCCTCCCCGGAGGACTGGCAGGACCTGGAAGGCTCTGCCTACAGGCTCTTGGTGATCCTTCTTCGCTGCCTGGCCACCCAGCACCTGCCTCACTTCCTGAACCCAGAGGAAAACCTCTTCCAAGGAGCAGCCCCAGACCTTGCCTCCCTCTACTATAAAGTGGAGAGCTTTGCCTGGGACCCTCAGCGCTTCCTCCGCTTCCATTTTGGCCTCCGTGGGTTCAGTGGCAGCTGCCAGGCAGACATGGAAACCCGAGCCCTCCTGCAGCTCCCCAGCGAGGACGGGTCCTACTGGGACACAGCCTACTTTGACCTGCTGCTCAGCCAGGTAAGCCCAGCCCTTCAGCTGAACTCAGGCAGCACCAGAAGCCACCTGGGCTGGGAAGCTTGGGATGAGCTGCAATTGGCCCCACGAGCCCTCTGGCATGCTGTGGGAGGCTGGCAGTGCTGGGCATGGAGCCTGAGCAGAGTGGGGAACCCTCTCCCCTCACTCCCCACCCGCCTTTAGTTTCAGGTGTACCGGATCCAGGACAGCGCACGCCGTGCAGCAGCGTCCAAGCTCCTCTCCAAAATCCGGCAAGAAATCCCTCAGCAGAGTTGAGTGGGACCCTGCTGCTGCCCCATTGGGGTGTTTTGAAACTCTGGGGGGTGCAAGGAGAGCTACAGAGCCAGGGAGCAGCGTGCTGCTGTGTTATTTTATTGAGGAAAAGTGGTACAGGGGAGAGAGCACATCTGCTGCAGCTGGGGCCATACGCAGCCTCTTGGCTGCCCTGGTGGGCCTGGGCACTGGGTGCTTCATGGTACAGAATCTGGAGGGGCACTGCTGGCATTCTGCACTGCAGGGTAGGGAAGGCCGAGGTGGTTGGTGATGGGAGGGGAAGGGACCTATGGTCAGATCCTTCATCCAGCCCCCTGTCAGCTTGCTGAGGGTCACCGTGCCCTGGGGCCAAAGGAAGGGAAAGAACTGAGGAGCCAGGCCATTGGGGGGGTGATGGGAGAAGTGGTTTTGAGCCGTGTCTCACATCTGCTGAACACAGCCCTCTCCTCCATGTCCCCTGCTATCTCGGCTCCTTTCCACTGTGCCTTGGCTCGCTGAATGTTGCCGAGTCTGCTGCCAGCATCCCAGGGAGGCAGTGGAGTCCCTCTGCTGCCAGCAGCCAGGCATGCGAGGCAGTACCAGGCCGCCTCCCCCAGCCTCCCCCGGCCAGGGGTGCTCACAGCCGGCTGCGGTGGCAGCGCTTCAGGGCATCTCGCAGCGCTCGGAGCACTCGCTCCACGTTACCACCAGTTGAGTTGCAGCCCATGAGGCCGATGCGCAGCACCTGGGAGGAGAAGGGTGCGTGTCCGTGCCTTAGCAGTCCCGTGCGGAATGGGGGACACGGAGCCAGGCGCGAGTGGTTGTGCGCATCTCCCTTGCTGGTATTTAACACACCTTTCCCTATAAAGAGGTGTCACCCCGCTAATTACGTGCGTGGTTATTCAATTAGGTGGTGATTGTGTGTGGGTATGCTGCTAAGCGTTGCTCCGGGCAATGGGACACAGCCAGCCACACTCGAGAGTGGCGGTGAATGCGGGGTTCTGTGCCCAGCCATGGGCAGCAGGAGGGGAGGACTCTGCCCACCTTGCCCACCGTGGGGCCCAGGCCCCCAGCGATCTCCATGCCGTGGTTTTCCATCAGGAAGGCCGTGATGTCCTTCCAGTTGTAGCCCGCAGGCACCCTGACAGTGGTGATGGTGGGAAGTCTGGCCTTCTGAGGAAGAGAGAAACTGGTCTCAGTCCCACGGCCTCTGGTGACCCCAGCACAGTGCCAGGAGAGAGCATCACGAAGGGGGGAGGTTTTTCTCTGGCATCAGAAGCTGCCCAGGCACATCTCCAGCTGCACAGGGCTGTGTCCTCACGCTGCCCCTACTCTGTGGTGGTGGGCTTGCCCTGCACCCACCTCCTCCTCCACAAAGAGCTCAAGGCCCATGTCCAGCAGCCCCTGGCACAGCTGGGTGCAGTTGGCCCAGTGTCGCTTCCAGGAACTCTCCAGACCCTGTGTGCAGAGAGGAGAGAGAAGGTCTCTGCTCCTGACAGCCATCTCCTGGCACTCAGGTTCCTCCAAGCCCCACAAGCACTGCTGGTGCTTCCCTGCCTGTCTGGTGCCACTCACCAGCTCTGCCAGCATGGCTAAGCCTTCCCGCAAGCTGAAGAAGCTGTTGATGGGTGCCGTGTGGTGGTACCTGCAAGGGCACCCAGAGGAGTTCAGCTTGGCTGCAGCACAGCAGCCCCTTGCTTGTGGTTGGGGAAACTGAGGCACGGCATCCTCCCTCCTCATCAGCCAGAGCAGAGAGATATGACCAGCAGCCAGGGTGATGGGGAGGCAGGGCCTGAGCCCTGAAGGGCAGGCAGCCCCTGAGGCAGGAGGAAGGCTGGGTGGGGAGTGGTGCAGCCGTCTGTAGCAAGAGACCTGCCCTCACCTCCGCGGCTCCCCGTCACAGCCCCAGTAGTTTGCCAAGCAGCCCATGTCCAGATAGAAGGATGGGGGCTTCATCTTCCTCCTCAGCAACTTCTCTCTGGCAAAACAGAGTATTGGGGAGAGGTAGGACCTTGACCCCACCAGCTCCAAGGTGGGATCAGCCCTGTGGGAGGGAGGACTCGCCTAAAGTAAGCACAGAGATTGGCTCCAGCCCAGGGATGGGCTGGGCTCTACCCCCATAGCAGTGCTGCTGGACATACTCTCCTCAGAGCAGGACAGAAGCAGGTGGCTGGCAAAGGAGAGAGGTGATGGCCTCCCCCAGCCCCATCGCCTTCCACCCTGGTGAGAGTGGGCTGCTCTTACCTGGCTCGCTCACTGAATGAGATGGGGGCACTGCCAGGGGGTGCGTTGAGGACTTTCTGGGACCCCGAGTACAGGACATCGATCTCTGCCCAGAGGGAGGACAACTCCTTTAGGAATCAGAGGCTCCCAGCAGGAAAATGCTGAGCTCTCCGACCTAGCTGGTGGGTGGGAAGCACCCACATGGCCCACACAGCAGGTCCTACTTGTGTTCAGGCTGCTTTGGGAGGGCCCCTGGACTGCTGATGGTCCCCCAAAGGGAACAGGGTCTCTGGCTGCAGCTGGACCAGTTCCTAGTGCTGCTAGCCAAAAGGCAGGTGGGGGGGCTGTGATCCCACTGCTCTCTCTCCCTGTCCCAGGCATGAGCCCCTCTGTCCCCTGGTTGCCCATGATGGCATTGTGGCTCTTACCCTGCTGGTCCATGAAGATGGGGGCTCCCCCAAGCGATGCCACTGCATCCACAAGCAGCAGGCAGCCGTGCCTGTGGGAGGACAGAGCTCAGCCTGGTGTTCCTGCCACCTCCTCTTGCCACATCTCTGCCTGCAGCCCTGGCATCCTGGTCCCCACAGGGGCTGCGTGTCTCACTGGCACCAACTGCTTCCAGCACAACAGAGCCAGAGAAAAGCCCAGCACATATAAATCCCCAGGCCCAAATCCCCAGGGGTGACCTTGGGGTGCCCTCAGTCCCTGCAGGTGTCTGCCATGCACTGACCGGTGGCACAGCTCGCCCAGCCCCTCCAGAGGCTGCAGCACCCCCGTGGAGGACTCGCCGTGGGTGATGAAGAGCACCAAAGGTTTGTGCTGCACCAGGCCCTGCATGACACAGAGGGAAGGTGACTACGCTGGAGGTCAGCTGATGCCCTCTGCATAGTGGCCAGCACTCACCTGCTCAATGTCTTGTAGAGTGAAGTACTTGCCCGGGGGCTTCAGCAGCTCATAGACATTGGCTCCTGGGAGGAATTTGAGCAGAGGAAGGAGGTTTGGGCATGCTTCCCACTGGGCAGTGACCTGCTCCATTGGGCAATTGGTCACACATGAACCAGGAGCAGAGCCACCTGCCAGAGTCTGGCCTTCTGCAGATTTGCCCAGTGGAAAAGCCATAAAGCATAAATGGAGTGGCACCATTCCTGGAAAAACCTGGAGTGCTCTCTAGCAGAGTGCATATCACCAAGCACTGCCAGGATTGGGACAGCAAACCAGGACATCCTGCCTTCAAGCCCAGTCCCCTCAGCCCTGCCACGCCATCTGCCTGTCCCCAGCGTACCCAGCCTCCGGGCAGTATCGGCGGCTCGTTGTCCCCAGATGCCGTTGGTGGCCACCAGCAAGGTGTCACCTTGCTCGAGCAGGTTGAAGAGGGCGGCCTCCATGGCACAGTGGCCGCTGCCGCTGATGGCCAGGGTCAGCCTGTTCTGCGTCTGGAAGGCGTACTGGATGCCTGCCTTGATCTCGTCCATCACCTGCAGCAGCAGGACACTGGCCAGCACTGCTATTGCTCTTCTTGCCCCAGCAGAGCTGCTCCAGCCCATCCTGGGGGTGAGGAAGAGGAGGGGAGGGAAGGGAAGCTGGGCTGGGGCAGCTCACCTGCAGCACTTCAGGATGCATGTGGCCCAGGAGCTGCCGGGCGCCCGCAGCCTGGATGCGGCGGGGCACGTTGCTGGGCCCCGGCCCGAGCAGCAGCCGCTCCGGCACGGCCAGGGGCCGCAGCAGCTCCTCCGGCGGCGGGACGCGGAGCAGGCTGGTGGCCATGGCACGACGTGCTGTCCCCAGGAGCTGAGCCCAGAAAATAGTAGTGGAGGCTGCCTGAGCAGCTGCCAGCATTGCAGCACAGTGTATCCTGTGCCAGAGTGTCCAGTGTCCCCATGGACCTTGCCCCTGAATTCAGTGCTCCCCCCTACCAGTCTGGACTCTACCCCTGGCTGCCTCCTCTGTCTGGTTAATGTGTCACCAGTGCTATCCCTACTGTCTTGGGCCCCTCATTTTGGGGGACGCCCCCTTCCTGGTGCTCAGGGCATCACTCTCCAGGTATGCCAGCCTCTGGGACTCCCAAGTACCGAGGCAGTGCCTGTCCCCACGGCCTCCACAACACCAGGGCTAATGTTTCCCAACAGTGTCCCAGCAGGTGGGATCCCTGAGGGCACCTGGATCCTGTGCCATGGGATGGTTGTGTTGAGGCTGGTCTGACACAGCTCCCATGGTCGTGGCTCCTCCTGCAGCAAAAAGTTCCTGTTCACCAGGGCTCCCTGACTAGGGACCTGCCTGGCAGAGGGACGTCTGGCTGGGTGACAGCCTGAAGGAGGCTGGCCAGTGGACTGATGTTTACCAGGGCTGTGGGCTGGGACACAGACACAGTCCCTGCCACAGCGAGCTGTGCTCTGCAGGCTCAGCCTGGCTCATGAGCACCTCAGTGTATGCTGAGGATGCCACAGGCCCCAGGTGGGTTCGATATTCTGTTACCTGCTTGTGTACCCACAGCACATTGCCTTGTACCCAACCTCTGGCACATTCTCTGCCATCCGTACCCTGAAATGCAAACAAGCTGCCCACTGCCAACTTTAGCACATCCACGAGTGGGTCCCTGCCCAGAGGAGCCCCTCAGTGAGCAAAGCTTTGGCTAGGAATGGCAGCACAAGGGTGAGAATTCCCACTCGGCAGAACTGGCCCCAGTGGCTGCTGCTGCAGACATGTGGGACAGAGGCATGAGGCTGGCAACAGTGCCAGGTGAGGGCACATCTGCCCAGCAGCCGGGTGGCTGCCACTGAGAGGAGCTGGGGGCAGATGAGTTTGCTCCTGCATGGCTGATGGAAGCCACAGCCTGAGGACTGCTGCCCAGCCATCATCCCATCAAAGCAATGACGACATATCAGATGAAGAAGATCTCACTGTCCTCTAGGGAGATTTGGGGCATGGCTGGGGCGGGGAGGGGACGCGTGGCCTCGGGGCTGCCGTGGGGTGAGGCTGGCCGTGCTGCTGGAAACAGCTGGCAGGGAAGGAATAATCCTCTTTCTGCGCTGACTCTGAATTCCGGGCGCAGATGGGCAGGAGCGGCCGTGCCCCGGCGGCGGGCGGGGGGTCGGCGGACGGAGCAGCGAACTGGCGGCGCCGGGGCCGGGGCCGCTCCACGGAGTCCTGCCCCGGGAAACAGGGGTAGCGGTGTCCGCTCCGGGATACCGGAGTACCGGGGTACCGAGGTACCGGGTACCGGGTCGGTGCCGGTTGCCCGGCGACGACTGCCGAGAGCCGCCCCACCCCGCCCCGCCCCTGCGGCGGTTCCGCAGCACGCCCGGGGCCGGGGGATGCGCTGACGTCACCGCTCCATCCCCGAGCGCGCCCTCCCGGTCCCCGCGTCCCCCTCCGGGCGGCGGCGGCCGCCAACCAGCGCGTGGGGCGGGGACCGCAGGGGCGGAGCCGCTGCCACCCGCACCGGCACCGGCACCGGCACCGACACCGACACCAGCACCGCATCGCACCGCGCCGCTCGGCCTCATGCCGGCGCCCACCGCCCACGGCTGAGCGCTGCGCCCCTCCGAACCGGCCGCGGCCACGACCACGGCCGCGGGCATCACAGGTAGGGGTGGGCGGCATCGCGCAGCCCCGCCGCGCTCCCCGGGGCGCCGGCCGAGGAGGGGACCGGGGCTGCTCCGGGGTGGCGGTGCCGCCCCTCGTGGCCCCGGCGGGGACGAGGCGTGGCGGGTGGGAGCGGGATGCGCATCCCCGAGGGTCCGGCGGGGAGGGGGGGCTGCGGACGGTGGCCATTTTGCGGAGCCCCCCGATGCTCGAAGTTGTGTGTGGGGGAAAACTGTCCACCCGGGGTCCCCAGAGCGGTGACCGCCGGGTGCCGCCCCATCTTCCAGAAGGATCCAGCCGGGGTGGGGCGGGGGGGCTTCCCGAGGACGAGGAGACGCCTCTGCCGCCCCGGCCCCAGGCAAGGTGCGAAGGGGGAGGATGCCATCCCCGCAGCCTGTGGCGGGGGACACAGTAACCTCTTGTCACCCCAGAGCCACCCCTGCTCTTCCCTCCGGGGCAGATGGCTGTGGTTACGCAGCTGAGCCATCTTGCGTCATCACCATCATAATGCTTCAGAGTTAAACAGCAGCGCTGGAGGGAGTGGTGGATGCCCCACCTGGGGCTTTCGCCGCGGGTAGCTGGCAAAGATGCCGCGATGCTGAGACTCTTCTTGGCCCTCAAGGACGAGCAGGTGCCGGTGACCTTGCGCTGTGGAGTGGCTGGACGCGGGCCGCCATGTCACTGCGGGCCAGCGCAGTGGCTGCTGGCTGTTGAAGGGGCAGGTCCCGGGGTGCAGGGCTAGTCAGACCTCCCTGCTTGGTCATCCAGGTTCGCAGGGAGCAGCCCTGCACCTGCCCTATTGTCTTACTCCTCTGCTTCCTTCTCCCCCTCCTCCTCCTCCCCCTCCCGGGGCAGTGACCCCTCCCCTAGACCCTGCAGACCCCGTATGAGCCGGGCTCCTGCCTGCTCAGGACCCATCCGACAGCATCAGGGCTCGGGGAGGACAAGGAGCCAGCCGAGTGTCTCTCGTACCACCCCACAGCCAGGCACCCTTCCGTCCCAGCACCCAGAGCAGCCCGTGCAGGTGGCCTCTGTGGCACTGGGGGGCAGGGGGGTAGCAGACCCTCCCCCTCCCCTGGGTATGGCCAGGGGTGTGGTGGCTCTGCCATCTCGGCATGCTGCTGCTGACCTCCATTTTGTCTGGGAGGTGGCAGCTGGTGCTGGCAAAGATGCTGCCACCACCCTCCGCCTCCCTGCACGTGGCAAGAGCTGCAGCCCCTCAAGCCCTGGGTCCTGTGGGAATCTGTTGTCTGCCCCCTCCCTGGCTACCTTTCTCCATGCCCAGCAATGCTGGGCAGCCACAGGAGCTCACTGCTTTTTTTGTGCAGCTTTCCCCTGCTTTGGTTGGAGTATCTGGAAGAGAGGATGGAGGGAGCAGGGATGGGGGTGGGGTTACTTTGCATCAGAGATGGGGAGCAGAAACCCTCATCCACGTCCTTACATTTGCTACCTGTAAAGTGAATCTGCATGGGAATTCTCAGGGAGCTGCGAGCTGTGCCCTGGAGCTGTGTCCCCCTTTGGGGTGGGCAGGAGGTGAGGAGGCACGGGGCAGGGTACCAGTGATGGCACTGGGGAAGCAGGGGCTGGATTTCATCTGAGTGTGGGGGGCATTTCCCCTTGTCCTGGGCTGTCCTCTGAGCTGCTTCCCTGCCTGCAGGTGCTGCTCTGGAGAAAACTGCACCGTCATTGGCCCCTTGTCCTGTGTGGGATGGGAGGCGGGTGAGGAGCTTGGCTGGCAGGCATTGATGGTGCCATGTCATCCAGCAACGTGTTCCCTGCTGCCCTAGAGGCAGGACAGAGACCCGTGGTCCCAGTCAGAGCTGGGGGGCCCCAACAAAGGGTGCAGGGGAAGGGCTCACCACAACAAAGCCTGGCAGGTGCTGAGAAAACACTGGTGCAGCCAAACAGGGCGTCCCCCCTCGCCACTGAGGTGACGTGGGGCTGGATGCGTGCAGACAAAGGGAAACTCACCTTGGATTTCCCTGGGGGCAGGCAGCTTCTCGTCTGCTGGAGCTGGGGAACCGGCAGTGCAGCACATTCACAGCATCCTTTGGGGAAGAGCTTGCTGCTTGGTGGCACTTGGGGACAATGCTCCCTGTCCTATTGGTCACCTCTCAGCAGGAGAGGCAGCCAGTTGGTAGCCTCTGGACTTAAGAGCGGTTTCATTAGCTAATCTCTGCCCAATTAATCTTAGCTGATCCAGTTAATCGTGGCTCTCCAGGCCTTTTGCTCCTCACTAGGGGTGACTGGTGTGTCATAGGGATGGGCAGAGCCAGCAGGCTGCACGGGAAGTGGGGGAAGAGATTCTGCCCTGCAGAACTGGGGGTCAGGTCCAGATGTTCCCCCTGGCCCAGGGACATGGCCGTTCCTCTCTGCAACCTCTCTTGTGAGCAGGGCAGCCCTGGGAGGTGGCAGGGAGAGGACAGGGAGCAGGGCTTTGGTGCTGGCATGCTCCCAGCGAAGGGCTGGTCACAGCTTATTGAATTTCTCTCGATGGCAGCAGATTAAGCAGGCGGTGGCTGCTCTGGCTGTTCCCAGGCAGAACGAGCTGGCTGGGTTTGAGCTGCCCAGGTCGGGGGGGGCTGCCTGGCCCTGCCCCTGGCCCTGGCCCTGCCCCTGGCCCTGCTCGCTGCAGCCTGGCCCCTCTCTCCACAGGATACTGAGTGCCTGTGATGCCATGGGTGCAGGCTGAGTTCCACCCTGCAGCTGAGCCAGGGAAGTGAGTCAGGGGAAGGAAAGGAGGGTGAGAAGCAGCTGGGTCAGTTTGTGCTGGTGGTCCCCAAGGGCACATGATGTCACTCAGGGTCCTTGTGCTGCTATGGCAGGGATGGAGCTCGAGAGCTGCAGAGGAGCAGAGGGAAGCAGTGCACTGCCCACCAAGGAAGCTGAGGGAAATGGATGGAGCATAAAATGGAACTGGAGCTCTGCAGTAGGGAATACTGGCCAGGAGAGGAGCTCACACTTCTGGGCAAGGAGAGCCAGATGGGAATACACTGGGATGTAGCCCGTGGATGGCAGGGAGAGAGAAAAGGTCCTGCTGGCAGGAAGGGGGTTTCTCACCGCCTGCAGCCGTGGGGGTACGGGGTGTGGGGCTGAGCGGGCAGAAGAAGGCAAAGAAAGGAAAGCAGCACCAGTGGAAGGTACACAGCAGGATGAGGCACACAGGAAAGTGGTTCAAAGGAGAGTTCAAAACAGAGTTTCTTCATGGGAAGAAGTCATGGGGCTGGAGTGGCTGGGAGTGGCACAGGGGTGGAAGGGGATAAGAGCAGGGGCTGAGGTGGCCCGTGGCAGGCAGCAGGTGGTCCTGGGGCTGGTGTGCTCACTGATGGGTGCTGCTGTTCTGGGGCTGTGCAGGAGGCAGGAGTCCAGGGACCTGCCCCACCTCTTCAGAGCCCTGGTAGCTGGAGAGGCTGCAGAGCTGGGGGAAGGGAGCTGTCTTGACTCGAGAGGAGAGGGAAGCGTTTGACATGGGCGGTTGTCAGGTGCAGATGGGATTTGGCCCCGGGATAAATCCATTGTCCTTGAATGGTGCCACAAGGTGGAGCAGCTCGAGCTGTTGGCCTTGTGAAGATGCAGCCCTCCCACATGGGAATATATCCAATCATTTTCACGGGAAAAAACAACTTCTTCATTCCCCTTTAAGCACTTCTGTTTCATTTTTCCTTTCCCCCATGCGAGTGGGGAGGCGGAGGCCACTGGGAGGCAGCAGCCTGCTTGCTGGCTTAGGGACTCAAGGGTGGTGTTAAACACCTGCTTAAAATAATCCAAGCTCAAGAAAGCCTGAGACCAAATGCTTGAACTCTGGAATTTATGGGTGTGATCACTGGCTGAGCACAGTGGGAGCTCCGGAGCCATCCCAGCGGGAAGATAAGAGGAGGGCTTGGGAACTCCAACAGAAGCAGCTTTGTCCTCTGCATGCTGTTGGACATGCCAGCTCACTTATAAAATAGGCAAAGGGTTTCTGAAAGGCAGTGCCAAGCTTGTAACACTTTCTTGGTGCAAATTTTTCCACTGTGTCTATGGTTTCCTCTCACCCCCTTGGAAATCAAACCACAGCTGTGAAACCTCAGGTAGCTTTAAAGCCACCCCCTCCTCTTGGGATACTTCCTATTCTGTGGATTTGGTTTTTTCTTCCCCCTCCCCACCCCCTCTTTTTCCACAAATTCTCCTGAATTTTTAATTTCCACTATGGGAAAACACATCTCACGTTCAAGATCCCTCCTTACTGCTCCACTTCCTTCTGGTCACGGTCCATGTAACCAGAGCTGTGCTGGTGCTCACTAAGGATCTCATTTCTCCCTGATCTCCTTCCTCCCGGAGCAAATATCCTGCAGGTTTGAAAAGCATTAGGGAATTCACACACACCCTTGCAGGTGGGATGTCAGAGGTGCAGTTCCTGCCCATTTTCTGAGGGCTCCTGTGCTCCATTTTCACCACCAGGCTCAGCATGGGGAGCCAGGGAGCAGGGAAAGGCAGGAAAAGGGATAGATGTTAGAAGGCAGGAAGGGATTTTTGTCAGGTCCAAAAGGATCCTGAAGGATGCAGCAATCAGAGAAAGGATCCCAGTAGAACTTTCTGGCCAGTGTTTGTGAGGTTTAACTGCAGCTGAGGGAAGGTGGGAAGGGCCTGCAGAGCACCTGGGATGGGATGGACAACTGCTCCGGGAGATGTTGCTGGGGGATGTGTTTTGTCTTCTGAGATTTGCAATTAATAATTTCTTAGCAAGAGGACTGGAAATACAATGGTAAACTGGGAGCTTCAGCTGAGTGCAATGGCCACTGGCTTCCCAGGAAGGGCTGCTGGTGCTGACGCTGCTGTCTGCTTTGTGGGAGCTGAATGGGAGGCACATGCCCGCAGCTGTGTGCAACAACCGCCTCCGTTCTCAATGGAATGCCGTCGCTTCCCTCCCCCCCTCCCTCCCTCCCCACTCTGTCCTGCTGTCCAATCCCTGCTTTGCTGGGCTTGGAGTGCAGGCAAGAGGCTCCGGTAACAGGCCTGTGGACTTGCTTGCAGACTGGAGGGTACCTGCTCGGTGCCATTGGCACCCTGGGATGAAAAAGCTGCTCTGTGGGGGTTGTGCTGATTCTGACAGTGCCTACAAGGCACTGCCCGCTGCTGTGGGTGCCCACCAAGTGATGCTGCAGGGTGATGGAGGCTCCAGTGCTGCCCTGGGGTAAGGGCAGGGATGGCCCCTGGGACTGAGCTGGGGGTCCTGACCTGAGGTATGACAGGGAGAAGGGAGAGGTAAAATGAGGGCAGATCGAGGTATGAAACAAAATGTCATCTTTCGGGCAGAGGCAAAACAGTGTTCCCAGGAAGTTTCCTTACACAGGCTTTCCATTCATCCAGCACAGCTGCAAGATGTGGATTGGGATGCAAGTTTTCCTAACCCCCTTTTCTTCCCTTTTGCAGGACAGGCACTGCTCCCCACTAGCAGGACCCCCGTGCGGCCGGCGCAATGGCGGGAGCGTCGGTGAAGGTGGCAGTGCGCGTCCGGCCCTTCAACTCCCGGGAGATGAGCCGGGAGTCCAAATGCATCATCCAGATGTCGGGAAGCACCACCAGTGAGTGCCTCGGGGGGAAAGAGGGGGCTTTGGGTGCTGCCTGGGAAGGAGCACGTGTGTGCTCACAGCAGCAAGCACTGGCCTGCGGGGATCCGTGGTGAGGATGCCTGAAGCATCTCGAGTGGTTTGGAGGAGGAAATGTGGGGAGGAGGTCAGGTTTCCATAGAGTAATGCAGTCCTACTGTTGGAATGGCAGTGGTGGGATCTACATGGCACTGAGCCCTTGGATTTTGGTGGCAGTGAAAGGGGCAGTATTCCCCAGTAGGCAGTGAGGGAGGAATCACAGAGTCACAGGAGGGTTTTTTTGGAAGGGATGTTAAAGACGATCTTGTTCCAACCTTCTGCTATAGATCAGGCTCTTTCACATCCAACCTGGCCTTGAAGCTGTGCGTGGGCCAGCAAATGGTTTTTGACTGCCTGGCCAGGTACCACTCACTGCAGCGTGCCAGGACCTATCCCTGCTTCCCTGGGGCTCTTGGAGATGCAGCAGCAGCAGGATGGAGGGGTGGGAAGAGGGTTTGCTGAGGGAATGCTGTGCTCAGGATTGGGGGTGGAGGCTTGGGGCTGTATGTCCTGTCAGGAGCCTGTCTGGCCTTTGCCCCTCTTTAAATAATAGCTGCTGGCAGCACTGTGTGGGAATGGCAGTCAAACCCCTCCTCTCTGGCTCTGGAAGCCTCCCGATGGGGCAGTGTCTAAAATAACTGCCTGCCCACCCGCCTGGGGCTGCCTGCGTCACCGATGGTGGGTGACACACCGGTGCCAGCCACCCCCGCTGTGCAGGCTGCCATGACAACCCTGCTGCTGGGGAGGGGGTGGCACCCAAGGGTGCAGGCTGGCTCTGGGAGCCTGCTAGCCACCCCAGGCCTAGGAAGCAGGTCTGTGGGGCAGCATCTGCTGGTCTTTGGCATCCTGTGGGGCTTCTCCCTTTGTGGTTGGACAGGGATTCTCCGTCTGCCTGGGGTGCAGGGCTTCTACCCTTGTGGTGAGGAAGCCTCCTGCCCATGCAGGAGCTTCCCACCTGCCCAGGGCCAGGCAATAGAGAGATGGATGTTCCCCATTCTGGTTCTGATGGGTGGGGGGGGCTCTGTCGTGCTCCAGTTCCAGTCAAGAGCACCAGGCATCCCCGACCTCCACCATGGCTGTGTTTGTTCAGAGCTCTCTGGCCCTGCACACCCTGGCTGTGCCCCCACCCCTCCAGCCCGTGCCTCTGCCTGCACCAGGGAGGGCAGCAGGGCTGTGGGCAGGAGTCCTTTGCTGACAGGGAGGATTTTCTCCATGAATGGACAAACCACTGGCTAATCCTCTTGGCCAGGGGGCTGGGGAGCAAGTGTGGGGGACTCAGAAGCCTGCTGCTGCTGTGGCTGGTGGAGGCAGGAGTATGCCAGTAGTGCCAGCAGAGCAGGACTGTCTCAATCCCCCCAGTTCCTTGCAGAGGAGCCAAAGACAATCATGTTTGAGAGGAGTGAGAGCAAGTTTTCCCCTTCCCAGGATTATTTGCAGAGACCTTTGCCTGTGCTGGGGCAGGGAGGCAGGTTCTTCTCCTGCCTAATGCATTGAGCCCCGTGGGAAGCAGTGGGGCCCAGGGTGGGAAGGGCCTTTCTCTGCTGTCCTTTCACCTGCAAACTGCCAGCTGCCACAGCCACCTACCTGCTCACCAGCCCTGCTGCTTTGTAGCTGTGGGATCCTGCACTCTGTAGGCACCATCCTGGGCACCAGCACTCCCAGCCCCTCTCCTGATGGCTCCCACCAGGATGGTGTGCAGGAGAGCCCTGGCTTTGATCCCATTCATGTTCTTTGTCTGCAGCTGTGCCTCTGCTGGCTTTAAAATCTGGTGATTTTTTTCTCTGATGTGGGTTCTGGCCTTTCTCCTGCTTCTTGCCTGCCAACTCGCTGGGCTCTGCCACGCTGCTGGCTTTTCAGAGCAGGGTGAGGGACATCTCCAGAAGTTTTCCTCCTTCCTGCCCCCTTGTCTCTGTTTGTCTTCACCTCCACACCCCTCTTTGCCTTTTGAATTCCAATGGCCCAGAGCACGAATGTTTTGCAGCAGCTTTGCAGAAGTCCTATATACCTGGTCACAGGAAAGGAAGCAGCATCCATCTGCCTGCAGGCACATAAATGGGAGTGACAGGGGCATGGGAAGAGTGTTTCAGCTCGGGACAGGAGCTGCCTGCTTTGGGGTGCTCCCTTCTCCCCAGTGTCCCAGTCTCTGGTTTCCCATGCCAGCTGGGCAGCTGCAGCTGGGGTGGCTGGAGCCACTTGGTGCCATCCCCGGCTGCTTCCCACCCTGTGCCCAGCATGGGCTGGCACTGGCACACAGAACAGGCGCCTCGTGTGGCTCCATCCCCGCTCCACGGCTCATTTCTGCTCCTGTTCTGGTCAGTGTCACCTCTGCAGGGCACAGACAGACCTAGTGGCCAGATGGCACGGTGCAGCTGCCAGGCTGAACACCAGGAGCCATCAGAGATGCTCCATCCCACTTCTTGCATGACCTCCACTTCTGCTTCTCTTCACAATGCCCTCAGGGCAACATCCAGGCATTGGCAGGGATCAGGAACAGGCAGCCACCATGGCTGCTCATGCTGCCCACAAAGACCTGCTCTTCCAGGGGCCTCCACAGCCCTGTTTGCTGCTGCAGGATTGCCAGTTGTTGCTTCCCAGCCCTTTCTCCTGGTAATTAGTCTACCTGGAATGCAGCAAGTGTCCAGAGCATTGGAATCAGGATGCCTGCAGCAGGTAGGCAGGCAGGCAGCCCATGCCAGCCCCTCTTGGGTGCCAGAGCTGGGCTTCTGTCCATGCTCAGGAGCATCTCAGAAGCACCATGCTGTGGTTTTGTGGTGGGGGCTGGATCCTGACCCCACTTGCCACCCTTCCCCAGTCTGCCTCGCTGTTGTGCTGGGTTGTTCTCAGGTCAGAAGTTGTGGACCCTTTCCATGGGAACAGAAGGTGTGTCCATTATGGTGTTGGAGGAGGGGTTCAGAGCAGAAAGCATCTCTGTGTGTAACAGTAGACATGTGGCCATCAGACACCATGGCAGTGAGCTGCTCCGTGCCTGGGGCTGCTCAGTTTGAGCCCTGGCTGACTGAAAGGCAGAGCAGGCTGGGATGGAGAGAGCTCAGGGCTTGTGGCTTCTCCATCCTTGGTGGTGGCAGGGAGCAGCTGGGGCAGTGGCACGGGGACTGTGCTGTGCAGGCCTCAATGTCACTTCACTGTCACCCAATGTGGCTGGTGGCTGAATCTCGTGATTACCCGCTGGTTTGGATTTCTTCTGATGCATCTGTTGTTTCAGAAAAAAAACACATGGTAAATGCTCTACAGGAGGAAAAAAACATGGCATGAGGAAGAGCAGTGATGCAGTCTCCAATTTCCATAGCAACGTCCTTTTCATCAGGGGATGACAAAAGCAGACTCTTGTCTCTGCTGGTGGTGTGACATGAGGCATTAATCACCCTGCTGGGGCTGGGGACCTGGAGAGGCAGGAGCAGAGGAGCTCCAGGGGAGCCCTGGCAGGCTTGTAGCTGCTCCCACCCCACAGGTGCCAGCATGGGAGCTTTGGACACGCTGCCCCAGCTGGGGGAGAGGAAGGCTGTGACCCTCCTGTGCCAGTGCTGGGCTGCCATGAGCAGGTGCCACAGCAGGAAGGAACCTGAGGGAAGGAGACGTGTCCCCCTCACTGTGTCCAGCAGGATGTTTGGGCAAGACTCTGCCCTGTTCCTGGGCTCTGCGGCCGTGGCACCCACCTCCTCTGCTTTCAGAGCTGAGGTCTAGGGGTTCCGGACTCATCTGCAGGGCTGGAAGAGTCCCAGTCCACCTTCCAGGACTGTTTTGGACTGAAACCCATCACCTTTCATCCTTGCCACGTGGAGTGGGGGGAGAGGAGGGCAGGGCAGGGGTACCATGGGTGGCTGGTGGCCTCATGTTCCTATCTGTTTGTCCCTAGCTATCCTGAACCCAAAACAGCCCAAAGAGACACCAAAAAGCTTCAGCTTTGACTATTCCTACTGGTCCCACACTACGGTAAGCATTGGGAGGCCTGAGCCCGCCTCGAAGGCTGGGCTGGGGAGAGGCAGGAGGGCCTTCTTGCCAAATTTCTCCATGTCCCCCTTCTCTGTGCAGCCTGCAGACATCAACTATGCATCCCAGAAGCAAGTGTACCGGGACATTGGCGAGGAGATGCTGCAGCACGCTTTCGAAGGCTACAATGTCTGCATCTTTGCCTACGGGCAGACAGGAGCTGGGAAATCCTACACTATGATGGGCAAGCAGGAGAAGGACCAGCAAGGCATCATCCCCCAGGTCTGCCTGGGGAAAGCTGCCTGTCCCCCTCATCTCAAAGGAATGCCCCAAGGAAAAGCAGAGCTGGGAGGAAGGAGGGCAGCAGGGTGGGAGTGAGGCCAGGTTTTGCTAATATAGGACTATCATGACAGTGAGCTGGCATGGCTCTACCAGGAGGGGGTCAGGGAGAGTCATCCAGGCTCTCCAAGACTGCATGGACTATGGTTTGGCCACACAAGGCCAGTGTACGTGGGCAACAGTGGTCCAAGTGCTGAGCTGCTGACCAAGAGCTGCCGCATGCTGGCCCAGCAGGACACGGCAGGGCTCTGGGGATGCTGAATCTCCATGTCAGCATGGGGGGGGCTCTGCCAGCTTACCAGGAGCCGTGTCAGCGCTCACTGGCTGGTTTTTGGGGTGAAAGGGTGGAAATCTCTGTATGCTAGGCTCCCCAGGCAGGAGCATCCTGCATGGCTGAGCCTGGCTCTTGTGTCCGCAGCTGTGCGAGGACCTCTTCTCCCGCATCAATGACACCACCAATGACAACATGTCCTATTCTGTGGAGGTAGGCACCCCACTGCCTGCCCAGCCCCCTTCTGGCCTCCCACCTGGCTCCACAGGTTGTGCCAGTGTCCAGACCCCTCTTTGGGGTCATTCTGCTAGGCCTGCCTGTGCCCTCTCCTCTAGGTGAGCTACATGGAGATCTACTGCGAGCGCGTCAGGGACCTGCTGAACCCCAAGAACAAGGGGAACCTGCGGGTGAGGGAGCATCCCCTCATGGGTCCGTATGTTGAGGACCTTTCCAAGCTGGCTGTGACCTCCTACAATGACATCCAGGACCTTATGGACTCTGGAAACAAAGCCCGGTGAGCTGGAGAAGGAGGAGATGGGCAGGATTTGGGAAGCTTGCAGTCACTTCTAGAAGGTCCTGCTTCACTTCCTTACTTTGCCAGTCCAGCTGCTCTGGAAGTGGCAGTCCCCGCCTCGCTGAGTGTTGAGTATCCCCACTTGCTTTCACCTTACTTTCCTGCTGCTTTCCAAGTGCACTGGAGACAGCAGGCAAAAGCCTGAACTTGTGCACATCTTCTCCCAGAGCCTACTCTTGTCCTCCAGACTTGCCTTCCCACCATGTACCCTGTCCTGGCATGAGCCCTGGCCCTGTCACCAGCCACTCCAGTGTTCCTCACAGAGTGTCACACCTCCCTGTCTTGCTCTCCCTGCAGCACAGTGGCTGCTACCAACATGAATGAGACCAGCAGCCGCTCCCACGCCGTGTTCAACATCATCTTCACGCAGAAGCGGCACGACGCCGAGACAGACATCACCACTGAGAAGGTGAGAGCAGGGCCTGGGGGACTCAGGGGAACCGACATGGGTCCAGGAAGGACTTTTGTGCTCTTTCATCAGCACTTGGGGTGAGGTGGTGCCGCCTGGTGGAGGATTGGAGCAGGAGGGAGATAAATCCCAGGCACATTCTAGGCTCATGGTCCTTTGAGGGACTGGCTCCTGGACAGGAGATTTGGCAGCTGGTGCCTTCCAGCCCTGCCTGCAAGGATATTAGCCCTGCTCCTGAGCACCTCCTGCAAGGATGACCCTGCAGAGCCCACTGCTGCCCTCAGAGCAGTGTCATCCTGCGAGAGGCTTTGGCTTTGTGCTGTGTTTGCTGTGCCCACAGGGCTGACAGCCTCCCCTCTGCCTGCAGGTCAGCAAAATCAGCTTGGTGGACCTGGCTGGGAGTGAGCGAGCTGATTCCACAGGTGCCAAGGGCACGAGGCTAAAGGTGAGAGCTGACCTGAGGTCCCCTTCTGCTGGTGGTACACCACGTCCTCCTGCCTCATCCCCAAAACACCTCCTTTCCTTGCCTGGTTCTTTGCCCACTGCACTGCCAACATCCTGGATAGGATTGTGTTTGAAAGCTGCCCAGTGCCAGTTTCACCAGGGTCCATGGGTCCCAGCTGGTTGGTGCTAGTTACCCAGTAAGACCAGCTGCTCTTTGCCCACACCATACTGGATATTCCTCATTTTCTCCTCGGCTTTAATGTGGCTCTGAGATGGGGCCTGAACATGTGGGCTTTTCTTCTTCTAACCAGGAAGGAGCAAACATCAACAAGTCCTTGACCACTCTGGGGAAAGTTATCTCTGCCCTCGCAGAAATGGTAGGTAGCTGAAGAACAGACAAACAGCAGCACTGAGGGGAAATGGGCTCGGGCCAGCAGGGGTGGGCTCAGCTTTGAGGGATGGAGCATCCCAGCTCTGGGGGGTGGGCAGACACACCCCAAGCTGTCCCTGCAGCTGGGACAAGCTGGCCAGGTGAAGATGCCATCTGCATGGGGACCTGTGCCACTCTCTACTTGATGGCCAGGGATCTGTGGTGGGTGCCAAGGGAAAAAGCAGCTCCCCTAAACAGTCTCTCCATTTCCTTTGCAGGATTCGGGGCCGAACAAGGTAGGTTCCCAAGCTGGATGGGGAAGGGTGGTTTTGAGCACAGTGGGAGTGGGTGGGAGTGGGTTGCAGGGTGATTTGGGAGTGAGACTGTGCCTGCACTCAAGGCATTCTTCTCTTGGGGGCTGGCAGAATCTTCAGCTTCCTCCTCCCTCTGGGGCTTTCAGTAGCCTGCCTTAAACAACCCTCCCCTCTCAGGGCGTTTCACAGGCAGGGCCTGTGCATCTGGGCAAAGATGCCTAAGGTTGCCATCCTGCTCCAAGTCCCTGTGGCTAGGGACCAGCTGTCACCTTCCTTTTGAGGAGAGCAGGCAGCTTGACAGCCCTTCCCTTTGCTCTCCATTCCCCAGAACAAGAAGAAGAAAAAGACAGATTTCATCCCCTACCGAGACTCGGTGCTGACCTGGCTGCTGCGGGAGAACCTGGGTGAGGACAGGTGGGGGGTGTGGGCTGGTGATGGGTGTGGCTGCCAGGCAGGGTGTGGCAGGGGGTGCAGGGACCAACATCTCCCTCATGGCTCTGTCTTGCTGGGCAGGAGGCAACTCCAGAACTGCCATGGTCGCTGCTCTCAGTCCTGCTGACATCAACTACGATGAGACCCTCAGCACCCTCAGGTAGGAAGAAGAGCCCTTGTTCTCCCTGCTGTGAGCAAGATCGGGGAGGCTGGCTGAGGCCCAGGCACTGACACACTGCTCTCCTCACCTCTGTGGTGTCCCTGGCTGGGGCTGTTCTGTGGAGGGAACCTGCAACCCCAGACAAAAGGCTGAAGGATTATCTCGGCACTGAGATCCTTGGTGGAGGGGCTCTGCAGCACTCTGGCTTGCCCAGCAGCTGGGGTTTTGCCCCCGTTCTCAGTTGTTCAAGACCCTGCCCTTCCCTAGGTACGCTGACCGTGCCAAGCAGATCCGCTGCAATGCTGTCATCAATGAGGACCCCAACAACAAGCTCATCCGGGAGCTCAAGGATGAGGTGGCACGTCTGCGTGACCTTCTCTACGCCCAAGGCCTCGGGGACATCATTGACAGTAGGTACCATGGGTGCTCTCTGGCAGTGCCTCCAGGCAGCAGGTCCTGCTAGCCTGCAGGGCTGGCGTGCCCACAGCCTCCCTGCACCTGCTGCCCTGCCCCACGGCAGCATCATGCTGCCTCTGATGAGCCCCTGAACGCATGTTCACAGCCCCCAGTCCCCTCCTGTTGCAGAGGGAGCTGCTTTCTGCCCGGCAAACCTTCCCTTCTTCCCTTCCACCCACCATCTTCAGCATCCAGCACCCAGCAGAGGTGCCAGGAAGGTGTTACTGGGACTGCACATGCCCACAGGCTCCCCTCCCTGTGCTGTCTGGTATCCTACTGAGATGAAGCCCCTCTTGTTCTGTTCTCTCTGTCTTACCCCTGCTCCCTGCCCTCTCTTTCTCTCTTAGCCCATCCTGCTGCAGGAGGATCCAAATGTGTGTATTCCCCATCACTGGTACTCTCTGTTGCTTCACGGCTTTTTGGAGATCTGGGCTGTGCCCAGGGGCACCCGTGCAGCATGGGGAGGGCTCCCGCAGCCAGCCCCTGCTGATGGCGTGGTGTGTGCCTGCAGGCTGCCCATCCTCAGGGAGCTGACACAGGGGATGGTGCCAGTAATGGTTAGCACCTGGGCTTGGGCTAGTGCTGAAGAGACCAGTGTCCTCCCGCGTGGCCATGCCGAGGGCCCAGTCTGCACGGGGCCCTCCTCCTTCATGCTGTTGTGATGCTTCCTGTCGCTGCTGCTGCTGCTGCTGCTGCTGGTGTCCCACTGGGACTGGAGCCTGACACGGCCCTCGGGTGGGGTGGAATGGTGGTCTACTGATGAAGTGGTGGGTGGTGGTGGCCAGGAGGCTTTGGCCCATGGATAAGCACTACAGCTCCATCCCACCCCGGGTCAGGCAGTGCAGCCAGGCTGTGGTGAGCTTGCTGAGGAGACAGAGGCCTGCTTGTCCCCTCCTGGCTCAGCTTCCCCGGATGTGGGCTGATGGAGATGGGTGACTAATCCTGCACCTGCTGACCTGTGCCCTGCCTGTCTCCTGCACTGCTCTGAGACCCAGTAACTCCTCAGGGCTGGAGGAGCATCTCCCATACCTGGGTCCTAAGCCACCACAGCTGGCTTTTGGGGTGCCAGCTGGCAAGCACCACTGCCTGTAGTCCTGGCTTCATTCTCTGGCTGCCTGGCCAAGGTGCTGCTCCAGCAGGCCATGGGCTTCCTTTGAGCAGACCCTGTGAGGGAATCCTGCCACTTCTTGGGCCCTGTCTACCTGACCCCTTGGTAGGGCAGAGGGCCACCCTCTCTCATCCCCTTCCCTTCTCATTCTCTGGTCCCAGATCTGGCTAATCTGGGGCATGTGGGCAGGGAAAACCACACAGGCTGTGTGAGATGGAGAAGATGACAGGCAGTGGCACATACATGGGGAGGACATTTGATCCCAGACCTGACGGATGCAGTACCTGAGGTTGCAAAAATGTCCCTGGGAGCCCAGGATGGCTGCTTCCAGATCTGCTTCACCAAACAGCCCTGTTCCCTGAGGGGCTGCCCTTGCCCTGTTGCTGTCTGTGCTGCTGTGCTGTTGCCTGTGCCTTTTCCTGTAATTCCTGGCTTTTTTCTCGACGCACCGGCCACTCTTTTTTCTTTCCCAACAGCTTTTCTTGTCTCTGTCTCTCTCTGTCACCCTGTCTGTGTGTCTCTCCCCGGCCCGTCCCTCCTTCCGCGCCCGTAGATGTGTCCGACTTTGAGAACAATAATGATGCTAGAGGGGCAGAGCTGAGTCACCGCCATGACAATCTCTCCACAGTGACCAATGCCATAGCTGGGATCAGCCCCTCTTCCTCCCTCTCTGCCCTGTCCAGCCGCGCTGCCTCAGTCGCGAGCCTCCACGAGCGCATCATGTTTGCTCCGGGCAGCGAGGAGGCAATTGAAAGACTCAAGGTGAGAGGCTGCTGCCCTGGTTCCTTTCCTTTCCTTTCCTTTCCTTTCCTTTCCTTTCCTTTCCTTTCCTTTCCTTTCCTTTCCTTTCCTCTCCTCTCCTCTCCTCTCCTCTCCTCTCCTCTCCTCTCTTTTCCTTCCCTTTTTTCCTTTCCCCTTTCATTTTTCCTTTTCTCCCCCTCTCCTCAATGCACTGTGGCTTGCAGAGGGGGCTCGCTGTTTTCTGGAACCCCGTGAAGGATGATCCTCGTGGGAAGCAATGCTCAGATGTGCTCTTGCAGAGTGGACAGACTTAGAGCTCACCCAGACTGAGGCTTTGGGTGTTGTAGGGTCTCCCTGGAGCTGCCTTGCGGGGGATGGCTGCCTTGGACCTGTGGCACAGGTGCTTCAGGCTTGGAATGGGCACTCCTGTCATGGGCAGAGTGCTCCTGGTCCTGCATGGTGCAGGCATGGGCTGGCAGCAAGGGAATGGAGAGGCTGCTCTTTGTGCCTCACTCTTTGAAGATGGGACTGATGGAAAGATGTGGATGAAATGCTGCTGCAGCTTGTATGAACGAGCCTGAAACTGATACTGGTGTCTCGCTGAGGCCTGCTGGGCAGAACTGGGCAGAGTGGCCAGGTGTGGTGCCCACAAGATGCCCTAACCCCCTCTTTACCCCACCCTTGCAGGAAACAGAGAAGATCATTGCAGAGCTGAACGAGACATGGGAGGAGAAGCTGCGTAGGACAGAAGCCATACGGATGGAGAGGTGGGTGAGCTGGGCTGGAGTGGGACAGGATGGGATGGCACAAGTGGCCTTCCTTGGGCATTTTGTTGGGGCAGTTGAGTTCCTGGGGCAGCCAAACAGTTTGAATGTCCAGCTGGACCCTGGGGNCCACTGGGACTGGAGCCTGACACGGCCCTCGGGTGGGGTGGAATGGTGGTCTACTGATGAAGTGGTGGGTGGTGGTGGCCAGGAGGCTTTGGCCCATGGATAAGCACTACAGCTCCATCCCACCCCGGGTCAGGCAGTGCAGCCAGGCTGTGGTGAGCTTGCTGAGGAGACAGAGGCCTGCTTGTCCCCTCCTGGCTCAGCTTCCCCGGATGTGGGCTGATGGAGATGGGTGACTAATCCTGCACCTGCTGACCTGTGCCCTGCCTGTCTCCTGCACTGCTCTGAGACCCAGTAACTCCTCAGGGCTGGAGGAGCATCTCCCATACCTGGGTCCTAAGCCACCACAGCTGGCTCTTGGGGTGCCAGCTGGCAAGCACCACTGCCTGTAGTCCTGGCTTCATTCTCTGGCTGCCTGGCCAAGGTGCTGCTCCAGCAGGCCATGGGCTTCCTTTGAGCAGACCCTGTGAGGGAATCCTGCCACTTCTTGGGCCCTGTCTACCTGACCCCTTGGTAGGGCAGAGGGCCACCCTCTCTCATCCCCTTCCCTTCTCATTCTCTGGTCCCAGATCTGGCTAATCTGGGGCATGTGGGCAGGGAAAACCACACAGGCTGTGTGAGATGGAGAAGATGACAGGCAGTGGCACATACATGGGGAGGACATTTGATCCCAGACCTGACGGATGCAGTACCTGAGGTTGCAAAAATGTCCCTGGGAGCCCAGGATGGCTGCTTCCAGATCTGCTTCACCAAACAGCCCTGTTCCCTGAGGGGCTGCCCTTGCCCTGTTGCTGTCTGTGCTGCTGTGCTGTTGCCTGTGCCTTTTCCTGTAATTCCTGGCTTTTTTCTCGACGCACCGGCCACTCTTTTTTCTTTCCCAACAGCTTTTCTTGTCTCTGTCTCTCTCTGTCACCCTGTCTGTGTGTCTCTCCCCGGCCCGTCCCTCCTTCCGCGCCCGTAGATGTGTCCGACTTTGAGAACAATAATGATGCTAGAGGGGCAGAGCTGAGTCACCGCCATGACAATCTCTCCACAGTGACCAATGCCATAGCTGGGATCAGCCCCTCTTCCTCCCTCTCTGCCCTGTCCAGCCGCGCTGCCTCAGTCGCGAGCCTCCACGAGCGCATCATGTTTGCTCCGGGCAGCGAGGAGGCAATTGAAAGACTCAAGGTGAGAGGCTGCTGCCCTGGTTCCTTTCCTTTCCTTTCCTTTCCTTTCCTTTCCTTTCCTTTCCTTTTCTTTCCTTTCCTTTCCTTTCCTTTCCTTTCCTTTCCTTTCCTCTCCTTTCCTCTCCTCTCCTCTCCTCTCCTCTCCTCTCCTCTCNTGCTCTTTGTGCCTCACTCTTTGAAGATGGGACTGATGGAAAGATGTGGATGAAATGCTGCTGCAGCTTGTATGAACGAGCCTGAAACTGATACTGGTGTCTCGCTGAGGCCTGCTGGGCAGAACTGGGCAGAGTGGCCAGGTGTGGTGCCCACAAGATGCCCTAACCCCCTCTTTACCCCACCCTTGCAGGAAACAGAGAAGATCATTGCAGAGCTGAACGAGACATGGGAGGAGAAGCTGCGTAGGACAGAAGCCATACGGATGGAGAGGTGGGTGAGCTGGGCTGGAGTGGGACAGGATGGGATGGCACAAGTGGCCTTCCTTGGGCATTTTGTTGGGGCAGTTGAGTTCCTGGGGCAGCCAAACAGTTTGAATGTCCAGCTGGACCCTGGGGACCCCCGTACCCACCATGTCAGCCTGCACAGAGGTGGGCTGCTCTGAAAAACCCACCTGAATTGTGACGAGAGCTGTAGCAAGCCCTGAACTGCAATCCATGGGACAAACCATGGGCTTCCATCCTAGTGCTGGCCCCAGGGTGAATGGAGTTTTGACAGGCGCTTCTTTCTCTTGCTCCTTCAGGGAAGCGTTGCTGGCTGAGATGGGGGTGGCCATGAGGGAGGATGGAGGCACCTTGGGTGTATTTTCTCCTAAAAAGGTAGGATCATCCTATTCTCTTCTTCCTGGGGACTGGTTTGTACCGCTGCAGCTCCCTTTCTGATCCACTCTGTCACAGCTGGCCAGTCCCATATACTCCACTAGCCTTTCCTTGGCTCTGAAACCTGTGGGAGAAATCCCAGCATTGAGCTTGCTGAGTACAAACATAGGCAGAAATAGGTGGGTAAATGTCCACCCCCCACTGCTGGCCTGCTGTCTCCCTTCATGAGGGTGTTTGCTGATGATCACTCTCTTGGACTTTAGTGTTAACTCATAAAAATTCATGCTTTCAGATATTTAAAAGTGCTGCCCCTGAAACCAGCAAGTGCTTGCTGAGAAATGTGGATGGGTGAATATTCCATCTCTTTATTGCTTGTAGCATTTGGCTTGGCCAAACCTCTTAAGTGTGTGTGTCCCCAGCTCAGGTGGTGATAAGGACTTTGCAGCCTTCCCCTTGTGTGACCCAGTTGGCTTTTAGGATAAACTTGTGCACTGTCTTTGTTTCTTGTCCCAGCTGCTGTCTATTAGGACTCCAGACCTTTGGGTAGGAAGCATGGGGGTTTATTCCCCAAAGCAGGTTGGTCTTGGAGGTGGAGCATTGCTGTGGTGGTCTTGGTGCCTCCTTGCTCTTCAGCTATCTGGCAGGTGGAAACTCTTCTGACTTCTCCAGTGGCTGGTGAGGAAAGTTATTGTTGATAGTGTGCAAACTTCATTTTGTTATGGGCAGTGCACTTTGCTGTCCTTCTGTGTGCCACGGCTGGGGAGGTCACTGCTCCAGGAGCTCAGTGGAAGGTCACCACCAGCTTTACAAATCTGAACAAAAAGTGCAAGTGGAGGAGATCTCAAGTCCCCAGGGCTGTATGTTTGTCCAGTGGGGACAGAGGTTAAATGTTGCAGCCAACTTCTGCCAGCCACCATGGAGAAGAGCCCACCTTTCCCTTGACTTCCAGCTCTGCTGCCCTGTTTGCAGTGAGTTTCTGCTGTCAGCCAGGGCTTGTGGCACCATGGTGAGGGGCCCCTCTGCATGCTGGGTCTCAGCAGGGTGATGAGGTGTTCCTTACAGCCACTATTCTGTCTGGTAAACTCAGAAATTCTCCCACTGATACTCCTGGGACTGTCCCTGTTCCCTGAAGGTGTAATCCCAGCAGCTAAGCTGGCTCTGGCCAGAGAGGCTTGTGGCTGGGGGCGGAATTTTCCTTCTATCAAGAACAAAGAGGTGTGTGACCCAGAGCAAGAAAGGGCTGTGAGGGACCTGTTAGGAAGAAGACCAGAAAGTGAAATTCAGCCTGCAGATAGGGCTTCAGGTCTGCACTGCTTTTGGATGAGCCTCTGGGACCTGCTCTTTTTGGATGTATCATCTAATATTCAATTTCCTCAGTGGAGGAAAATGGGCACTTTTACTTCCTTTTTGACCTGGCAGAGGGCAGGCTTAGATGAGGTGTTGGGAAGAAGTTCTTCCCTGTGAGTGTGATTAGGCCCTGGCACAGGTTGCCCAGAGAAGCTGTGGGTGCCCCTTTCCTGGAATTGTTCAAGGCCGGGTTAGATGGGGTTTGGAACAACCTGGTCTAATGGAAGATGTCCCTGCCCGTGGCAGGGGGGTGAAACAAAATGTGTTTTTATGTCTCTTCCAAGCTATACCATTCCATGATTCTATAATACACAGCACAAGTGAGAGGGGTCCTGCCCCAGGGGACTCTGAGCCATATCAGGGATTCCCCATGGGAAGGTTTTGGCTTTGTGTTGGGCCTGTTTGGAGGATGAATTTTCAAAGGTGGCCAGAAGAAGGGTAACTAGGGCTCAGCCCTGTGAGGAGGAAAGCAAGGAAGCTTGTGGAGGCAGGGCACCTTCATGCCAGCCTCTCCTGGAGAAGTACCTGTCTGGATGTGTCGCCCTGAGGATACAGAGGGCAAGAGAGCTGTGCAGGGGCAGCCTGCAGTGCTGCTGAGCTCCCACCTTCCTCCAGAGCACCTTCAGTGCCCGGGCAGGCAGGGCACTCAGGGATGGCTCCTTGTTTGTCTCTCCCAGACACCACACTTGGTCAACCTCAATGAGGATCCGCTCATGTCCGAGTGTCTTCTCTACTACATCAAGGATGGGATAACAAGGTGAGGGCCAGGTCCCATGGAGAGGTGGGAGCATTGTCCATATCTCAGTGCCTGACTTCCCCAGGTGGGCAGTGGGGTGACAGCTGTCCCAGGCTGGGCACTGTTCCCAGGGCATCCCCAAAGTGCAAATCCCCAAGATTTTGGTCTTGCAATGCACCAAGGGCTGCTCCTGTCAGCTCCAAGGATGGGGCTGGGGGCAGACTCAGGAGGGGCTGCTTTGAGGGAGGATTGAGCTGGATTTCCCCTGCAGGGTTGGCCGGGAAGATGCTGAGAAGAGGCAGGACATCGTTCTCAGCGGGCACTTCATTAAAGAGGAGCACTGCCTGTTCCGCAGTGACACCAAAACTGGTGGTGAAGGTATTGCTTGTCTGGAGGGGCTTCACTGCCCTGGGGGCCCATCCCTGTGCATGTCCTCAGCCCCTGCCCCCCGCTGAATGTCCTGTCTTCCTCTAACTAGTTGGGCTTTACTGCATGGCTATGGCCTCTCCATGCTTCCACACAAGCTACATCCCTCATGGCTGGGAGGGGAGCTTGCACAAGGCATGTGGGAAGAAGGTAAGGTGAGGAGATCAGGGCAGGATGGCTGAGCAGACTGTAGATGATTCCCCTGCTCAAAATGTGGTGCAGAATCCACCCCACAAAATGGCAGGAACCTGGGTGTGAGGGAGCTGTGGGAGATGAGCCTGGGGGTGCTCTGGTCTCCTCTCACATGCATTCTTTAGCTGTCCTTTTTCCTTGGGACTGCTGTGGTTAACATCAGGTTGGCAGAGTCCTGTTAGCTGCCCACGGTGTGGGTGCTGCTGCTGGATACCACCATCAGGATGGTGGTGGCTGCGGTGGCTCTCCCTTCCTGAGGCTGCTGGAGCAGCGCAGCAGGATGTGCAGGATTTATCTTTCTGCCTCCACCTTCTGGATTTATCCTGCTTCATCCCCTCTCTCTTTCTTGCCACTTCCATAGTGATAGTGACCCTGGAGCCCTGTGAAGGTGCTGACACCTACGTGAACGGCAAAAAGGTGACAGAGCCCAGCATCCTGCGCTCAGGTGGGTCCCTGGGGCTGGCACGCCAGAGCTGCTCCCACCCGCCTTCCTCCCTCCCATGGGGGCCCTGCATTGTCCCACATTAAATCCACACCTTTTCCCCTGCACGTGGCTGCAGGAAACCGCATCATCATGGGGAAGAGCCACGTCTTCCGCTTCAACCACCCCGAGCAGGCTCGGCAGGAGCGCGAGCGGACCCCGTGCGCTGAGACCCCTGCAGAGCCCGTGGACTGGGCATTTGCCCAGAGAGAGCTGCTGGAGAAGCAAGGCATCGACATGAAACAGGAGATGGAGCAGCGGTGAGAGCATGGGCTGAGGTGCTGGGGAGTTGGGTGTTCACTTCCAGGTTGGTCATCCTCTCCTTCCCCGTTTCCACCTAGACTGCAGGAACTGGAGGACCAGTACCGGAGGGAGCGGGAGGAGGCAAATTACCTTCTGGAGCAGCAGAGGCTGGTAGGTGGCCGGGACGTGGCTCCTTCTCGGGCTGCCCTGAAGGGGCATTTCAGGCATGACTGAAATCCTGGCAGATGTTCGTGTGGGCTGGATCTGTGTTATAAAAGCAAGGGAAAATGTGTTGTTCCTGGAGTTGTCACCATGAGCACTGATCCAGAGGAGAGAGGAGGCTGTGTTCCTGCAGGGAAGAGGAGTGCAGTGTGCAGTGTGGAGGAAGGCCACACCAGTGGGTGGCATCACCTCTCTTCCTATTTCCCCCAGGATTATGAGAGCAAACTGGAGGCACTGCAGAAGCAGATGGATTCTAGGTATTACCCTGAGGCAAATGAGGAGGAGGAAGAACCTGAGGATGAAGGTGAGAGCTGGGAGCCGTCACAAGGATTTGATGCTTTCTGTGGGAGCATGAAGAGCGAACTGTTGCTCGGTGTCTGGTGGTGGGGTGACTGTCCCTCCATGTCCCCACAGTGCAGTGGACAGAGCGGGAATTCGAGCTCGCCCTCTGGGCCTTTAGGAAGTGGAAGTGGTACCAGTTCACCTCCCTCCGTGACCTACTCTGGGGCAACGCTATCTTCCTCAAGGAAGCCAATGCCATCAGCGTGGAGCTGAAAAAGAAGGTGAGTGGCTGGGCTCCTTCTTGGCTTGCTGCAGCACCCACAGCAGAGGCCAGGGGAACAGGCAGCCAGGAAGTGCTGAGGAGAGGTCACCACAGGCAGCACATGAAGCCTCCTGCCCTCCCAAGTGTCTCACCAGCCCCTCTGCCCCTCTCCAGGTCCAGTTCCAGTTTGTGCTCCTCACAGACACGCTGTACTCTCCTCTCCCTCCTGACCTGCTGCCTCCCGATGCTGCCAAGGACCGGGAGAAGCGGCCGTTCCCCCGCACCATTGTGGCTGTGGAGGTGCAGGACCAGAAGAATGGGGCGACACACTACTGGACCCTGGAGAAACTGAGGTGGGTGAGAGACGGCTGTGCTAGGAGGGTTTGGGTGCCCACAGCCCTGCGTCTCATCGCCACCATCGGCATCCCCTCTGCCTGCAGGCAGCGCCTGGACCTGATGCGTGAGATGTACGACCGAGCAGCAGAAGTGCCTTCCAGTGTCATTGAGGACTGTGACAATGTGGTGACTGGCGGAGACCCTTTCTACGACCGCTTTCCCTGGTTCAGGCTGGTCGGCAGGTGAGCGCTTTGGCTCCTTTGAAGCGTGGCTGGGACCCATAGACAGTCCTGCAGGAGGACACGCTGCCCACCACGTGCGGGACATTCACCCCTGTGGGCTCCCGTGTGATGGCTGTCCTCCGTGTTGGCTGCCAACACCCTGAGGGACCCACAAGCTGCTGGCAATGCTCCTGCTGCCTGCCGTAACCCAAGGCTGAGAGCCGTGGGCTCCAGGCTCGGGGGGAATGGGGCCGTGGCCATGTGGCAGGCAGGGAGCCTGTGCTGTTGTCACCCCCGGCGCGGTGGGCATGTGTCCCTGTGCACGCGCTGGTGTCTGAGCGTCTGTCTGTAGCGTGTGTGCTGCGTGTCTCCGTGCGCTTCCCACACACCGGATGGAAGAGTGCGGTACCAGCAAGGAAGATGGGCCACCCTGCAGAAGGCTGGGGCAGGGGGAGCAGGGGGCTGAGCTACATGGCCTGGAGGCATTCCCCCGTGCTGTAGCACAAGGAGAGAGTCTCTCCGGCAGCAGGGATAGGGGTGAGCCTTTGAGCCACCTGCTCTTGTCCCTGCGTTCCCTGCAAATCCAGCAAAGGGTGTCCCCAGCATTCACACTGGTTCCGTGGGTTGCTCTTTGTCTGGCTGTTGGTGGCTTTAGAGATGCACCAGATGGGCAGGTCTTTGTTCCCAATGTCCCTTGATTTAAGCAGAGAAAAAACCCACCCCAAAACCTAACCAAGAAAAAACAAAAAAAAGCAAAATTCCTGTTCTTTCTGTTTGGAACACATGGTGTTAACATGTCTTCTATCTTGTTGTACTAACCTTAGTTCAGATATCTCTGGCTGCAACAGCTCTCCTCTTTTCAACACATGCATGAGCGAGCGCATGGCTGATCTCACCCCCTCCCCTACCTTCTCGAACCCCGACTCCGACATCACCGAGCCTGCTGACGAGCAGCACCAGGGGCAGGAGGAGGAGGAGGAGGAGGAGGAGGACCTGGAGGAAGACATCTTTCCGGAGTGCCCGCTGTGTGATGGCCGGGATCCATTTTACGACCGCTTCCCCCTGTTCAGTTTAGTAGGAAGGTTGGTGAGGTTTTAGGAGAGCATGCCGGGAAGGACCTAGCTCTTTCGCATGAGGGAACTGCTTTTGGACACGACTCCCACCTCCGGGGCAGCCCGGAGGTGCAGGGGGTGGCCGGCTGGGATTGCCGCCAAGCCCGGGCGCCTGGTGGGGTGTGAGGCTCCCGCTGAGGTAGGGCTGTGAGAAGCATAGCGGTGGCAAGGGGTGGCAGGGGAAGGCGGATGGTGCCTTCCTGTGTGCAGGCACCTTTTTGGGAGAGCCTCTTAGAAGGGAGCTCTGCTGTGTCTCCAACACCAAAGGAACCAGGGGAGCTACCTGGGGGTCTTGGTCCTGGGCATTTCTGTCCCAGGAAGGAGCACCTCCCACCCGGCTTGGGATGACCCTGTGGTGCCGCTGACTGGGGGTACACAGGCGCTTCAAAATCCTGTGTGCCTCTGGCACTGGCTTGGCTATCCAGGCTGCATTGGTCATTCCCCTGAATCTGGAGGCTTGGATGTCCCCAAGTGGTTGTGGGGGATGAAGCTGAGAGGACTGAGTGGAGAGCTGGGGGCAGAACAGAGTGCCAAAAGCAGTGTTTGCTCTTCCCAGCTCCAGCCGGTGCTTGGCTTGGGGCCATAGCTGCCATCTTGGCATAGGAGATGTCCAGGGAAATTCTGGGGATTTGGGTGTAGGCTCCAGCTCCTCTTTAGCTGGAGCCAAGGAGAAGAAACTTTGATTTCTCATACCTGGAGACCCCCTTGGGCTCCATCAGTCTTGACCTGGAGAAGCCCACCAGCTGCCCCAAACCTGGCTGTGCCACCAAATCTGGTGCCATCTACCCATCTCTAGAGTGGTATGAGGAGCTGCCAGCTTTCTCTGGGGTTTTCCCAAGGGGGTGTGCACCAGGAGCTGCTCTGAGAGCCTTTGCCTCAGGCAGGGGTTCCCTGACTGGGTGAGCTGGGGCTCTTCTTCGGTGTGCCAAAGCCAGGCAGCATGGTGGGAAGGAGGGACCAAAGCAGGCAGAGAGGGTGGAGGTGGGGTAAGAGTCCTGCAGCCTCAGACCGAAAGAGCTGGGTTCTTCCCCTTTTATTTTCTTTTTTCCTTTTTCCTTATTTGAAAGAAAAAAACATATCAAAACAACCCCAAAACTCTCAAGGGCACCTCAAAAAATCAAATAAGGCCCTGTGGCAGCGGCCCCACTCCGTGCCGGGGGCGTGTTCCCCAGAGCTTGGTGCCTCCTGACTTCTTTTGAGTCTGCCCTGGGTTTGGCTCCCCGCGCAGCAGCTCCGCCGGCCACATTTCTTGTGAAGTGTGCTTGGATTGGTTTATGATTGGATCCTTGTCTTTTATTTTTTCTTTCTTTCTCTTTCTTTCTTTCTTTCTTTCTTTCTTTCTTTCTTTCTTTCTTTCTTTCTTTCTTTCTTTCTTTCTTTTCTTCTCTCCTTCTCTCTCTCTTTCTTCTCTCTCTTCTCTCTCTCTTTCTCTCCTTCTTTCTCTCCTTCTCTTTCTTTCTCTCTTGCTCTCTGTCTCTTTCTTTCTTTCTGTCTTCATTTTTTAAAAATTTTGGTTATTTTAAGGGGTTTTTTTATTCTTTTTTTTTAGCTGCTGGCTCTATCTCTTCAAAGCTTTAGCAAAAATTGGGGTTCTTTCACTTTTATCTTCCTTTGGAAAGGCTTTTCTTTGATCTGAGCATGCCATCTTTGCACCTCACCAATCTTGTGGTTAGTGTCCCTGCCCTCCTTCCTCTAGTGACACACTTGTCCCCCTCCTCTCTGCCTGCCCCACCTCCTTCCCACTCTTCCCTGCCCTCTGTAGTCCTCTGCTTCCACTCCAGCTGCCCTGTGATTTCGGGTGGGTGGGCACACACAGATCCCTGTGCTTCTGAGAGTTCCCTGTGGGCACAGGGCTCTGCCCCAGCCATGAGCTCCTGCTGGGAAGCCCTGGCGTGGTCCGACCACTTGTTCCCAGGGGCGTCTGAGAAGAGATGGGTTGAGACAGGCCCATCAGGAGATAATGATTTGGCATCACCTGCTTCCACAACTTGAGTCCTTTGAGATGCTTTGGGTGGAAAAAGCCTCGAGGAGCAGTTGAAGGTCAATGGGAGTCACCAGAGCAGGGGGAATCTCCGGACTTGGGGGTCAGGGTGCAAGTGCAGGGCTGCAAGAGCCCCCTGGGCACTTTGGGGTGTCCTTGAACATGAAGATTCCTGTGAGGCTGGGATGCCCCGAGCAGCACAGCAGCCACCTGGAGATGCAACCCTCATGGGAGCCTCCCGAAGTAGAGATGTCCTGGCCAGCCCCCAGCACCATCCCACCCCACCACATGTCAAGATGCTGGCGGGTGCCACAGGGAGAGGTGGCAGGCACCCCACGCCCCATCTTGCTGGTTGTGGTGCTGCTAGCTCACACCTTTTCGCAGGGAGCTCAGTGCCAAAGGTGACTTGTCGCTGCGGAGGCTGCAGCATGCCACCTTGGCCAGAGCTGGATGACCATTGGAAGCTGACGGCGAGGTGGAGGGAGGCAGCAAGAGGACCCAAAACACTTGAGAAGCAGAGAGCAGTGGCCTGACAGGAGGCACTGACAGGGACATAGTGCAGCCATCGTGTTGGACTCTGGTGTGACACCTCACCATGATGGCGTCGATGACCTGGATGCTCCAGAGGAGAGCAGGGAGGCTCAGACTTTTCAGGCCATCCCTGTGACGTGCTGGCAGGTGGTTCAGGACCCCAAAGCCACGTGTGTGAAGGGATGGGGAGGGGAGATGCACAACCTGATGTTGCCAGCAGCCTCCCTCCCAGTGGTCTCCAACACTGCGGGCAGAACCAGGGCCATGAACCCCCAGCAGGTTGACCTCTGGAGGCCCAGGACCTTGTCCTCTAACCTCCTTCACTCCTGACAGCCTCCGTATCCCTTATCACTCTTCCTCCCTGCTGTCTTGCCCCTGTCCTCCCCGTGGTGACTCTGCAGCTGCCCCCTCGGTCATGTTGCAGCACCTCCTGCCCAAGTTCTCCAGCTCTCTACCACACAGAAGGTCCTCTCTCCCTACGGCTTCACAGTGGCACCAGCACAGCCCTCTCCCCTCCTGCCTGCCATGGAGGTGACAGTCGGAGAGGTCTGCAGGTCTGGTGTGGTCTGTCGTGTTGTCCATGGCGTGTGCCACCCTCCTGCCCACCCTCCTGCCCGCGGCACGCTGCCTGCCCGCTGCCCCCAGCCCCTTCGCCTGGCCCTGGCTGCCTTCTCTTTAGTTTTGCTTTGCAGCGCTGCGGTCGCGCCCTGAGCAGTGACCTGGGATCCCGGCCACTGCCGGCCACGCCAGCCGTGCCTGGGGACTCACGGGTGGGAGCAGTGACCGCTCTCCCCCCTGTTGTGTGTCCCCCCCTTCTCTGGCAGGGCCTTTGTCTACCTGAGCAACCTCCTCTACCCCGTGCCCCTGGTCCACCGCGTGGCCATCGTCAGCGAGAAGGGCGAGGTGAAGGGCTTCCTGCGCGTGGCTGTCCAGGCCATCTCAGGTAGGAGAGACCCCCCGCTTGCAAAATGTGCCCCTGGTACCCCCTGCACCCTCTGTGCTGGCTCACGCCATGCCTCCTGCAGCGGATGAAGAAGCCCCTGACTATGGCTCTGGTGTGCGGCAATCAGGGACAGCCAAGATCTCCTTTGACGACCAGCACTTTGAGAAGGTAAGGTGGGGCCAACTCTTGGTGGATGCCCATGGACCCCAGAGCCCTCCCTGCCACCTCAATGCTTTCCCATGGGGACCCCCAGGCTCCTAGAGGTGGAGGGAAAGGAATGTGTTCTTGGTCCATCAGGCCTCGGGCACCCACCAGGTGCATCCTGCTCTCGCCCATGTCCCATGGGGCTGCCCTGGGGTGGGAGAGGAGACGTGGAGGTGCCTGGGTGCTTGGGATGCTGGCAGTGGTGCAAGCAGGACCACTCTGGGGACCACCAGAATCCCTGAACTCCACTCCTGTCTCAGTTCCAGTCAGAGTCGTGCCCAGCTGTCGGGATGTCTCGCTCAGGGACCTCTCAGGAGGAGCTGCGCATAGTCGAAGGCCAGGGGCAGGTCAGCGACGTGGGTCCGTCCGCCGATGAAGTCAACAACAACACCTGTGCAGGTGAGGAGACATGACAGGCAGTTTGGGAATGGCTCCCTGCCCCCAGCCTCTTGCACCCTCCCTGGCTTTGACAGCCCACTGCTCCAGTGGAGTCTGCTGGCAGACAGAATCCCAGAGGGAAAAGCCTTTGAGATCATCGGGTTCGACCTATGACCTGACCCCACCTTGTCAGGGGTCAGGTCATAGGCACTGAGTGCTACATCCATGGCTTTTCTTAAACACCTCCTGGGACAGTAGCTCTACCACCTCCCTGGGCAGCCCCTTCCAATACTCAATCACCCTTTCTGTGAAGAACTTATTCCTAATGTCCAACCTAAGTGTCCCCTGGTGCAGCTCAAACCATGTCCTCTTGTCCTGTCACTGGTTGCCTGGGAGAAGAGAACAACCCTTACCTGACTACGTCCTCCTGTCAGGGAGTTGCCAAGCATGATGAGGTCTCCCCTCAGCCTCCCTTCTCCAGGCTAAACACTCCCAGCTCCCTCATCTGCTGCAGCTATGTTGGACAAGGACTTGTATTCCAGACCCTTCCCCAGTCTTGTTGCCCTTCTCTGGACATGCTCCAGCATCTCAACACTGTTCCTAAATGTTCCTAATGCTGAGGGGAAGACACCTTGCCTTGCTAAGGGTCTTCTCCTCCCTGCAGTGACCCCAGAGGATCTTCTGGACAGCCCGGAGAAGCCTGCACAGGACGGGCCGCTGGAGGTGGCTTTGGACCACCTGAAGCTGGGCAGCATCTTCACTTTCCGTGTGACAGTCCTGCAAGCCTCCAGCATCTCCGCAGAATACGCTGACATCTTCTGCCAGTTCAAGTGAGCCCCTAGTGCCCCTCAGCCCTGCTTCTTCCACCAAGCTCCAGCCATCACCTGGGGGCTCATGGTGAATTTGGGAAGTTTCCTCCACCTCTGAGCCCTTTGTGGATGGGGAGGCAAAACCAAGGGCTGTGAAATCTGCCCAAGCACTCGTTTAGTTACTGGCAAAAGGCAAGGAGAGACTCCCATCAGCTTCAGTGAGTCCTGTGCCAGCCAAGGGTGCAGGCGGCAGCTCCAGGGGGAATAGGCTCTTGTTGTGGTCCCTTGCTTTCACTCCTCTCCCTGCTCCAGCACATCCCCATCCCACAGACCCTGAACAACCTTCCTTCCCTCCACAGCTTCATCCATCGCCATGATGAGGCCTTTTCAACAGAGCCCTTGAAGAACACAGGACGAGGGCCACCCTTGGGCTTCTATCATGTCCAAAATGTGCGTACTTCCACCACCCCTTGCTCCTGCAGCTGCTGGGGTCTCTGCAGGGCCATTGGCTGGATCCTCTCCCAGGGAAGCAGCTTCCTCTTGGCTTTCCCAGCCCCTCACAGACACCCAGCTAAGCCAGGCTTAGACATGGTGGACATGCAGGAAAAACACCAAAAGTCACTGTTGTCCACCTGAAAAGGCTGGGATTTCACTGCAGTGGTCTTGGTGGGGAGAGCATCCCTAAATGGGGGGAGAAGTGGATGAGGGTTGCAGGGGACTGACAGTCTTACACCCTTCCACATCCCAGGTGCTGTTGCTGGCTCTATCCCCTTTCCCAGATGAACTGCACTGTCAGTGACTCAGCAGTTCTTTCTCTTCTAGATCGCTGTGGAGGTGACAAAATCTTTCATCGAATACATCAAGAGCCAGCCAATTGTGTTTGAGGTGTTTGGCCATTACCAGCAGCACCCCTTCCCACCTCTCTGCAAGGATGTCCTGAGGTGGGCACATCTGGGCTACCCCCAGCCTCTGGCTGTGCTAGGGGCTTCTGGTTCCGTGGGCTGCCTGGGGACCCAGGGTTCCCCCAAGGCATAGGTGGGCTGGCTGGGTTTAGGGGTCCCTGGGGATGCTATAACCAAGCTGGTTCTGTCTGCAGCCCACTGAGGCCATCCCGACGCCACTTCCCCCGTGTGATGCCACTCTCCAAACCAGGTAGGGAACCTGGCCACCTACTCCTGTGCCCACTCATAGTTCCTGCATTAGGTGGGTGTCCCCTTCCCCAGAGGGACCAATTAGGACCCCACAAAATGTACTGTGGGCCATGGCACTCGAGAGCCCTAGACACCCATTTCCACAACACTCAACAGATGGAAAGCCCCCATGTCACCTCCTGCAGAGCAGCAGGGGGGAGGTTCCTTGCCCTGGGTAGCTCAGGTGGCCACCCAGCCCCAATGTCCCACAGGGTGGCACAGCTGCTGAGACCCCAGCTGTGGGGCTTTGGCTGTATAGTCAAAACACCAGCACAGGGGGAGCCTTCCTCTGGTGGTTCCCGAGCAGTGCCTGGGGCAGCACTGTGTGTGTTGGGATGTGTCCCTGCCAAGCCTGCAGGCAGGCTGTGTGCATCCTGGGGATGGGTGAAGCCAGTCTCTTGCTGACATCCCGTGCTGGGCAAGGGAGAAAGCATACCAGTGATCAGCCAGGTCCCTGGGATGAGGTTCTTGTTGCTGCCTCTATGCGTGCCCTGAGTTCCTTGCCTGCTCTGCCCTTCCCCTGCCATCATATTCCTCATTCCAAGTGCCAGCAGCAGGCTCAACCTCTTACCCGTCTGTTCTGACCCACTGCAGTGCCTGCAACAAAGCTGAGCACCATGACTCGGCCCAGTGCTGGCCCCTGCCAGTGCAAGTACGACCTGATGGTGTTCTTTGAGATCTGTGAGCTGGAGGCCAACGGCGAGTAAGTCCTGCTGGGAGAGGGAGAGGGAGAGGGATTTTCTCAGTGCTCAGCACCTCTGGGCAGGCTGGCAGCATTCTGTTTCATGCTGCAATCCTCTCTTCCAGCTACATCCCTGCTGTTGTGGACCACCGTGGAGGCATGCCATGCCATGGGACCTTCCTCCTTCATCAGGTACTCTCTGCCCTATGTGCTGTCCTAGCTGACTCCTGCTGAGACCTGTGTTAACTACTGTCCCTTCTCTCTGGCCTCCTGGGTCTCAGGGCATCCAGAGGAGAATCAGTGTCACCTTGGTGCATGAAACGGGCAGCCTCATCCACTGGAAGGAAGTACGGGAGCTGGTTGTGGGTAAGCCAAGCCAGCCCCCAGCCCACTGAGCTCCCAGGCATCCTCTCAGACTGTTTCTTGCCCACATTCCCATGTTTCCACATGGAGATTTATGCCTTGTCTCCCCTCCTGCCCTGCAGTAGTAAAGCAGCGGCTGCCTGGCAGGTGACACTGGGGCACTGCGTGGGCAGGACACCTCAGCCCCTGCCCCCTTGTCCAGGAGCTGGACCAGGATCTCTGGTGCTGAATGGCCAAGTGGGTTGCAGGCAGGCAGTCTGCCCCTGCCTTCACGGGGACCCTCACAGGGCCACTGCCTGTCACCTCAGAGGCAACTCTGTGCTGTGTGTGCAGGTCGAATCCGGAACACCCCAGAAGCAGACGAGTCACTCATTGACCCCAACATTCTGTCCCTGAACATCCTCTCCTCCGGGTACATCCACCCCTCCCAGGATGACCGGTGCGTGATGCTTTTTTTCTTGTTCTTCCCCTGCTGTGGTGAGTGATGGAGGGGTTGAGTAGCAGCCCCCTCTCCCCTGGAAGGCTCTTGGCCCTTCTGCTGACCCACTGCTGCCTTGAGGCAGGGTTTTTCTGAAGCTGCATGTGGTCTTGGGGTACAGGGCTGCCAACCCCCTTCCTCCTCCTCCCCAAGGCCTTGCTGTGCTGGAGAGGGCACTAAATGGAATTTGTGTGTGAGTCCTGCTCTCTGGTGCTGGCTGTGATGGGCTGGCACAGGGAGGCAGTTGGTGCTGGTGCCAGGAGGGTGTCCAGCTCCATGGCTAGAGGGGAGGGCTATTTTTCCTGTGTCCCAGCAAAACTGCTGGAAAGGCCACTTGGCACCCATGGCAGATCCCTGTCTGTGTGTAAGTAATGCAGGAAAGCCATTCCCACCCACTGTGAGTGACTTCAGGGACGCCCATCCCTTCCTGCCTATCCCAGGGGACTGTCACAGAACCACACAGTGGTTTGGGCTGAAAGAGACTTTAAAGATAATCACATTTCCAAAGCCTCTGCTATGGGCAGGGACACTTTCCACTAAACCAGGTTGCTTAAAGGTGTCCCCGCTGTAGGTTTGGCAGGGTGTGAAAAAAACAGGACCAGAAAGAAGAAGATTTGTTTTCTCCAAGATCTCTCTGTGCGAGTCCTGCAGTGACAGGGGAAGTCATGGGTATGGAGGGCAGAGCTCTCCTCTTCACCAGGGCTACTGGTGGAACTCGGGGGACTGGTGGGGGTCCCTGGCCAGAATGTGTGCATGCAGGCAGCTGCAACAAGACAGGGATGATCGTTGGCAGCACTGGGAGCAGCAGGACTGGTCCTTGGCTATGTGCGTTGTGATCACTGGTGTAGGAACATCCTGGCGAGGAATGGGGATCACCTTTTCCTTTGTCTGCATTGTGATCATCACTGTCCCAAGGAGGCCTGTCCCAAGGCAGGATGTTTTTGGGGGAATGATGGGGATCTGGATAGGATCTAGTACCCTGAGCACTCTCAGGGCAGTTCCTGGATCTGACAGAACAACCAGCACAGAGCATCTGGGCAGCAGAGGCGAGTCCTGGTGTCAGCACGCGTGCAAGCATCGGACCAGGAGACTTTGTCACAGCCTTGGGGATACAGAAGGAGGCCACATGGGGATGGTCAGACGAGGAGAGCCCAGTGGAGCGGTGGTGTTTTTTTTGCTGGGAGCTGGGTGGCTGTGGCACCTGCAGGCTCTTGAGGCTGTGCAGTTTTTTGTCGGCTCCTCATCTGTTTGACTTTCTGGTCCCAGATGCAGCCATATGGGATCTTCAGCGTGCCTAAGGTAGCCTGGCAGGAGGGATGTGCCTCCTGCTCTGCCTTCTGCTCCATGAGTCCTGCAGGAAAAGGGGACATGGCTCGGGCTGGGGGGATACTTGGGGTGTGGAGAGAAGCGTGAAGACTGGGGGCCCATTTGGGGGCACAGACCAGTGCCCACATGTCATGTCTGTCCCATATCTACTCCATGGAGCCTGCCTATGGTGAGGCAGGGGGAGGAGGGGTGGCCAGCTGCCTGCAGGGCAATGCCCCCCACTTCCACTCCACATGCAGATATGCATGCTTCACCCTGCAGCTGTGAGGACAGGCAGAAGGAAGGCAGAGAGCAGAGCCAGTGCCCACTTCACCCTCCTCCCAGCCGCTTGCACTCCCCGCTTTGCTGCCTTGTGCCACGCAGCCTCCATTGCCTGGAGCAGCCCTGGCTTCCCCTCTGCAGCCTCCCCAGTGCCCCGGAGCCACTCAGGAAGAGGCTGGGAGAGCTCTCTCCTCAGCACGCATCCATCCCTGCATCAAGCGCCCAGGGCGGAGGCGCGGGGGGCAGTGCCTGGTGTCCCCCCTCGCTTCCCTCAGCTGCTACTGCCCATCTAAGCCCACACTAACCATGTGATTGTTTTGTGTTTTCGCAGGCAGTTTCTTGATTCGGATATGCCTAGGTATTATTTGTTTCCATTGGTTTTTTTTCCACCCCTCCTTCTTCTCTCCTTTCTTTCTTCCTACCCCCTTGCCTCGGCACGCTCACTCCCGCCAGAGGCAGCACTTGGACATCCAGCCCCTCATCCCTTCACGTGCCCCATCCTTCCTCCCTACTGCTCTGGCACCTCTTGCTCACTCGACCCCTTTTGCTGTTCGTGTGGGCCACGCTCTGGCTGGCTGCCGCTCCCCCTCGCACGCCTGCGTCTCCATTGCCTGATTTGGGTTTTATTCTTGCTTTTCGACTTTGCTACTCTCCCATCTTTTCTGGCATCTGGCACTGAGCGTGCTGGACCCTCCATTGTCTCCCGCCCCAGCCCCAGCTCAGCCCTTGGTACTGCTTGGAGTAGCTGCAGGGCTGGTGAGGACAGTGGAAGTTTTGGGGCTTGTCCTGCCCTCTCCTGGGCACCTGGTAACGATGGCAGCACTGCAGCTGGTGTGGCAGCAGCTGCCCACCCTATGCACGGATGTCCTGCGTGTGTAGGTGTGGCATACAGGCAGTGTGTGTCTGTATGCAGGGTGACAGTGGGTGCATATGTGGCACAGACTGTGGTACCCCTGTGTAAAGGGGCAGTGCTGTTCGGGGACTGCAGGCTCCAGCTGGGACCACTGGGTGAGCTTGGCATATGCGCGAGAGGTGCCAGATTTGTGGATGTGCCACCAGCCTCTGGATGGGAGCACTGTTGAGGCTTTCATGGAAGGGGCCCACCACCGTGGCCCATGGCAGAAGAAGAGGGACATCGGCCTGGGAGACAAGAGGTGGAGTTTCCTGAGTCCTGGCACATAACTTTGTGCCTGAAGGTTGTCCTCAAAGCTACTCAAAGCTGATCGTGCTCAGAGATGTCTGAGGGCAGAGCTGTCCCTGCAGCAGCATTCTGCCCCCTCAAGGTGCAGGAAAGTGGATGCAGCATTGATCCAGCCCCCCACCACAAGAGCGGTGGGTTCACACTGGCATTGCCTGTGGTGTCTCAGCACAGTGATGCTTTCCATGTGGACCAGGGGATGGGCCAAGAAGTCACCTGCTGTGTGAGTGGCAGTGGGAAATCTCATCCCCCCAGCTGGCACTGTCCCAGGGGACTGCGCTGGGTGGGAGCTCCTTGCCCTGAGATGGCACAAGGGCAAAGTTAAGGGCATAAGGGAGCACATGTGCTTCCTTCTCAGCTGCTGGAACATGAAGAAAGTGGGAGGCAGAGGGTTTTCACCCAGGCTGGTAAGCCTCTGTCTGCCCTTGCTGAGCTCCTCTGGTTCCCATTTTGGGTTCAGCTAGGCTGGAGCTCCCTTGGCCAGCAGTGCTATGATGTGCGAGTCCCTTCAAGAGGGGCTCTTCTGACCTGTCGTTTCTCTGTGTGTGTACATGTGTGTGTTTGTCCTTGGGTCACCTTCCATTTATAGCATTACGCTGGGAAATGACACTAGGTATTTCACGCGCACCTGCTCGGTCTGGTCCCTCCTGCTTTTCTCTTTTTCCCCTTTGCCTCCTCCCTCTGCTTTTTGCTCTTTTTCCCCTCCCCTGAGGCTCCTCTCCTCCTCCTCCTCCTCCTTGGGGAGCACTCTTTTCTTAAGCAACCTATGTCTGCAAAGCAATCCTTTTGCCTTGGCTGTGTCTCACGCCGGTGGGGTTATGTATTTTATACACCTTTTGAAAGCGTCACTCTCCCTCTTCTTCCAACATGCGGGAAATTGCAATCAAGAACTTCTCCCTACACCCGCTGGCTGCCCTGGCTCTTGTTAAAATTGCTCCTCAGCCACCTGGATGCTGCTTCAGGGATGTGCTGAAGTGTTCTCATTGAGATATGGCTGAACCACAGCTTCCTGAGGATGCTCAGGCGGGAGCCAGGGCCGCAGCAGCTCTGGGCGGTTTTGGGGAGTGAGTGTACCATAAAGCCAAGCCTGGGAGGGAGCCCAGGAGTGGTGCAGGGGGTGAAATGAGGATCCCCCATGCTCTGTCACCGGAGCCACCTCCTGCTTCCTCACCCTCAGTTGCTCAACCCAAGGAGGGCAGCTGCCACTCTTGATCTGGGTGAGCTGTGCCGTCCTCTCCGGGATCCTGTAGGCATGGGTGAGTGGGACCAGGTGTCCCCTGCTCCTTCTCCCAGCCTGGGAGCCATGGAAAACACAGCAAAGGGGCCTGAGGCAGCAGAGTGGGAATGGGGCTGGCAGTGAGGGTAGAGCAAGAGCCAGGGGAGACAGCCTGACAGGGGCCGGCCACCAAATCATGGTCCCCAGCTTCTCACTGGGGCCCAGGGCTGGCAGACAGGGGCAGCCCTGGGGAAGGGGACCTGGCTGGTGGGGGAGCTGTGCTCCCAGAGGTGGGCTGGCAGCACACCCCCCAGTGCTGAACATCCTCCCTCCTTTCCCTTCTGGCCATCATCACCCAAATGGCAACAGCCTCTCCTGGCAGGGACTGGGAGGTGCTGTGCCCCAGGCTGGATGGTGGGGACTGGCCCGGGTGCACTGGGGGTGGCCACCCCAGCTCTGAGCACAGGGGTGGGGCATGAACCCTCCTTCGCCCTCTTTTGCCTTCCTAGCCTGCTGTGCCTTGCCTGCACCCCATCTGAGCCCCCCACTCCTCCCGCAGTCCTGCCTCCCCAAAACCCTGGTCCATTGGCCATTTCAAGGGTGCCGTGTCCTCTTCCCACCATGCCTTGTGCCCTTTGCCTTGAGCCTGTGTCCTCTGGAGTGGCTATCCCCATCTGTCCCCACTGCGCATGCATGTCTGTGTGTCCTTGCAGGCCTGCTGCAGCGCTGTGGGGGGGACAATGACATCTCCTTGCTTGCCTGCCAGGGGTTCCAGGGAGGTTGTTTTACTGACCCTGCTGGGGTTTTTTGGCAGGACTTTCTACCAGTTTGAGGCGGCGTGGGATAGCTCCATGCACAACTCGCTGCTGCTCAACCGTGTTACCCCTTACCGGGAGAAGATCTACATCACCCTGTCAGCTTACATCGAGGCAAGGACCTTGCTTGGGGTCACTATACGTCAACAAAGTCTGGCATTTCCCCTGCTGTTGGGGTGCAGCCAGCGTGAGCCCTTCCTTAGCTACTGCTTATGGGGTGCAGGGTTCAACTTGGTGCTTGGGGGCTATGTGGGACCCCGGGACTGGAACCTGCTGAGCACAGGGGTGGGAGAAACCTGCTGGGCTGCCACCCTGCAGCACCCCTCATGTCTCCCTCTGTCTTACTGCAGATGGAGAACTGCACTCAGCCCGCTGTCATCACCAAAGACTTCTGCATGGTTTTCTACTCCCGGGATGCCAAACTTCCTGCCTCACGCTCCATCCGCAATCTTTTTGGCAGCGGCAGCCTGCGGGCTTCTGAGAGGTACCAGGATGCTCCTGTTGGGGACAGGAGAGCCATCACCTAGGGACTGGAGCTTTTCTAGGGCATCCCAGCAGCTTGGCTAAAAAAAATGGGGTGTGGGGATGGGACAAAGCCAGTAATGCCTCATCCTCCCTTTGCTCACAGCAACCGCGTGACAGGAGTCTACGAGCTCAGCCTCTGCCGCGTGGCTGATGCCGGCAGCCCAGGTGGGTGCCATGCCTCTGCCCAGGTATTCAGCTGGGGCAGGAAGGCACAGCCAGGCCTTTGGGTTAGGGGCTGTGCGTCTGTCCCCCCAGCTGTGTGTCTGTGCCCACAGGCATGCAGAGAAGGCGCCGGCGTGTGCTGGACACCTCTGTAGCCTACGTCCGGGGAGAGGAGAACCTGGCTGGCTGGCGGCCCCGCAGTGACAGCCTCATCCTTGACCATCAGTGGGAGCTGGAGAAACTCAGCCTTTTGCAAGAAGTGAGAATCTGGGCTAGAAATGGGCTGAAACAATGCAATTCACAGCTCCACTGGTGCTGGGGAGATTCCCCATCCTGGATGGCATAGCCATTTTGGTTGTGGGAGGAGGCAGGAATGGGGCTCTGCTTCCAGTACTCCCATGCATCACTGCTAGCCAGGTCCCAACAGATCCAAAGCTAATGAGTAAATGGGGTTAAGGGGGCCTGGGTTTGGGGGAAAGGGCCACCTCTGAGCCTGGGTGCTTGTGCCCAGGTGGAGAAGACAAGACACTACCTGTTACTGCGTGAGAAGCTGGAGACGACGCAGCGCCTGGGCATGGAGACCCTGTCTCCCTGCTCCAGTGAGGACTCCGAGTCCCGAAGCACCTCCTGCATCTCCTCCCCGCTCTCTGCTGACGGGGCACCTGAAGGCCACACCTCTCCCCCTGAGACCCCCAGCGAGAGGCAGAAGGAGCTGGCTGTGAAGGTAGCACCCTGCAGCAAACCCAGCCTGCGGGGATGAAGCCAGGAAGTGGCTTCCACAGGGTAGCTGGGGGTTGTGGTGGGAGAAAACCACAAGAGTGGGAGGTGGAATGTGCCTCGTGCCCTACTGTTCTCCTCCTCTCTCTGCAGTGCTTGCGCCTGCTCACGCACACCTTCAACAGGGAGTACAGCCACAGCCACGTCTGCATTAGCGCCAGTGAGAGCAAGGTACTGCTGCTGCCCCAGGCTCTGCTGGGCTGGTGGGGCCAAGGAGGATGTGGCTGGCAGGGGAATGGCTGGGTAGGGGCCAGATGGGCACTACGGCACAAGTCATGCTTCCTCTGGGGTGTCTGCTCCTTCTGCTTGCTCTGATTTTTTGCAGAACTGGTGGCTTTCAGGACTATGCCAGGAGAGGACTCTGCCAGTCAGGGGTCTTGCCTCTCCCTGTCTGAGCAGGAGCCTGGTCCTTTGGATCTGCCTGGCTTTGTGCAGAAACTCTGGTTCACACCTCCATTACTCCACAGCTGTCTGAAATGTCCGTGACCTTGATGAGAGACCCTTCCATGCCAGCTCTTGGGGTCACCACTCTCACCCCCTCCTCAACCTGCCCATCACTGGTGGAAGGATGTTACAATGCCATGGAAGTCAGGTAAGAAGCTGACTGGTTCTGGAAGGTTCTGGTGACATCCCAAGCAGAGCAGCTGTACCACTGGGACACATCCTATGGATGTTCCCTAGCAATCACTCTTCCTACATTCCATCCTCTCCTCTTTCCCCAGACCCCCCCAGGTGTCCTCCAGGGCAGAGAGCCCTGATCTGGAGCCTGTGGTAGAAGGAGAACAGAAGAAGTCCCCAGCCTGCCGGCCTGAGGAGGAAAAGGAGCCCCAGCGGTTGCTGGTGCCTGACATCCAGGAGATTCGAGTCAGGTAGGAGCAACTGGCTGGTAGGGGCAGCCAGCAAGGGGAGCACCTATGGGCAGGTGGTCCATGCCCTACCACTGCCACCTCCTCATGATCTGTATCCCACCCCTTACCTTGATCCCTTCTGCAGTCCCATCGTCTCCAAAAAGGGCTACCTGCACTTCCTGGAGCCTCACACCAATGGATGGGTGAAACGCTTCGTGGTGGTCCGGCGCCCATACGTCTACATCTACAACTCGGACAAGGATGCGGTCGAGAGGGCCATACTCAACCTCTCCAAGGCCCAGGTGGAGTACAGTGAGGACCAGCAGGCCATGCTCAAGGTAGGTCACTGGGAGCCAGCCCCACCCCACGCATCCCATTGAGTGAAGGACTAAGCTCTGGCTCTCCCCTTGCAGACCCCGAACACATTTGCGGTGTGCACAGAGCACCGGGGCATCCTGCTGCAGGCGAGCAGTGACAAAGACATGCACGACTGGCTCTACGCTTTCAACCCTCTCCTGGCTGGATCCATAAGGTACCGGCGCAGCTGGGGAAAGGGGGATGTAGAGAAGCCATTGCTGGGGGGGCTGCAGGCTCCCAGTGCTTTCGCTGCTACAGCCCCCAGCAAGGTGTGGAGAGCATCTCCTGTGCAGAGCTGTGTCTGGAGATGCTTTCAGCTGGCAAAACTTGGACTATATTAATTTTGAATTCAGCTCATCCACATTTAAATGTTCAGTCTAGTGCCAGATTCCAGGTGGTACAGAGGTGTTGTCGTGCTGAGGTCAAAGCAACATCCATGCCTGGTGACAGGGCCTCTGGCCTGTCACTGCTCTTGAGACCATCCCACTGAGTTTTTGAGACTGATAAGGAAACTTTCCTGTCTCACCATCCCGGAGCCACTCTGGAAGTCACACATGCACCACCTGAGCTGGGACTGAGGCCCCTTCACAGCAGGTGATTCCAGTGAGCCAAGAGGGGCCTTGCTTGACTTCCTACATTCACCTCACACAGACAAGGTTTCCTAACTGGCTTACTCACAGGCTTCCCACAGCAGAGTCTCAGACATCTTGTTCCTTAAAATAACTTAATCATGATGCAATAACAAAATAACAGCTGGAGCTGGATGCCTCTGGGAAAGGACCCTGAACAAAGGAAACCCTGGGTTTTTACACTGTCTTAGTCTAAGGGCACTCCCCAGTGTCCTTCACCTGGCTGTGCCGCAGGTCCCTGTGCCCTTTGTTATGCAAACGATCGGCAGTTCACAGACTCTGGCCTCAGGCTGCCACCGCTGCAGCTCAAATCGCAGCTGCACACCAAGCTACCTGCACTAAATGTTTTAATTCCTCAACAAGACCATCCCATGGACTTCTTGAGATCACCTCAAGTGGCAGGACTAGGGGAATAGGAATAAATGCACAGAAATCTGTGTGCTCCGGCTAAAGAGACTTTAATTCTATGTCACTCCAGCTGTCTGGATTCAAATATCAGCCTGGAGGTAGGACACTGAACCTGGGAGTCCACACCTCTCCTTGTCCACATCTCTTAACACCTTTTGTCCCTTGTTTTCCAAATCAGATCCAAGCTGTCCAGAAGGAGAACAGCCCAGATGAGAATCTAACCTGAAAAACACCCTCCACCTCATGCGTCTGCCAACAGGATCAAGATGGCTGATTCTGTCTGAAGACTCCCCATGTTAATATCTGATCTTCACACCATCTGCTGCCCCAGCTCTCTGCTCCATCGAAGGATCTGTCTTGATTCACAGCTTCACAGGGGAAACTCACTTCTGTTTGTAGCTGCAAAAGCCTGGACCCGCCTGGGCAGGATTCCTTGTGCACCTGTCATCTTCTGCCTGTCCCTCCATGGGTGACCTTCATATCACACCATCTAATGCTCCAAAAAAGGTCCCTATCAGAGGGGAGGGAGTGAGAAGGGTGGTTTTGACTAGAAGCTGGTCTTTGATCTAGAAAGATGGGAATGTAGTAAAGCTCAGAGCTGGGAGAGCAGGAGGAATTGCCCTCAGGCAAAGGGAAAGTGGTAATTTAGATGTGGGGTTTCCCTAATTTACCGGTGTTTCTGCAAGAGACAGGAGAGTAAGATCAGGTGTCAGTACTTTAAGATTATATTTATAAAGTATTTATTTCTATTTACATCACAAAAGTCCTCTAAGTTGAGTCCTGGCCCCCAGCCAATGCCTCCCCCAGGCAGGGGAGAGCCTTGGTGGTGGGCTGGGGTTCCAGAGATGCCTTCCCTGGGACATCCCTGGCTTGTGCCTGGCAGCAGTGCAGCTCTCACCCTCACTCTATGCCCTTCCCCAACTATTTGCTTTGCCTTCCCCTACAGCTTAAACTACTCTTCCCCTGAGCAGTGGCCAGACAGCCCACCATGTCTTCCCCAAGAAGGCAATTCCTACCTGTCCCATCTACCTCTGGAAGGGAGGAGCCCATAGTCTCAACTGGCCAGGGCACCCATGTCCCTGCAGGTGGGTCACTGCACTTTGGAGCTTAGTCCTACGGGAGGGAAGAGGAGAGCTCTGGGTATGGCTGTCTGTCACCCCATGCTGGGCTACCCTTTCCAACCAAAAGCACTTGGGCCACCACCCCTATCCCAGCCTGGGACCCCCAGGTGTCTCATCCAATGGGATTTCCCACTCTTAGGGCAGGATGCCAAGGATCCCAACCCTGCAGGGAGTGTGGAGGTTCAGGTGGAATGGGAAAATTCCCCAGGAGCCACGACTAGGAATGACTATCCCACCCTACAGGATCCTTCTTGCCCTTTCCCAAAAGGGCTTGCACATCCCTTCTTCTCCCAGCAGGATGACAAACTCAAAGCAGATCAAAGGGTGTCAGGGTGGGGATGGGGCTTCCTTTTTCTATTATAGCTGGTGTTTTCTCACTCTTCCTCTGCTGCAGAAGCGAGCACCCACCTCCCCCCACCCTGCCTCCGTCAGCATGTTAATCTGGGCGCTTCCCGCATCGGAGGTGTTTTTGCTGAAAAGACCTTCTCCTCCAGCCATCATTGCTTCCCACCTCCTCCAGCAGCAGCTCTCTCCTCTCCCATCTCTCACCCATGGTTAGATGTTTTTGTTCAGGGCTTCCCAAGTGGCCAGCAGCATCTGGCACAGCTCCATGTTGGAAGCTGAGCATCTTCCTCCGTGCATCTCCCAGGCACCCGCCCCAGCTCTGCTGTCTCTTGTCCAGCACGGCTGCGCCTTGGCTCTGCCACACCTCCCTGCACTGTCTGTGGGGGGTGTGTGTGTATGTGTGTGTGTGTGTGTGTGGGACGTGGTGCTGTCTTCTTGTTACACTCGTGTTGTGGGGGGCATGGATAGGCAGGGACGTGGCAGAGGAGTAGAGGCTTGCACTGGCCCCCTTGCTGCGTATCAGGCACCCTTTAGCTTGGGTTTCAGGTGACAGAAAGAGTTTGGGGATTCTTCTTGAGCACACGCTGGTTCTGCCTGGCCTTGCCACAGCTCCGTGGGCATCTCACCCCATTCACTACAGCTCAAATCTGCAGTGGAGCTGCTCCTCTCAGCCCAGCTACCCTGCCCAGGACAACCGCCCCAGCAAACTGGGCTACTTCCCATCCTTTTAGAGCTGGAGGCCAACTTGTGCCCTTTCTGTATGAAGAGGTACCAGCCTGGAGGCACAGAGAGGCTGAGCTGGGGCAATGCAGGGGCCCAGGCTGCAACCTCCTGGCTCCCATGCTCTAAGCAAGGACTAGTTGGTACCATCCCAAATTTCAGTGTAAGGGGCTATGGGTGGAGAAACAGGGAGTATCTGAGGGGAGGCTCTTCCAGAATGGAGGCAGCTGCTGGCAGAGACGGGACCAGTGTCTGTCAGGGACCAGACACAGGTTCACTGGCCAAGGCTGTGTGGTGCTGCCTGTGCCACAGACAAGACGCAGCCAGCTGAAGGGCATCCTCCAGCCAGAGCCGAACCATGCCTGAGGCCAGCAAACCTGCAGAGCAGACGGCTCGTCTGGAGGTCGGAGCCGAGGGAAATGGAGCTGCCCGCTGGATGCGGCACACGGGCCCCTTGCCATCTTACCAGCAGCGCTCTGACCAGCACAGCGCTCCTCGTCACGGCTCTGGCACCCGTCCCCTCGGCAAGGCATGCAAACCGGAGGTTCAAGCACGACTGTAAGCCCATCCGGAAGGGAAATTCCACAGGGCAGCGGGTGGCACGGAAGGCAGGCGGGCATCGGCGGGCAGGCTGGGGCCAGAGGAGGAGTGACTCCCCATTCTCCGGTTCCCGCCGGCGTTCCCTTGCCGTGTGCCAGAGGGGCAGTACTGCGGGTCCTGGCCGTCCGTGCGCACACGAGGCTTGTTCGGTTCTGAAATAAATGTCGCATTTAACGCAATTGCCGTGCGCTGAGCGTCCTCTGCGGGGCTGGAGGGGTGACAGCGGGGTCGCGGGCGGGAACGGAGCTGAGGGCGGGCAGCGCCCACCGCCACTGAGGGAGCGCCCCCTCGCGGGCCTGCTCAACCGGGCGGGACAAGGGGCGGGGCGATAGCGCTGACTGACAGTGCAATCCCTCTTGCGATTGGTGGAGGAGATGGGCACGTGTCCTTGTGGGCGGGACCAGCGAGGTCTTTCCGCTGCCGCCGAGGCGCGGGCCCATTTCCGGCCCTCCGCGGGTGCGGATTGGGCCGGCGGCGGGGCGGGCGGGAGCGAGCGGCGGCGATGGATCTGTTCGGGGACCTGCCCGAGCCTGGCGCCGCCGCGGGTGAGGCCGCGACCCCTTCGGGCCTGAGCGGCCGCGGCCCGTGGCCTCACCTGACGGGCTGCGGGCCCCGCCGGGCCTGCTGCAGCTCGATCGTGGGCAGCGTGGCTCCGCGCACGGCCAGGCCGCCGCCACAGGGAGCTTGGGGGGCAAGGGGGAGGGTGAGGGGACGGTTAAAAATTGCTGGAGACATTGCCGGGTTTGGTGGGGTTTGTGGTTTTCTTTTCCTCTGCGGCTTGCTCTGCTGCAGTTTAAACCACGTTTTTGCATGTTCTGTGTGAACTGCAGCTCCCTGCGGTTTAGACCAGATTGGAGCCTTTCCTCTCACTGTGCTGCTGAGCTTAGTGGATTGCTAGCAAAAAAAAAAAAAAAAAGAAAAAAGAACCCAAAAACCTGTTCTGAAGGCAAAAGTTCACCTCAGCCCCAGGCAGGTGATTATTTTGTTTGTGTAGCAGCTACTAAAGTTACAGAGGGAAGTAAGGTTCTCCTCGTTTAGCACACCTGTGCTGGCTTGGTGACAGTCCTTTCAGAACAACTGCCCCAGGAGTGCCTGCACTGCTTCCTTACTTTGCCCTGGTGCCTTGCAGGGAAAGATGCCCAAAAAGGGCCTCTGCTGTTTGATGATCTCCCACCATCCAGCAGTGCTGACTCAGGTATGGGTGCTCTCTTCCTGCCATTTAGTTTGGTTTTCCGTGTTTTCTGCATCAGCATCTCTTTCAGATGAAATGTGTGTAAATCCTGTTCTTTGTTAGACAGAATAAAGACAGTAGGGTTATCAGTGCTGGTATGCAGACCAGCTGCATCCTGTTTGGTTTTTTGTAACCAGGGTGTTATAGGTGTTTCACATATATTCTATAAAACATTCTCTAAAAATGTTCCCTGGAACAAATGCAAAGCCTGGATTTGCCCGACTAGTAATGGAACTAAATTTGGTCCTCTTTAGTAAGCTGACATAATTTCTTCACCTCAAGAGAGACTTAGGAAAAGTCTCTTTCCCTGAAAGGAACAAAGGTATTTGATTATTTTTGTCTTCTTGTGCTCCAGGAAAAGAAGGCCCTTTGCTCTTTGATGGTCTCCCACCAGCCAGCAGTAGTGACCCAGGTAAGGAGCTGTGTCCCTCATCAGCCCCTGCTGAGCCACTCCTCTCTGGGAAAAGCCCGCAGTGCAGCCGGTTGTGTTGGACACATAGCAAGTTAACCTGGTGCTTGTTTCTCCAGTCCACATTGGCTGCCACCTGTCATGGCAATTTGTGCCCCAATTGTTTAGATCAGGATTCTGAATCTTAAAATTAGGCGTGTTCCCAGAAGTACATTCCTGTCTTTTGGGGAGCCTGGTTCTCTGTCTGAAAGCTCCCTGCTTTGGGAGGGGAAGTGCCCTGGTGCAGCCACTGCTCTGGCTGCTGCTCTGGCAAGGCTTTCTGCATGCAGCCATGTGCTTGTTGTCACCTGGGAGGAGCTGAGATAGTTCACTATACCCACAGGAGCCTAAATCTCCAGAATGAAAAAGCCAGAGTTCTGACATCAGGTTTTGCTTGCTGGCTTTAAATTTGTAGCCTCCTTCTGAACCTTCTAAAATATATGCAAGTTCAGAGTAATAAAAATAAGTTGCTTTGCATTGTTGTGGGCAGAGATCATAGAGGATAATAATAATAATGTTGTAGAAATGTTTTATCCTGTAACATTAACTTCCTGAGCAATTAATAAAAAAAAAAAAAAAAAGCCTGGTTGGTAAGGAATAAAACCTGTGGGTTGTTCAGTGGTAACTGTGGTCACTTAATGCTGTGTAAATGTGTTAGCCTGCACTCCCGAGTGTGCTTTGGTATAAAAGGACTTGCTGCTGAATTTATGCGAGTGAAACAGTCCTGGAACACTTGAGCCACCTGCATTTTTGCTTTCTTTCAGCCTCCAGTGCTGTTAAGCAAGTCTCATCAGCAGAGAGCCAAGAGAAAGGGCAGAAGAGAAAGTCCTTGGAGGAGGAGGAAGAGAAGAATGGCAGGGAAGAACTTGTGGAAAAGAAAGTTTGTAAAGGTTTTCAGACAGTTTGAAAACAAATGTACTCAATTTGTACTTTTGGCGTTGGGCTGAGTAAGTCCAGAACAAAGCTGAGCTTTGGTTCCTCAGTCTGCTTGCCTTTTCAGCCTTTTGTAGGAAACAAACTGCTGCAGGGGTCTGTGGAAGCTCCTTGAGCTTCCTGGCTCTGTCTGCCTCCTTCACCTGGGCCTTCTTTCTGTCTCCGCTGAAGCAGCAGGAGCTGAGCAGCAGGCCCCTCAGCACTGGCAGGATAAGTGCTTGTGCTGCCGAGAGGGGGATTGGGTCTGGAACCTCTGGAAGGCTGGATCCACACCACTTTCTTTTGCCACATCCACAGATCTCTCTGGTGGCTGCTAAGGATGCCAGAGAGGGGGAGACAGGCTTGTTACATACAGGGCCTTTGGCTTCAGGGCCTGTGTGCTATGTTGCAGCTTTGGGAGTAAGATGTGTTCAGGGGTACAAAGGAAAGGACATGTCCTGGGAACATTAGGATTTCCTGTCCTTAGTTCACTCTTTAAAGCTGTGCTTTACTTAATCTGCAGGTTCAGTGCCACGTGATTCCCCTGCCCACCCTGTCCCCTGCCCCTGTTTGGTAAGAGTCCTGTCCAATGCCCAGCAGCCCTGCTTGGCTACAGCTGCCTGCTAAAATGAGGGCAGGCTGCTTTTAGAGCTGCTGACCCTGGGGACACATAAAAACCCATGCTACAAAATAAACACGTCCTGTTCAGCAGCAGATGCTAGATGTTTTGTTGCAGGCCGAGGGCTGCACTGCCAGGACAGGGCTCTGAAAGCTGAGAGCTTACTGGCTTTTAGCCTGAGCTGAGGACACGGAGGAGTTGGATTTGCATGTGCGTGTCTGCTTTGTTTCCCTTTAGGATCAGTGGGCATTCTTGGACTGAAGGGTTATGTGGCAGAGAGAAAAGGTGAGAGAGAAGACATGCAGGATGCACACGTCATCTTAAATGATATCACTGAGGAATGCCGGCCTCTGCCCTCCCAAATGTAAGTGGGCCAGAACAGCCATCCTGGGGCTGAGGGAGCTCCAGCTTGCTTCAGCTGAGCCCATAGGATGATCTTTTCTGCTTTGAACAGCTGATGCTCTTGTCTGCCTGTCTTGTGGTGCATGTTTGGGCTTGTTATTGGGAGACCTGGGGTGAATCATCAGCTAGCTGTGTTCCCAGGCAATTCACAGGGCTGGTGTGTACAAAAACCTCCCTTTGAGGGGTGCTTAGTGGATTCAGTCACTGACTTCAGGAGGACATGTGGGCCTGATAACTCTGGATGTTGATTCTCTCTTACCCAAATGTAAGTGGGTATGTAAAATTAAAAGAATGTTCTTGAGCATCGCCCTGATACTGGATTTAGCTTCTGAACTAGTACTGTCGCAAGAGGTTTGTGTTCTGAGAGATCCAAGATTTTTGTCTGTACCATAGTTGGAAGAAGCTTAGGCATGGACAGTACTATAGGATTGGCTAGACTGGTGTCTGTAATGCTGGAGAGTTGCAGTGTCCTTGAGGTAAAATGTTCATCTGCTTTTATGCCAAGTGGAGGTCTGTAAAGCCTTTAGCCCTTCATTTTCTTAAGGAGTGGAAAATTACAAGAAAGTTCTCAGCTCAGTGCAGGAACACACAAACCATGTAAATGCTGAATATATGAGCTCAGAGACCTGCTACCTTTTGTGCCTTGGAGTGCAGGATTTTCAACACGGCAGGGTGTTATGGAGAGGGATGTATTTGGTCCCATTCTCTGGCCTTTTTTATCCTCCTTGTGCTACCTTTTGTTCCCTCACAGCACACGTGTCTCGTACTTCGCTGTTTTTGATGGCCACGGGGGAGTCCGAGCCTCAAAATTTGCAGCACAGAATCTGCACCAAAACCTGATTAAGAAATTTCCTAAAGGTGAGAGGAGTGGAATAAGGACTGTAGGACAGCCATCACCTTTTCTGCCTTGGCAGTGGATAGGGAAACTGATCTGTTTGGGTGTAGTCCTACAGTACCCATCCTTTATTCCCAGAGGGCTTGCAAGACTGCTGTGTCTGCTGGAGAAGAGGGCTGGAAGCCTTTTTGGCACAAGGGTGCAAGTAGCCAATTGTGGCTTGCTAAATAAGTGTGAGGTGTGCTGTTGCCGGTTTTGGTGGTGGCACATCAAGTGTGAAAATACTCCCGTGGTGGAGAGATTTATGTCATAAACTCTCCACATACACTTCTGCATAGATTTTTGGTGGGGTAAGGCTGGGATGTGCCCTGGCTGCTCTGCAGAGTCCAAGAGGTGCACTGCCTGACTGAATGTTGGATGAGGAAAGGGAGAGACTAGGATAGATCAGATATGTTTTACTTGGAGCTCAGTTGCTGTTTTCTCTGTCTGACAGGTGAGGTAGCCAGTGTGGAGAAAACTGTGAAGAGATGCCTTTTGGACACCTTCAAACACACAGATGAAGAGTTTCTAAAGCAGGCATCCAGCCAGTAAGTGCAAATGCTTTCTGTTCATTTGTATTTCTTAGTGTGCATCTCTGAGGTCTGAGTTGTGAGCAGGGCAGAGGAAACCTTCCTTGTGTCATTCCTGTGCTTTGGCAAAACTCCACACAGCTCCACTGTGCCAGGCTGTGACTCTGCCAGCTGAGTGCTTGCTGGAACTAGGTCATGGCATGTTCTGGTCTTACTCTATGAAAAGCGGTCTGTAGGATCCCTTAGACTAAAATACATATTTCTCATGAAGGCAGGAAGCAAAACAGGTCCAAGGATCACCTCTGTCCTTATCAGGGACAATCCTTTTCAGGATTCTTCTCTCTTTCTTTTTAAAGATTTCCCATGTTGCTGAAGGGACTTGTCCCATACTGCTTGAGATGGGATCTCTCTGTTGTGTGGCAGGAGGGGATCTGTAGAGGCCACTGAGCTTTCTTTAGAGCTGTGCTTGTCAGGCTGGGGCACATCTCTGCGGCAGCTTTTAATGCCCTGTGTTGGAAGACCTATGTCTCCCAATGTAAATTTAAATCTTGCTTTCTTCAACTCTTTAGAAAACAGATGTTGATGAAGAATGTCCCTCTGTGAGGTAAATGCCAGCCTTGCAGCTGGGTGTGGAGTGCCGAGCACCCTTCTCATTCCCTGCTGAACTGACACACCAAATGTGTGGACTAGGCGAAGACACAGATTGCATTTCAAATACAGTCACTTCGTTGCCAAGCCTTTACACACATTTGGTTTGGCTTTTTTACTGTGTCTATTTCACAGTGACACCTCTATCACAGATGGAGACTGTTGATCCATTTGATTCTGTGATTCCCTGAAAACTTTCAATTTTAAGTAAATTGCAAACTGGCTCAGTCTCTTAAGCCTAATCAGAACAGCAAGTTTGACCAGGCAAAAGGAGGATGCTTTTTTGAGTGTGTCACAATAATATCTTTCTCAAACCAGCCTCTGGTCAGAAACATGACTTGTGACAAAGGATCACTAGCAATCGGTGTACTGATGGTGAAATGAATCATGTTCTTTCAGCCACACCTTCAAAGTAAGGAAAAACTAGGTGAAATATGTCTAGAAATTAGTCTCTCAGAGCTGGTTTCAGTGAAGAATGGCATCATAGCCAGGCTTTTTTGTGGACAGGAGTAGTCTGGCAGCTGTAATCTAAGAAACGCTTCTCATTTTACCTAGAGCTCTAGAGATAAAAGCTTAACTACAGGAAGTGAAACAGGAGGAGAGCAACTGGGCAAGTGGTGGTGCTGCTGCTGAGGTGGGGTGGTGAGGGCTGAGGTGGCAGAGGGGCAGGGATACTGTGAAAAAAGGAAGGAAAATGTAAGCAAAAAAGAAAGCATTTCTGATGTAGAGTTTTGCTGCAAAGAAGAAGCTTCTCATGGAGTGTGGAGTGCTTGTTTGCTTGTGATGCTATAGCTTTTGTGCAGCCATCAGGGCTGAGCCTGTTCTGCTCACATATGAGGTTTCCTGGGAGCTGAGCATGAGGAAGAATTGGCATGGGAGCTGTGGTTGGCAGTATTTACACCAGCTGGGTATTGGCTGTGCATTCAGAAATCTGTGGTTTGTGTAATTCCTCTGTCCTTGTGCAGTTTGCTGTTTATCACCAACCTGAGCTGCTAGCAGGCAGCTGCTGTGGGCTACCTGATTGCTGTGTGTTGGCACAGGACACTTCTTTGAGTCCCCAAGAGCACTCTGTAACTTCTTAAGTGTCATTTTTCCCCTTTAGTAATCTCATTTTTGTTCCCTTCAGGAAGCCAGCGTGGAAGGATGGCTCCACAGCTACTTGTGTCTTAGCTGTTGACAATATTCTCTACATAGCCAACCTCGGGGACAGCCGGGTAAGCAGGATGGAGACCACTGGTGGCATCTTTATTCTGCCCAGAGCTTTTTGGGGGTTTTGTTTGTTTGTTTGGGATGTCTGAGTTGTCATGAGCTACTCAACTGTTCCTACAAAGCATCTTGTTTTGGGTGGGTACAGAGTACTTCTGTGTTGTCTCCCATAGTGTAAAAAAGTGGTGTGTGAAAGCTCTCTCTTGATGGTGCTAAATATCTCACAGTATCAAGAAGAGAATATTTGAATATTTCAGTTGGAAGGGACGTATGACAATCATCTGGTCCAACTGCTTGACCAGTTCAGGGCTGCCCTAAAGTTACACCATTGCTCAAATGCCTCTTAAACACTGACAGTCTGGGGCATCAACCACCTCTCCAGAAAGCCTGCTGCAGTATTTGATTATATGCTCTAAAAAGAAACACTTGCTAATGTCCAGCCTGAACCTCCCCTGGCCCTGCTTTGAGATCAGCATTCCCATGAGATCAGCACTTCCCTCTCCACACCCCCTCTTCAAGAAGCTGCAGAGAGGGATAAGGTTGTCCCTGATCCTCCTCCTCTCCAAACCAGACAAACCCAGAGCCCTCAGCCTCCTCCCAGGTCACACCTTCCAGCCCCAGCATGGTTCTCCTCTTCTGGATGCACCCAAGCACCCTCCCAACATCTCTAACTCTGGAGTGCTCTGGGTGAGGCCACCCCAGTGCTGAGCACAGCCAGACCAGCCCCTCTCCTGCCTCACTGGCCATGCTGTGTTGGGTGTCCCCAGGGTGCCACCTACCCCTCTGGCAATGGTTCCTGCTGAGCTGCTGCCAACCAGCACCCTCAGACCCTTCCAGAGGGCTGCTCCCCAGCCACTTCTCTTCCAGCTTACACTCGTGCTCAGCTTTGTTCCACCCTGGGGACAGAATCCAGCACTTGGACTCAGTAATTCTGTGCCACTGGCATTGCCCTGTGGTGCATCTGTGCAGATCCCTCTGCAAGGCCTCTCGTCCCTCCAGGGAGTCCACAGCATTCCCAGTTTGGTATCATCAGCAGACTTGGTGATGATACATTCAACTCTTGCATCCAGATCACTGATAATAGTACTCAACAGCACCTCCTGCCTAGCAATGAGCCCTGGGAAACACCACTGGCCTGATGTAGGACTATTCACTGCAGTTTGGGGCTCTCTCTCAAGAAGCTGCTGCTGCAGTTGTGTTGTTGTTTGATGGTGGTCTTTTGTCAGCACAGGCGATTCTGTGTCGTTACAATGAAGAGAGTCAGAAACACACAGCCTTAAGCCTCAGTAAGGAGCATAACCCCACCCAGTATGAGGAGCGGATGCGGATACAGAAAGCTGGGGGAAACGTCAGGTAAGTGTCTGAGTGTGTGAACAAGCTAATCTAAATCCTAGCCTGATTTTGGGCCTGAGCATTGAGGTTTTGAAGCTTCCTGAGCCCACTATGCATCCTACCTGAGAGGATCTGTTGCTGCCTGTGGGGGAAGCACACTGGTGCCTGTGGCCTGTAAGGATTCAGTTACTGGAGTTGGTTGATGGTTCCCAGAGCCTTATGATGGCCAAGGCAGGACCCATGTGAAAGCCTGGCAGTGGGATACCAGCATAGGCATGCTTAAGCTTGACTTAGAGATTTGGAACTATGGAGCTGCATTGGATTGTTGAGGAAGTTACTGCTTTCTGCACACTGTGATGCTGAACAGAACTCATTTCCTTGCAGCATGACTCTTTTCTCCTTGTCCTGTGAGAGGGGGCATGGTTTGAGAGAGCGTGAAAAGCCCTCAATGTCAGTTGATGTTGCTGCCCTGAGGTTAACTGATGTACTGAGGCTCTCTGCATTAGGAGGAAGTTTTCTGGAGCCAAAATGTGATTATCTTAATGTTCCTGTGCAAAAAGGAGTTCATGGCTGTTTGGGGAGTGAGTGCCAAACACAACAGCTGAGTCTTATTTCTGTGGCTAGATTCTCTCTCTTCTTTGAAGGCTGTTTCTTGATTTAGTGGTGTCTTCACAAAGAGAGGATTCAGTGCAGGTGAAGTATCTTGATGCCTGTGGAAGCAAAATGCACCCAGGATGGAGAGGGGTGGGCTCAGTTCTGTTATGCTGCCATGTCTGGAGCGCTTTGTTCCCTTATCTCTGGGGAGCACATGCTGCTGCTTATGCTGAGCACTGATCTCTCTTTGCACATGGCAAAGAGATGGCCTGTCTGTTAGCTCCTTTCAGAACTGGGCCCTGACTGCCTGGGAGCCTCTCCCACTGCTTGCAATTCAATATTTTGGGCCCAAGAGATAAGCCACAAAGTGCGTGAGGGTCAGATCTCTTTGACATGCCTTGGTTCTTGCTTTTATCTCAAGCGGGGCTGCTTGGACTATGAGATGAATGAGCTTTGTGAATTCTCAGAGGGCACGGAAGAGCCTTTTTGGGGAGAAGATGCTTGATTGTTGGAAAGGTGAAATGTGGGGAGCTGTTTCTGTAGGGAGCTTGGTTAATTAGGAAAGCTTGACAACCCCAGAGCTGTTTCCTAAAGGGTATTGTAATGTAGGTTTCACAGAAACTGCTTGCTGCAATCAGTGGTTACTAAAGGCCAAGTGATCAGGAGCTGAACGTGCCGTGTTTCTCACTCTTGGGAGCTGCAGCTGAGCC
>VWZV01016816.1:789734-911829 GCA_013397155.1 Irena cyanogastra
GAGGTTTTGAAGCTTCCTGAGCCCACTATGCATCCTACCTGAGAGGATCTGTTGCTGCCTGTGGGGGAAGCACACTGGTGCCTGTGGCCTGTAAGGATTCAGTTACTGGAGTTGGTTGATGGTTCCCAGAGCCTTATGATGGCCAAGGCAGGACCCATGTGAAAGCCTGGCAGTGGGATACCAGCATAGGCATGCTTAAGCTTGACTTAGAGATTTGGAACTATGGAGCTGCATTGGATTGTTGAGGAAGTTACTGCTTTCTGCACACTGTGATGCTGAACAGAACTCATTTCCTTGCAGCATGACTCTTTTCTCCTTGTCCTGTGAGAGGGGGCATGGTTTGAGAGAGCGTGAAAAGCCCTCAATGTCAGTTGATGTTGCTGCCCTGAGGTTAACTGATGTACTGAGGCTCTCTGCATTAGGAGGAAGTTTTCTGGAGCCAAAATGTGATTATCTTAATGTTCCTGTGCAAAAAGGAGTTCATGGCTGTTTGGGGAGTGAGTGCCAAACACAACAGCTGAGTCTTATTTCTGTGGCTAGATTCTCTCTCTTCTTTGAAGGCTGTTTCTTGATTTAGTGGTGTCTTCACAAAGAGAGGATTCAGTGCAGGTGAAGTATCTTGATGCCTGTGGAAGCAAAATGCACCCAGGATGGAGAGGGGTGGGCTCAGTTCTGTTATGCTGCCATGTCTGGAGCGCTTTGTTCCCTTATCTCTGGGGAGCACATGCTGCTGCTTATGCTGAGCACTGATCTCTCTTTGCACATGGCAAAGAGATGGCCTGTCTGTTAGCTCCTTTCAGAACTGGGCCCTGACTGCCTGGGAGCCTCTCCCACTGCTTGCAATTCAATATTTTGGGCCCAAGAGATAAGCCACAAAGTGCGTGAGGGTCAGATCTCTTCTCTTTGACATGCCTTGGTTCTTGCTTTTATCTCAAGCGGGGCTGCTTGGACTATGAGATGAATGAGCTTTGTGAATTCTCAGAGGGCACGGAAGAGCCTTTTTGGGGAGAAGATGCTTGATTGTTGGAAAGGTGAAATGTGGGGAGCTGTTTCTGTAGGGAGCTTGGTTAATTAGGAAAGCTTGACAACCCCAGAGCTGTTTCCTAAAGGGTATTGTAATGTAGGTTTCACAGAAACTGCTTGCTGCAATCAGTGGTTACTAAAGGCCAAGTGATCAGGAGCTGAACGTGCCGTGTTTCTCACTCTTGGGAGCTGCAGCTGAGCCATTCTGTAGGGGTTGGTGTCCTCAGACAGGACACAGGAGGGGCTGCTGACTCAGACCTCTTGCCTCTGCCACTCTGTGCTTCTAGTGAAGAGCAGTTTGCTGGATATTGTGCCAAAAAATAGTCTGTATTCAAACTGTGCAACCAGGAGTTCAGCTCGCATAACTTCTACTGCCCCAGTCTGCTAGGCTAAGCAGGACTTGAGTTAGGGCAGGGTGACAGAAAACAGCCTTGAAGTCTCCTGACTTCATTTCCTCCTCCCCCTCACTTGTTTCCCAGAGCTTCACACAAACATACAGAAAGGGAAGGAGACTTGAAAGGCAAGATTCAAACTTGCTGGGGAAGTGGGTCATTATTTGTACAAGCAGATGGATGCACGAAGTGTCCCCATGAGGCACTGCAGTGCAATACACATGTGAGGAGGGCTCTCAGTGTTTTCTCTCCTTGTGCAGGGATGGAAGAGTCCTGGGAGTGCTGGAGGTTTCCCGCTCCATTGGGGATGGCCAGTACAAACGCTGTGGTGTCATCTCTGTGCCAGATATCAAACGCTGCCAACTCACACACAATGACAGGTAACGTGTGCCCTTGCAGGTGGGGTTCTCTGTCCCAGCTCTGCTCAGCAGAAGCTGCACAACCCTGTTTGCTCTGCTGTGAGAGCCAAGGCACTTCAGACTGATCCCCCCCAGAATTAGAGGATGCTCTTACTGCTGATGTCTCTCTGCTTCTGTTCCTTATTAGAGCAGTGAGATAAGCTACTGCTCTGCCAAGATACTGTGAAGACTCCTCTTGGAGGAACCAGCCTCATTGCAATAGCATAAACAAGCCTTAGATGTCCTTTGTGCTCTGATTAATTCACAAACCAGTGTTCAAGCAGTTAGTTCAAGGCTTGAGTTCTTGGGTCTCCATTCTGTTTAGGAGTTGTTTCTAGCAGCTGTAGTGCCCATAAATACTTTTGCATTCAGCTCTGATATTTGAAGGTTTGAGATCCTTCTCCATGATATGATTGGCAACGACAAATTGCAGTGAGCTTTTGTGTCAGTATGGCCCTGCAGACACTCAGAGGTGAGAGTGTAACCCAGTACTGCTGCTTTTTCTGGGATTAGAGTTCCATATCAAGTGATCCACTAAAATATTTCTAAAGATACTCTTGAGTATCATGCACTGAAATGATGTCTTCAGAGGCATGTGCAGACCAACTACTTCTGTAGGTTCGTTGTAGCTTTCCTTGGCCTGGTGACTCTGGTTAGGGCTCCTGGTTAATACAATTCCCTGTGCAGGCAGGGAGTGCACAGCAGGCTATCTCCCCATCTTAAGGGGGATGCTGTCCTTGCCTTGGGCTTTGTATCTCCTCAACCTTCTGCAGCCTGTGGCAATATTTTGTGTCAAGAGTTTTCTGTTCACAGTTGTGTCACGTGCTTTTCTTTTGGATTTGCATATTTAAATTATTACATACCTCAGGAATGTAAGAATGTAAAGTGGTGTACATGAGGGATTCAGCTTTGTTTCTCTATTTCCTTGCATTAGCTGCTTCACAGGGAAAATGCATGAATGAAAAGGACTCAAAGGAAAGAAACAGTTCTTAGAGAAACAATGGAGCATTTGACCAGGATCATATATGATCTTGCCAGTGTTGTAAGACAGCCAGGGTATCCTGATCAAGGTCTTACATTAGTTGTCTGGCTCTTGGTCCTGTATTTTGAATTGCCATGAATTGCCATGGTAGGTCCCAGGGGATTTTCAGATGAGCTTTTACGGCGTCTTCCCTTTGGATCTGAGCATGGATGTTCATAAAATAGATTGGAGGGATTTTGCTGTAGCTGGGGAGCCAAAAATTCAGCGTTGGAATCTGTCTCCTCTTAATTTCCAGGTTCATTCTGATAGCATGCGATGGCCTCTTTAAAGTCTTTATGCCAGAAGAAGCTGTGAACTTCATTGTGTCCTGCCTGGAGGTGAGGAGCAGGTGGCCTGGGGGCTGGGTTTGTCAGTGCAGAGGCCATGAAGTGGACTTTGCCAGAGTATCCTCCCTTATTCCCTAGGTTGTCTGCATTTGTTTTGCTTCCCAGTGCTTGCAAAATACAGTGTACCTACCTTTGCTGGGAGCAGTCAAATCCCTTTGTCCCAACAGGATAAGAATATCCAGATGAGAGAAGGGAAGCTGGAAGCAGATGCTCGATACGAGGCCGCGTGTAACAGACTGGCCAACAAGGCAGTGCAGCGGGGCTCGGCCGACAACGTCACGGTCATGGTGGTCCGGATAGAGCACTGAGGGATGAGGTGTGCTGCATGGAAGGGAGGGGAGAGGTCTGTGTGCATGCATGTGTGCCTGGGGGAGGGCAGGTCCTGCTGGATGCTCTTCAGTGTAAATAAAGATGTTTTTTTTCTAATAGCTTTAGCTCACTTAGTAGTAGGGTTGAATGTCTTGGCAAATGCAGTGAAATCATTTGGCAGGGGTGCTAGCAGGAGGTGTCTGGGGGCATGAGCTCTGCCAGCTGTTTGAAATGGGACAGTTCTGCTATCCACATCTTTGAGCTTTTTGCAAGACCCTGGGAAAGTCTGGAGCTCCAAGACTCAGTGAGAGCTCCCAGACAGGCTGTACCATACAGATTGTGAGGTACTCTAGGCCACCAGCTTGGGATGGTATGGGCTGCCCTCTTCACACTGGGTAGGAAATCTGACTCTGAAGCTGGACTGTGAGGTTGCCTGCAGCTGAGAGACGCAAACACCCTGTGCAGAGCAGCAGCATACCTGCCCTGTGCTTGCAGAACATATTGGAGTTTTACCACAATGTTGGTATGGAAAAAGTGGCTGGAGTTTGCTCCTGATGTTTTTTGGAAAAAGTATTTTCACCAAATGGACTTGCCAGGCAGCTGAGCTGCAGGCAGGCTCTGTGCTTGTCTGTGCTATCTGAGGTGAAGGCATCTCAGGTTTTAGGTATTAGTAAATGTCTGGTGTCTCATCCTGTCTCAGTGCCTCTACCAGCTGTTGCTGCAGTCAGTGTGCTGTTTTCCAGAGAAAATTTGGCCTAAGACCAAATGACAGAACGAAAGCTAAATGGATTGGGCTACCTAAGCACTGAAGTTTCCAATTTCCCACCCTGTGTGTGAGGCAGGGAGGGAGGTGGCCTGAGGGGTCTGCATTGTGGTTGCCTCCTTGCTCTGATGAGGCACAGCTGTAGTCCCAGTGAAAGGGGGCAAGGCCAGGGTGGTGCCTGCTGTTTTGTGCAGGGCTGTGAGGCTTCCCTGGCTCCTTTGTGTTTTTGTATCCCTGGAACTTTGGGAAGATGGTCCCAGCTCCTGGGCTGTTTGCTGGAGCACACGATGGCTGTGCTGATTGGGACAGGTGGCTTGACCATCTTACTTCTATTTCTGTTCTAGCAGTAGTGAGTTACACTTCATGGGCTTAGTCTGAGGGTGCACGCTGACTCTGCATCTCCTGCAGAGCACTGAGGAAGGAAGTGGCCCTCTGGCACAGATTTTGGGTAGTGCTTGTCCTGCTCCCAGCCATTCCTGTGTATTTTGATGTAAGGTTTCAGTGCAGGATGAGCTGAGAGGGCACGCCTTTGTTACCAGCACACTCTCCTGTTTCTTCTCTTGAAAGGCAAATTTGAGAGCCCGGACAGGAGTAGCATGGAGTTGATTCTGTTTGTGGCAAAAGAAACCCTGATAGCAAATTTCAGAAAGGCAATTTGCTTTCCCTTCTCAGCTCCCCCTTTTTCCAGACCCAAACACCCCTACCCATAAATTGCTGCCATTAACAGCTCCTTCACCAGGCTCCTCAAGAGATGCAGCCTGTGGAGAAGGGCGGGCCAGGGCCATGGCCATCCCTGGGAGAAGGTGGGGCTGTTAGCTCAGGCTATCTTGCAGTGTTGCTGGCACCACTTACCCAGTGCTTAGTGCTACTAGGAAATCAATTGCTCAGCCTTCCTGGTGCTCCTCCTGCAGCCCTGGCTCGGTCACGTAGGCCTGTGCCCATCCTCAGCCCGGGCAGCTATCAAGCCAGAGCAAAGAGCTGTGCTGTATCTGTGCTGCCACAGCCAGGGAGTGCCTGCTCTGCAAAGGCACAGGGCAGGAATTTGTTTCAATCCAACATGTGGCATTATTGGGACTTTGCTTTGGTGATTAGTGCAAAGGATGTTGGCTCCTGCTCATACACTGCAGGGCAGCTAAAGCAATACATAATCTGGCTTGGGCTGCTGAGACTAAGTCTGGGCAGGGATGGAAAGTCCACTAAGGCAAAAATGGATGTGTGGGGCTTTGCACCAGGCACGATGGGAGCTGAGCCCTAGGGAGAAAGCAACCATCTGCTGCCACCGTCAGCAGTGTTTTCTAAGATAAACTTCTAAGCCTAGCCTTTATATAAAAGTGAATGCCTTTAGGTCCTGGTCAGGCTGCTTTATTATTATCATCATCATCTTCTTCATGATTTTCTGTCCACCTTCAGCTGGTTCTGCAGCACGAGCAGTATTGGACCAGACTGCAGTTTCCTGCATGAGCAAGTGATCTTCCTTAGGCTTGGTGCTGAGCAGGGGAGACACGATGGTGGCTGGCAGAGGGAAGGATCTGGCTGCTCCTGCCACAGGTTCAGCATGGTTCAGCCTCTTCACACTCCCAGCAGAACGGCACTGAAATCGGAGCCGCCTTGAACTGTGAGGGGAGAGCCTGCCGTGTTGTCCACAAAAACAGAGGCATACTGCCCAGCCTGGGGGAGAGAGGGATTAGCAGGGCCAGGACACCTCCCCTGGGCACCAGGCATGGCCTGCTAGAGCCAAGGAGAGAGCTCTCCCCTGCACACAGCAACCAAGAGCTGGAGGAGCTGCCCCTACCCATCCTTCTGGGAAAAGAGCAGCACAAGGCCTTTAGAGCAGCCCAGACAGTCTGAGCTAGAGTGCTCTAGCAGAGCTCTGCCCTGACTGTCTTTGGGGCTTGGAGGTCACCTGAGCAGCAGATCTGATGCCCAGCCCTGGGCTCAGGCCATGGAAGACACCTTCCTGCCCAGTACTGTCACCAGTGGAGCTGGCACCACTAACCTGCAGGTAAAGGGTGCCAGTGACAGAGATGGTGAAAAGGTCACTGCTGTTCTCCAGCTGGGATACACTCTCCAAATGGCTGCAGAAGAAGGGTAGTGGTGGGGGGAGCAGGCTCCTCCTTTCCCAGAGATGCTGTACTCCTTCCCCCCTCCCTGGCCCTCGCCTTGCCGTGCCATACCTGTTGTGCTGGCAGCAGGACTGCACACAGATCAGCACCCGCAGGCGGCTCCCTCGGCATCCCTGCCTCTTTCTCCGTGGCTCCCTACATGCTGTGACAGAGCACGGGGTGAGGCCATGCCAGCCTGCCCTGGCAGGGCCGTGGGGCTGTCTGAGGGCTCACCAATGTACAGCGTGGTGCTGAAGGTGTAGTATCCTGCAAAGGGGGCTGTGTACTGCCCGCTGGTCAGGTTCAGCCCTGGGCCGCGGTGGAACATCCTTTCTCTCTCAGGCTGGGATACAAAATGGCTGGAGTTAGAGGAGTCCCTGTGCCAGGGCAGGTGCCCCTGCAGACAGGGGAAAGGGGCAGGCTGTGCACTTACAATGTAGAACAGGCCCAGCTCCTGCCACATCTTCTGCTCCACAGCGATGTCTTCACGCGTTTGGCAATGGAAGGCTGCTTCCACATGCTGCTGGGCCCCGGCCTGGGGGTTGCCTTTGCTGCTTTCCTCCTCCTTACATCCTTCCCCAGCTGTCCTGCACATCTTTGCCGTGCCTGACCCCAAACCCCACCGGAGTTTGACGTTAGGAAGGAAACCTTCACTTTTGCTGGCTCTGCTGTGTAGCCCTGCTTTGCCTTGTCCTGCTGTCCACACAGCTCCCACCCTGGTTCCCCTACCCCGGTACCTCGGAGCAGGAGCTGCAGCTCCCTCAGCAGCTCCTCCGGCATGGTGGGGAAGGCCGGGGCAGCCCCTGTCCCGCCGGCCTGCGCGGCACCCGAGGTTGTTTTTCCCGGAGAGCCGGCGTCTGCTCGTGCCGTGTGAGCCCCGGTGCCGCCGCGGCCCCGATCGCCGCTCCCCCTCCCAGGGCTCCCGGCCAGCAGCATCCACGCTTGCCGGGGATCCACGGCGGCCGCCCCGAGCTCCCCACGTCCCGCGGCTGCTCCTGGGGCCAGCGGCCGCTCCCGGGCTGCCCGCGGGGGTTCGGTGCCGGTACCGGCGGCGTAGAGGAGCGCCAGGCACAGCTCCAGCAGCCGCATCCCGCCGCCGCTACCGGGAGGGCGGCCCCGGCCCCGCCTCGGGCCCGCCTCGGTGCTGGGCTCTGCCCTCGGGGACCTCCCCGCGGGGAAAACCCCGCGTGGGCCCTGCGGAGCAGCGCGGGGCGCCTGCAACGGGACGTGCCCACCCTGCCCCGGGGGCTCTTCAGCGGGGCCTGTTTGTAACGCTTCGAAAATACCGAACAACCGGAGGGGGAACAGCTGAACCGTCCAGCAGTGCTGGCTGTGGGCCCAGCCGGCGGGAAAGCGTCATCTTGTGCTCGCCCATCCCTTTGCCACCGGGGTACTGTCAGAGACGGGGGCGCTGGGGCAGGAGTCACTGCACTAGGAGGGACCCACCCACGTGCCGGCTGCTTCACCATGGCCATGGATCACTTCCCTGGGGTGCAAGCTGCATATCCCAGGAGAGAAACCAGGATTATCCACAGGCTGCTGCCTCCAGGTAGCAATGTCTGGCTTTGATGGGATGAACCACATTTTGGGAGGACTTGAAATACCCTAAAATCTTTAGTGTTTTAGATGGGGGGAAATGCAGTTCTAAAAAAAACCCACAAACCCACAAATGAAAAGAAGAGAGCATTAACCAAAGCGTGTTTATAAGGAAAAGCCTTTTCCCTGCAGTGGTGGAGGAAAACATGCTCCTGATGCCCCAGCCAGTCTGGCACAGGGCTCTCCACCTCCCATTTGCCAATCTGAACAGGCAGCAGAAAAAAGGGGAGCATGGCTGCATAGGGTGACAGGCATCACTGAGGCTCTCCTACCACCCATGGTCACCCTGGAAAGGTTCTGTCCATTTGGAGGTGTCCATGAAGATGGAGGAGGAGCTGTGGAAGAGCCAGAGACAAGGCAGGGAGCCCTCGCACGTCCAGAGGTCCTTGGTGCAGTCATACACCTCCATTTCTACCCGGTAGTCCCCGTCCATGCCCTTCCAGTGGCCACCGGTGACGAAGAGCCGGTCACCCAGTGCCACCATCCCGCCGTTCTCATGCAGTGTGTGTAGGAGCTGCACCTGTGTGAGGGACAGGGTGAGATGGACAGGGACTCCTTGGTGACCTCCTACCACCACAGAGGACAGTGACCCACTAGATGTGTCTCTCTACGCCATCTTTCCTTTCTGTGGGGTTTGGAAGTCTCTGATGCCTCATGCGTGTGTGATGGGGAGCAGGGGAGGAAAGAATGGGGCATCCTCAGCTCTGCAGGTGTTAACGGAGCCAAGGGATGAGAGGGTAGGAGGGAGAGAGGTGTGCTGGCACTAAGGGGAAGCAGCTGGGAACACCGTCCCCATATCCCTGGGAGGCTGATCGTGCCTGGTCCCACATCCCACCTTCTGCCAAATGTTGGCCTCTGGGTTGTACACATGAACCTTCTTGGTGTTATCCCCGATGAGGTAGATGAGCCCGCGCAGAGTGGCACAGCGTGGGGCTGAGAGGTACTTGGGGATGAAGGGAGACGTGATCACACTCCACAGATCTGCAAGGAGCAGTCATTAGCAGTGCACCCCACCCTTGGCTCTCATGCAGCTGCCAGTCGCTGAAAGAAGCATTGCTAATTCAGGGGGAATTTGAAAGGGAGGAGGCAGACCAGCCAGCCAGACTGGCACCCACACTCCCCATCCCAGTCGAGGGTCTTGCATAAAAAACAGTGGGAGGTGGGGATGTGGTTTGCAGTGGTGCTGTGGGATGGGAAAGAGTCTACTTGAAGAGGTGACATTGTCACAGACAGCCTCCCCCACCTCAATGCCTCAGAGATTCCACTCCACTCAGTGTTGGGCTGTGTCAGACATCTGTGACTCAGGTCTGTGCTGCTAACAGCCACACTCCTGGGCCTCCTGGGCCCTGGGCCACAGCCATCACCACACCCTGTTGGCACCTGCTCACATCCCACAGGACCATGCCTGGCAGTACGGGGGGGTCACCTGCCTGGGGGTCCCTCTCCCAGGGACAACACTGGTGGGGTGTGGCAGCAGGGTCAGCTCTCACCTTGAATAGGGTTGTAGCACTGCAGAGTGAGCGCGTTGTACTTGACAGCACAGGAGCCCACCAGGTAGAGTTTGCCCAAGCAGCTGGCAGCTGCAAAATTGCTCACGTACTTGAGGGCTGGGCTGATGGCACACCAGCTCTCGTTGTATGGGTCATAGCGCTCCACCTCCACCACGTCCACCGTTGTCCCTGCAGGGGGACAGGACACTGCAGCCACCCTCCTGCTCTGGGGCACTCATGGACCCCCACCTTAGCAGCACCCACAGGATCTTTGCAGCCTTACCCCCGATCACGTAGATCTCACCATTGAGGACGGCGCTGGTGTGGTTTGTCCGGGCCTTCAGCATGGAAGCGATGGGCTTCCAGACCCCATCCCTGGGACAGAAGCACCAAGCCTGTGTCGTTGACCATGTGTCATTCTGGGACCCCCGGGAGCCACCTAGAGAAAGGGATAGGTCAGGTGGGCCACCCTCTCCAAGTGCAGCTGTCCCTGGGTATTCCTTGCCCGTGGCCAGATTTGCCCAAGCAGAGATGCCTTTTTTCTTTTTTTTTTTTCTTTTAGCAGAGACTAAGGAGAGGATTTTGCTCAGAGAGGAGCCTCTGGCCCCACACCAGTGCTTCATGCTTGTATCATTGTCTCCTGTCCTCCATCCCTGCTCCTTGAAGCCCCCACCCTGCATCAGCAGCCCTGGCACTGACCTGTGACGTACACATCATTGTTCAGAGCCACCAGGGAAAAGCCCCATTTGTTGTAATCAGGGAAGTCGGGCAGAGCCATCCATCGCCCTGAAACCCAGCAGAGCCAAGCAATGACCCCACAGCCAGCAATGGCACTTAAGTCACCCCTGTTTCAAGCCCATCCCAACCCCATCAGTGTCTCTCAAAACTGACATTAGTTTGGCAAAGAGGTGGCTTTGGGGTAGACAGATGGTTAATTAACATGGAGAGAGGTGGAGGAAGTGGGGGGCACTTACTGCTTTTGGGGTTGTAGAAGGCAAAGTTCCTGGTGGCAGCCGGCATTTCCAGCCCCCTCTCCTCATCCTCAGCATCCTCCAGCACACGGCCACCAACCACCACCAGCACCTCCTCTAGCTTCTGTGGTGGGGTTGGGGGGTTCTTCAGGGCACCGGTGCCACACTGCCCCTGATGAAGAGGCCAGGGCAGGACCGTCAGGCTCCTCCTTTCTGGCTCAGGGAGTGGCATTTAGGGGAAGGGGGTACCTACCATGGTGCGGGATCGGGCGACGAGGGCCTTGCTGGCATCTGAGTCACGAACAAGGGGCTCAGTGGCAAGGAGGTTCTGCAGGTACTGGTCAGGCAGCGAGACAAGGTGGGTCAGCTCCAGCAGCTCCGGCAGGAACTGGGCTCGGGATCCCGGGTCATGGCGCACCCAGCGCAGTACAGCCTCAACCAGGCTCCGCTCCTCCTGCACCTGCAGCTGGTCATTGGAGAGGTAGACAGCCAACCTCTCCTTGGAGAGCTGGAGGAACTCCTCCTGAAGAGAGACGGCTTCAAAGTTCTCCTGCAAGAAAGACCAGGCCTTGGAAGAGACCTCAGGGCAGCCGTGGCTCTCACCAAACTCACAGATACCTAGGCAGTTGGTGGCATCCATCTGCTGCCGGAGGTAGCGGCTGCAGACCTTCTGGATGGCAGGGAAGTGGAGCTGGCTGGAGGTCCGCATCAGCCCCTCCACGTTGCCCTGGTTGATGGTGACCTTTCCCGTGTAGGCAAAATCAAGCAGCATCTCCAGAGCACTGGGGTCTACTTCCTTTAGCTCCACCCGTGCCGCGATGCTCTCAGCAAAGTCACCGGAGAACATGGCATAGAAGTAGTGGCTGCAGAGGGCCAGGATGCCTCGGTGGCAGGGAAACTCCCGCCCGCCCACCACCAGCGTCACGTCGGCCAGTTTGGGGTTCGTGCGGAACTGCTGCAGCCCCTCCAGCACGCCCTGGGCGTGCGAAGGCAGGCAGAAGTCAAAGTCGTCCACGTTCCTCACCATGGTGCCGGGGATGGCCGTGGGGCCTGGCAGGCGGGCAGTGCCCCAGCAGCGGGAGGCGAGAGTGTCCCTGCTAGGAAAAGGCGACGGTGTCTCCCTCTCCCCCTGCCGCGACATCCTCCCGCCTTCCCAGTGCCCGAGTCACGGACACCAGTGGCTGCACAAGCGCTTCCCACAGCCTCCCTCCCACGGTGGCCGCGTTTTCTCCTCACCACGCCGCAGCTGCCCTGCCGGGACGGCGACCGGCCTTTTGGGGATGATTTTCGGGGTGATTTGAGCCCTCGGCGCGGTCGCTCCCGCTCTCACCAGTGCTCCCCAGCCCGGCCGGCCCGCGGGAGGGAAGGGACCGCGGTCCCGGCGCTGGGCAGGGACACGCCGCATGACACGGGATCAGCCGGGACGAGGGGCACTCGCTATTTTTAGGCGGCACCTGGACACTGCTCCCTGCTCTTAAAGGCACCGCACGGGCAGAGCTCTCGCCACCGCCCACCCCCGTTGTTGCCCCATCCCACGGCGCTGTTGCCTTTAGGAAAGCCTTCCCCCCACCACCGCGAAGGGGTCGGCTGGGCACTGAGCCGGGAGGGACAAGCTCCCACAGCACCCTCCCTCCACCCCATCGGCAGCAGGGGGTCCCCGCGATGCCCCTCCTCGCTCCTCCGGCTCGCACTGCCGTGCCGCTATAAATATAGGTCGTTATCTCACCCCCCGGCAACCGTAAACACGCGGCGGCAGCCGAGGCCTGCAACACCCGCCCTGGAGAGGGGGAGCTGGGATGCTGAGACGGCCAGCCCAGCTTAGCAGCTTTCTTCACCGCCCCGGAAAGCCTCGCTCAGCTGGGACAGAACCGAGAAGGTTTTTATTGCAGCCCGCGGCCTCCGAAGCCCCTCGGCATCACTCCTCCAGGCTGAAAATCTCGGCCTCCTTCTCCTTCCAGAAGGCGAAGCTGCGATCGATGTAGCGACAAATCTCGTCCCCCTCCTCCCCGGCCTGTCCCGGTCGCTGGGCCGTGCTCTGCAGAGTCCCGAAGTACCGTGCCTTGATGTCGTCGAAGCCGTCGCGCCAGCCGCGCCGCCCGGCCGCGATCTCGTCGATGACGGCGCGGTGGAAAGCCCGCACCGCCCGCCAGCCGTGCCGGCCCAGCTGCTCAAACACCTCGAAACAGAGCAGGTGGCGGCCTCGGCGCTCCTCGGGGGGCAGGTCCTGCTCCAAGATGCGGAAATAGCCCAGCATGAATAGCTCCAGCGACAGGTTCGCGTACTCGGCCGGGCCGCCCCCCGCCGCCGACACGAACTGCTCCGGGGAGAGCAGGGTGCGGGCAGGGGGCGGCGGCGGANCGCCAGCCGCTCAGGAGCCTCTGGATGGCCGCTCTCTGCCGCGCCAGGCGGGCCGCCGCCCGCGCCCCGCTCCCCGCTGTCCCCCGAGGGTCCCCGGCGGCGGGCCGTAAGGGCGCGCAAGCGGAGCGTCTCCAGTGGCTCAGGAAGAGCATCACGATCCGTTCCTTCCTCAAGCTGCCCCACTCTGGCCCCGTCCCCTTCCTCTGCCGCGGGGAGCCGCCGCCGCCGTCGGAAAACGCCTCCTCGCAGCTGATGCCCGAGTCGCTGGCGGCCTCCGCCTCGCCGCCCCCGGCCGGCGCGCTCCCCGCGGCCCCCCAGGCGGGCTCGAACGCTCCGCGCAGGCTGCGGACGCAGACTCCGCACTGCCGGATCTCCCGCTGCGCCACGCTGCCCCCTGGCTCTCGGGGATGCCCGACGGCGGCGGGGAGAGCGGAGGTGGCGGCGGGCGCGGCGACGGCAGCGAGGGGACCCCGCACCCCCTCGGCGTTACCCAGCAGCGCGGCCAGGCTATTGACGGCTCCGGCCAGGCGGCCGCACCAGAGGGGCAGGGGCTGCCCCGGAGCCGGCGGGGGGCTGCGGACGGAGATGCTGAGCAGCGGGGCGGGCAAGAGGGCGCGTAGCTCCCGCACCAGGCGCCGCAGCTCGCCCTGGTACACCTCGCCGCGCCGCCGCAGCCGCAGGCTCTCCACTGCCCTCTCCAACTGATGCAGGTCTGCCTCGGTGAGCAGCTCCCCGAACGGGCCCAGCACGGCTTGGTGGGAGGGCGAGAAGCTCCAGGAGCCTGCATCCTGCGGAGAGAGGCGGTCAGCGACTTCCGACAGCCCGCGCCCCTTCTGTTGCCCGTGCCGCTCGTACCTGCTCTCCCGCCGGGTCCTCGTCCGCCAGTCGGGCCCGCAGCCGCCGCACCATCACTTGCCGCTTCCACTCGGGGATGAGCCGGCCCCGCTCATCGTGCGTGGGCACCAGGGATTCCGCGTCTACCTCCGCGGGGTCCGGCCTGGGGGGTCCCGCCGGCCCAGGCGCCTCGTCCTGTGCGCACAGAGTCATGGGGGGCTCGAAGGGGTACGGCCGCCGAGGGTACGAACCGGGGGCCGCGGGCCGAGCCAGCGACCTACCGGGTGGGCGAGAAAGGGCGCCGGGATCCTGGCCCGCTGCGTGGGCTTGCGGAGCTTCAGCTCCGCCGGCACCGACCTGCCGGGCTCCATCCCCTGCCGGGCCGGACGGCTGCTGGGGGCAGAGGCGCGGGCCTCGTCCTAGGGGAGGGCAGCAAGGGGAGGTGGACCCCGACACCTCCAGGGCTCACCAGCTGAGGGGTGACTCTACACATCACCCCGGATCTTGGGGAGAACCCTCCTCGGGGGACAACCACGGGTGGATCTGATTCCCTCTGAGGACGGGACAGAGCTGAGGAATCCCTGCTGCCCGCTATCCCCCTGTAGCCAAGGACTGAGCCCGGGGCTGCCCCATGGCCGCCACCCCTTCTCTGGGCATCTCATGCCCCCAGCCCGTCCTCCCGCTCCCTGGGGTGACAGGCAGGCATTTCTGGGGGATGGGGGTGCCCACTGCCCCAGCCCCAGTGGGGTCTTACCTGCTGTGGGGGGCTGAGCTGGCTGCTGAAGGGGGTCGGGGCCTGTCGTGCCCTGCTCAGGGAACACCCAGAGGTGGTGCGGCTGCACCCCCAAACTCCCTGTGTGGGAAGCAATGAGCAAAGCGGGGTAGGAGGGGAGGATGGAGTGGTCGGGCAGCCCTGGAGAGGACAGGGGCCAGGGCTGCAGTGCTGGGGCAGGGCACAGAGGCATTGAGCATTGTATTAATATTTGATGGGGCATCGAGTGGCAGCACCAGGGCTTAGTGGGTGGAACTGGCGCCGTTCCTGGAGATAGTGGCTTGATGACTTGGCTCCAAGCCTTGTCGTCCTCTTGGGGCCAATGGAGAATGGCCCAGGCTGGGCATGGCCCCTGGCCAGGTGCTGGGGACAGAGGAAGCATCTTGCACAGCGGCATTGAGGGCAGGTTCTGGTGGTGGGGGATGTTCAGCAGAGGATGAACACTGCTGCACCGCTGCCTGGGCATTGGTTACTGGCATTCAGCCACTTTTGTGTTCTTTCCCTCCACCACCATCCATTATATATGGCTACCATGGACTCGTGGGGCTCACTTACATGTGAGAAATTCAATCGAGGGGCTGGAGTAAAATTAAGAAGCAGCAGATCTCAGCCTATAAACACCGATTAGCTGGCAAGGATCCATTACAGAGTTGGCCTCTCAAGCCTCCCTGGCTCCAGTGCAGGCTGACACCCAGCTCTCATGGGGAGGATGAGCTTATGCTGCCCAGCAATAGAGCCCCAGTGCGAGCGCAGGTTATGCTTTGCTGTAGGAGGGGGAAATTTGCTGAAAGCCCCTTTGGCAGAGGGTTGTGCCAAGTCTCTATCCCTCAGCCTGGAGAGCTTCTCCTGGAATTGCAGCTCTCCACAGTGCAAGGGTGTGCAGGAGCATGAGAGGAGAGGAAGTTCTGCCTAAACCTTCATCTCCGCCTCTTTTCTCATTCCGTTCCTCAGGAAAGCTGGCACTGGCCCCTTTGGGATCTGCTCAGAGAGTGTCAGGGGATTTCCCTTTCCCTTTCCCTTTCCCTTTCCCTTTCCCTTTCCCTTTCCCTTTCCCTTTCCCTTTCCCTTTCCCTTCTCCCTTTCCATTTCCCGGCTGCATACCTCCAAAGCAGCACAGAAACAACCAAGGATGACCTCTCTCCTCCAGTTCGAATAACTACATTCATCCCTCTCCACCAGTTCTTCAGCCTTATCCCACCTTCTCCCCAAGTTCCCACAGCCGTATCCTTCCTGTTCCCACAGCTCCCACTCTCCCAGTCCTGCAATAATGAGCAAATGGGCAGAAAAAAACAGGCGAGGCCCTTCTCAGCATCCTGGTTTTCATTTCAGAGGGGTCTTGGAGGATCCACATCAAATGGGATCAAGGGGAGGAGGTGCACGTGGTCCCGAGGCCAGCTCTTCTCCCTTGCTCTCTCGGTGGCCACCATGGACCTTCCTGCCCTGGCCCGTTTCTGTCCAGCTCCTCCAACGCTCTCTGGACTCGCTGCTGGGGCCAGGGAGGGCTCGGCGCCCAATCCCCACCGGAGAATGTTCGGCGCCGGCCACCTCCAGGAGCTGCCTACTCCTGCTGCTGCTGCAGCTGCTGCTGCTGCAGCTGCTGCTGCCGCTGCCGCCACCGCACCACGAAGGGATGGAGGCGGCGGCGGCGGCGACGCGGGGCCACCGGAGCACGGTCGTCCTGCCCCTGCAGCAGGCGGATGGCCCCGATGGGCCCTTGGCAGATTGGGCAGGTGGCAGCGGCGTCAGGGGCAGCCTGGGGCTGGATGCAGGCGTGGCAGAACACGTGTCCGCAGGGCTCCACTTCCGCAGCAGGGCTCTGCAGGAAATCCACACAGATGTGGCAGATCCTGACAGCTCGTGGCGCTGATAGCTCTTGCTTGGCCTCTGCCATTGGTGCTCCCGGACTTGACTCCTCTCAGCCGCTGGCAGGACTCGAAGGCTTGGCTTCCTTTTGTGGCACTCAGAGGCTCCTCAGTCACTGGCAGCACTCAGGTTCCTCGGTCACTGTCAGCACCGGGAAGGTCTCAGACACTGGCAGCACTCAGGCTCCCCAGACACTGGCAGCACTCGGAAGCTCCTCGGCTGCTAGTGGGTCACAGTCTGAGTGCTCTGGCACTGCCAGCGCTGGTGTTTATAGTTACCCACTGCAAGGGAGCGATCATGGCTCTGGTGACATCACAGGGTTCTGAGGGACACACCCAGGAGCTCCCCCATCCCCAGAGACAGATCCAAAGCCCACCTGGCAGTGGGTTGCACACCTCAGTGTCTGCCCAGCTCTTTTCCAGGCGGTCCCTGCTGGGCTGGGGCTGTGCCAGTCACACTGGCCAGGACCTGCTCTGCAGAGCTGCTTTCCATGGCGTGCCTGGGGCTGCACCTCCCCAGGGGGAGGACCCTGCTTGGCCCTTGGCTGAACTTCAGGAGGTTCCACCAGCCCATTTCTCCAGCTTGTTGAGGTCCCTGAGGCTGCAGCATCATCTTCTGGTGTCTCAGCCATTCTATAGAGAAGTGGGACTAATTTTCTGGGTTTGGTTTCTAAACTTTGTATTTATTTTTATATTTCATATTTTTGATATCTCAAAAGCAGTGGAAATCCAGGGAATGAGGGGTTGAGGACCTCTCTTTTCTATACTTCGCAAAACTTAGTGTTTCATGTCTAACTGATCCTGTGGGGCAGCCAGTGAAATCTCACAGCCGATGAAATCTGGAAGCCTCCTTGCAGAAGCACTGCTGCTGAAATCACAGAGCATGCTGTGCTCTCTCTTAGCTGAGAGAATAAAGTAAGAGGGACTGGGGAAAACTTTCTATTTCTGTTGCTGAGGGTGCTCAGGGAGCAGATTCGTCCTCACAGCTGGAGAGCCCAGAGTGCAGTAAAGGAGGCCAGGAGAAATCAGTTAGTGAACACCTCGGGAAGAGAAGGACTGACCCCACACGCCCCATATCAGGGCACTGGCTGCAGACCCAGCCCTGCTGGGTGGGCCCCCGTCTTTGCCAAAGGCTGTATGTGAAGCAGGAGCTCAAAAGTCAGGCTTCCTTTAGCCTCAGAGACCCCTGTGCACCACCAGAAGGAAAAACGCATGCTCAGAAGGGCGTGGCTCTAATTACCATGGGAGGCGAGGACAGGCGGGACTAGGGGTTGAATATGCATGAGGAAGTTGTGTAATGTAATGAATAGGGAACACCTTTGTAAATGAAATGGGGCTCCAAACCCATCTCGGGGCGCAAGTTTTGCCGAGAGCTATCTCGCTTGCTCCCGGCGCTGGCAAATACATACCCACTTCATAACTACACCTGAGTCGTGGAGTCTATTTATTCCGTATATCGCTTCACAGGGAGAGTGACTGGGACAGGAATGGTCAGTGCTAAGCCACTTCTTCTCTTCCAAGAGACAATAAGAGGGGGCAATGACTGGAAAGAAGAGGTACCGGGGGTGGAGTGGTGGAGAGGGGTGACGGGACAAGAGGCACGGAGAAGCGGGGACAAGAGGCACCGAGCAAGGGACACGGGAACAAGAGCCACCGTGGGACGGGCGAGACTGGATGGGACACCTAGGCTCAACGCGGAGGAACGAAGAGGCACCGGGAGGGGGTTGTCGGTAAGGAAGGGGGTTAAACAGGGAGGTCCCGAGCCCAGCACAGCTACTAGGGCCTACCGGTACCTCCGCGGCCGCGCCCGCTCTGGCAGCGCCGCCGGGCCGGGCCGGAGCTGAGGCGTAGCCAGGGCCGCGCCCCGGCCTTGTTGTAGTAACGGCCGCGATGGCGGCGCAGCCGCCCCTGCCCGACTCGGTGCTGGTGCAGGTCTTGGCGCTACTGCCGCTGCGGGACCGGCTGCGAGCGGCCAGGTAGGGTCTCCCCGGGCGGGACCGGCCGGCCGCCGCTTCCCCGCCCCGGCGCTGACGGCCGATCGCCTCCCCGCAGGGTCTGCCGGCGGTGGCAGCAGCTGGCGCAGGACCGGGCGGTCTGGACGCATGTGGATTTGAGCCCTCACCGGGTACGGGCCGCCCGTCCGCACCGCGGGCCGGGGGCGGAGAGAGTTCCGCCGTGGGCTGGAGGGATGGGGGGAGGCGAGATCACCCCGCTGTGGACAGAGACTGACACTGGGGGGGTCAGATCACCCCGCTGCAGGCAAGAAGCTGAGGGGAACGGGGGGGAGCCGCCCCACTGCGACAGGGTGTCCTTCCCCAGCCCTGGAACTCGGCCCTTTCACCCCCAGATCACCCGCCGCACGCTGTGGCACCTGGTGCGCCACCGCCTCCCCGACAGCCTGTGTACCCTGCGGATGCGGGGCGTGCCTCGCTCCGGCGGCAAGCAGCGGCTCCTCTCACGGGCACTGCTGGCTGCTCTTCGGAAGCGCTGCCCCCAGCTCCATCGGCTGTGCCTGACCGAGACTGACCTCCGCCATGTCCCGTACGAGAGCATGCCCGCTTCTGTCACCACACTGGAGCTGAGCCTCTGCGACATCCCCGATGCCTGGTTCTGCGTGTCCCCTTCGGTGCCACCACCGCAGGTACAACACCTCGCTATCCACAGCATTCCCACCTTTTCTGACCATCATCTTCTTGACATTTCCTCACAGAACCACTTGAAGACGCTGAGCCTTTGTGGCACGTACCGCATCACTGATATGGGGATCCAAGCAGCAGCTCCACACCTGGAAGAGCTTGAGTGCCTGATTCTACGGCACTGCATCATTGGTGATGCTGCCATGGTATTCATCGGGCGCCACATGAAGCAGCTCCGCCACCTGGAAATCAGCAATGCCTACTTCCTGACAAACAGGGGGCTGGTTGCTATTGTGACACTGGAGCACCTGGAGACCTTGTGCCTTGACCTCTATGATTTGGTCTCCCTTGGTACTGTAATTGCTTTGTTGCAAGTGCTGCCTCGCCTGAACCACCTCAAATTAGGTGGAACTTGCTTTGAAGATGAACTCCTCGAAAAAATTCAGGAGAATTTTCCACATTGCACCATATCTCACACTCTGTGACAGCCTTCCTTCTTCAGTACACCTGAAGTGCTCCTTTTTTTTTTTTTTTTTTTTTTGGAAAAGCTGCCTTAAAATATTACCTTTTTTCACATAAATATGTTAAACGCCTTGTCATGTAAATAAGTAAATAAGTTTTTAAACAAGATTTTGCTAGGATTCCCCCCTCCTTGTTTTCTATGGATCAGAGGAATAGGAAAGCTGGGAAGCATACCCAGCCTTTGGGAACCCCACTGACCAGAAACTGGCTGGGGTGATGACAAATTTAAGCTCTGTCTTCTCCTCTTTCTCCACTGCCAAGGATAAGGCAGCAGCTTAATGAGTGCAGAATTCAAGGAGTGAAGCACCCTTCTGTCATGGAAAATAGAGACCTAGCAGCCAAAACCTCACAATTACCAGTTCCTTCTCCTTTCCTTCAAATTCAGATCTTCAAGTCACTTGTCAGACTGATCATGAGGATTCCTGAACACCTGGTGCCAAGGGCCAGACATCCCGTTTGGCCCCAGGCATTGCTGGGGCTGCCATTACCTCTGGGGTTTGCTGGTAACATCCACACTTTCTCATCACCTTTTATTGTCTGTGTTCACATCCTCTTCCTCCCCCATCCCCCAATATCCTAACACCAGATAACCACCTAAATGTTATGTTGTTATTCTTAAGTTTTAGTCTATATTTTTAAGCAAATACTGTATTTATTTAAAAAAACTTGCAAGCTTTTAACTTTCATTTGAACCCTTGTTTTTAGGCCTTGTGGGGGTTTTTTTTAACCTGCTTCAGCTCTCTCCTGCCCCTTAGGCCAGCCTTGCTTGTGACAAAAGCATCCCACAGGAAACAGAGCAGGACAACTAATGCCTCAGTTGAGCCTTTTCTGCCCTGTTTTCATCCCAAACACCCTCTGCCTTTGATTCAGCTGCAACACATGCAATAAACCGTTGGGTTTTAGATGGTCCTGGATGGCAGTGACCCTCCACATGGTGAAATCCTCATTGCTGTCAGGTGGCTTTTGTGCCCTTGCCTCTTTTTTGTTCCCTAACCCAGTCTCAGGGTAGCTTCAGGGCAAATATCCAAAGGTAACACATTCCAGCTCAGCTTTGGAAAGCATCCCAAGGCTGCTGACTTAGTAACTACCACTCTGTGTTTATCCCAGACAAGGAGATTAACACTGGTGGAATCAGCCTTATTAAAACCTCCAGCATTCCCTGTTCCAGCACTCTCTGGGATGGGGAGGGACAGTTCAACAGGAAAAGGGAAAATCAAAACCAGTAAAAATCCATCAGTCAATCAAGGCACAGTGAGAGGCGGCAAGAACCTCAATGATCTTCTGATCTTTGCAGCAGGATTTTTGCAATCCTGATGGCACAACAACAGAATTTAATATCCCCACAGTCACAAGACGCCAGTTTTCCATTAACTAACTGCTAAACAGGGAACAGCAATTACAAATTGATATGGTGCAAAGTGGAGTGGTTTATGTTTGGAAGCAGGAGGGGAGCTGTAAATATTGGATAACTGTGGGGAAATTAGGGGAATAAACAACTGAAAGGTCTTTAATCAGCAGTTCTGGTTCTGCTCACCCTCCCCACATACCTGCTTGAAGCTCTTTGGAGGGCTGTTCTTGACCTTTATTTCTTCTGATTTCCAAACTCAAAGGGTTTCTAGTCAGTTCATCTCCATTTCATCTTTTGCTGAATTGAGAATTTCTTCCCCCAGCCCCACCTTCCTGGTGTCCATATACACATCATTACATCAAAGCAGAAATGTTTTTAAAAATACATAATAAATGTCCAACAGAGACAGCTAAATCTTCAGCAAAGCCAGGACACGAAACTGGTCTTAGTATCCTGAGAGGAGCAGCAGTGCACAGCCCTCAAAGTGAATAGAAAACTCAGAGAAAACACAAAATTTGGGGTTATCAATCATTGCAACAAGTGACCAAGCTGCTCCTTTGCCTCTTCACACACCAGCTTACACACAGGTACCACGATTTCATACTGTTTTATCAGATCCAAATCCATTTTATTTTCTCAGCCAAGTGCATCTGCCTGTGCCTTCTGTTTGGCTCCTGACTCTGAGAGACTGAAGGATGCCGATGGTACACAGAGCTGAGGAGGAAGGTGCTGACAGCAGGGTGTGTGGGTGCAGCTCGATGGGTGCACTGGCAGTTCTGGCCAGCCACAGCTTTCTCAGCCGGCACTTTTGTGAGCTACACTTTTGTTTTCAAGTTTGTAGCTAGACTCCATGAGAGAGAAAAAATTTATTAGCACGGAGGAGTTTGTTTTGAGTGTGGTGCAAATAGGAGTTTGTTCTTGGAAGGGGAAGGTCAGTGAAATCGTTCTGTCGTGACACAGATTATTTGAGAGCAGTGACGTTTTGAACTTGGATCTGCATTTTGCGTAATTTAGAGCTAGAAAAGGTGAAATTTCCTTCTTTTGCACGTACACACCGCCATCGTGTGGTATGTTTTGCGAGCGCTGACAGTGCCCAGGTAAAACTCACGCCCTTTCTGTCCTGATACTATTAAGTGTGGGAGCAGTTGGTGTAGGGGTTCTGCTGGGGATTCTGAATCTTCGAGGATTCAGGAAAAAATGTGATTCTGCATACAGCTGGGAAGGAAGACGAATCGTCTCACTGTTGGCTGGGCAGTTTATAGGCTGCAAAAGAAAAGCAAATTCCAGCATGGCCTCTTTCTCCTCTAGAACCTTTTCCACGGTACCAACTGCTGAACATTCTTAGTTGTTTTGTAACTGGACTCTGTGAGACTGCAAGGGGAAAGGCAAGGCCAGTGCTTACTTTTTGTTTTAGGACCTACAGTAGGAGAAGCATTGCTGGACGTGTTAAGCTTTGAAGCTGGGTTTTGGAGCGTGAAAGAATGTGGTGGTACATGCAGCTGAGCAGGAAAATTCATGACTCCAGAGTGTGGTTGCTTTTCACAGGATGTAAGTTAAATGTTGAGAAAGCAACAGCTTGCTGAACCAGTGCAGGTCTGCACCTTCCCCTTGCCTCATGTAAGACACACCAAACACACTGGTGCAATATTGTAGTTTTTCTTCTCAGCTTTCTACCACAATATTTGCTGAATCTTGGAGTCTAAAGCTAAATGGAATTGTTTCAACGTAAGTCTCGAATGCTAGCACAGAGAGTGTTCACTGACCTTCACCTCACCCCCTTACAGCTGATAACCAGAATTTGGAAGGCAATCATGGCAGTCACTCTCCTCTTGCAGCCTTTAAACTTTGCACACAACCATGGTGCTCTGCAGGTTCATTCTCAGCCTTATGTAGCATCACATGCTTGCAGTTTGAAATGTCAATTTACTGTGGTGCAGAACAATGTATCAGCACAGAAACAGACCAGCACACTCTACTTCTGGAGGTGCAAATCAAATTTCCAGCATGGGATCCTGGATGGGAATTACAGTTAATTTCCACAGGAATGAAAGCACATAGGTCCAGTACTTTAGGTGCAGGTCAGAGGTGGCCCAGGGGAGGAAAAGTCCAGGCAGACCCATCTGTCCCAGCGGCTTTCGTCTGGGAGAAATCCTTGGATGTACAGCTGCATTCAGAATTTCTGCCACGGAATCTTAGATGAAAATAACAGTGCATTTCCATAGTAAGGAAAGCACATAGCCCCAGTGTTTCAGGTGCACTTGAAAGGTGGCCAAGGGGAGGCTAATGCCAGCCAGACTTGTCTGTCCTGGCAGCTTTCATCTGGGAGCAATCCTTGGATATACTGAATTTTGGGGGTGCAATCCATATTTTGGCCATGAGCTCCTGGGGAAAAAAAAGGAATATTCTTCTCCATAGGAAGGAAAGCTCACAGCCCCAGTGTTTCAGGTGCAGATGAGAGGCAGCCCAGGGGAAGTCAAGGCCAGTGAGACCCATATGTGCTGGCAACTTATGTCTGGGAGCAATTCTTGGTACTGAAAAGTATTACTAGTAGAATACAGCATAACACAAAACAGTGCAGGATATCAAGCTACCTATATTAAAGCTAGCAAAAGAAATAGTATTGATTAGGAGCCAAATGTAACTGACCACTGAAATGATGGTAACGTACACAGATTCCTTTCACTTAACCTTCAGGGGAGTAACTGCAAAGCAGGCAGCCCTGCTCACAGGAGAAACTCTACACATTTCCAGGAAAAGTATAGAAAATTTTTGTTTTCTCAAAATTTGGTATAGCTTTTATAAAGTGAGGTGTCTGTCAGTCAGAAATCAAGCTTTATCTTCCAGATGCCAGACCAGTCTTAACCCCATGGCACCAAGATAACTCAATACAAGACAGCTTGTCCTGTTTGAGTTATCTGACCAGTTAACAAGCAATAGATAAGCTCTTGTGTGGGGTGAGGTGTGCTGCTACAGAGGTGGAATCCCACTTTCAGCCCTGGGAGCCTGGCTGTGAAGGATGGCCCTTTTCCTCCCCGACAGAAAGGAAAGCCTGGCGCCCCAATGTCTGTGGGGCAGCTGAGAGGCCATCCCCAGAAGCCAAGGCCAGTGAGACCTGTCAGTCTGGCAGCTTTTGTCTCCGAGTAATCCTCGGATGTTCACAGTTTTGGGAGGTGGAATCCCAATTTCAGCCATGGAGGCCGGGCTACAGAGGACTGCTCTGGTGCCCCAGGGTCTCTGGGCAGCTCAGAGGCATTCCCATGGCCCTGCCGGGTAATCACTCTGGGAGGCTGAGCCTGCCCCTCACCACCCTTGGCCCTGCCCACCAATCACTCTGAGTGGATGACTCTACATCTCAATTACTCTTGGCACCGCCTGTCAATCCATCTCCTGGGTTGATCCCACATGTCAATCACTTTTAGCCCTGCCTGTCAATCACTGACAGGCTAATCCCAGGCTTACAGCCCTTCACAGCCACCATACCACTCACAGCCCTACACCGCAGAGCCCTCGCAATCTCCACAGCCTTCCCAGCCCTCAAAGATCCCCTTGCCCCCACAGCCCTCTCCGTTTTGCCAGGCTTCCCAGCCCCCATAGCCTCGCAGAACCCCCACACCGTCCCAGCCCTCACGACCCCCGCGCACGCGCCCTGCGCCTCACGTTGCCCAGCGCATGCGCACCGGTCTCCCCGGCCTGTGGCCGCGTGTTCTGCCTTGCCCCGGATGTGGCCCCTGCCCGGGAAAATGGCGGCGCCGGGGTGGGCGTAGGGACCGTTGTAGCTCCCGGTGCCATCCCCGCCATGGCGGACCTGGGCCGGCAGCTGCACGAGTACCTCGCGCAGTCCAAGGCTGCTGCTGCCACCGGTCCCGGCGCGGTCCCCGCACCGCCGGCCGCCGGCGGCTCGCAGGACGAGGGGGCGGACGGCGGCGGGCTGCGGGCCTGGCTGGGGGCGCTGAACCCGTTCCCGCCGGGCACTCCCCCGGGCGCCACGGTGTGGCCTTGGACGGGAGAGGAGGACCCGTGGCTGCCGGGGCTGTCGCGCTGGCAGCGGCTGGCGGGCAGCGGGCTGTGCGTGCTTCTGGCCGCGCTGTGCTTCGGGCTGGCCGGGCTGTGCGTGCCGCTGCTGCTGCTGCGCGCCCGCAAGTTCGCGCTGCTCTGGTCGCTCGCCGCGCTCCTGGCCGTGCTGCCCGGCGGTGCCGCCGGCCTGCGCCGCCTGGCCGGGCTGCTCCGCGCCGCGGTGTGCGGCCGAGGCAAGGCACTGCCTCTGTGAGCCCGGCTCTGCGGCCGCGTCCCCGCGGAAGTCCCTCGCACACGGACCGAGAGCCGCGCTCTGTAGGCAGCCGACTCCCAGACCGGGGACGCCGCTTCTCTTCGCCTCCTTCGCGTCCTGTCACGTTTTCCTCGCCAGCGTTCGAGGAGCAGGAGCAGCAGCAGCAGGGCTGGCCGCCCGGAGCGGCCCCGGTGACTCGGAGCTGTAGGTGCTGTGTGCGGTGTCAGCTTGCCGAGCCGCCCCCGAGCTCGTTTTTTTGCCTTACCGCGCTGTCAGCTCCATAGCCATGGCTTGGCATCGCTCCACCTCTGGGTGGGGAGCTGGCAGCATCCCTCTAATACCTCCAGCATGCGACCATGTGGCTGCTGCAGCGGCCGCTGCGGACCGCGAGATCGGAGCCGATGCGGTGTCGTTATGGACTTGCCCGGTACTGAGGAGCAGCTGAGGTGCGCAAAGCTATCGGATGATGAAACACGAAGATGATGTAGCAAAAAATGCGACCGAGTCTAGGGGAGAACACTGAAAAATTAACTGGTATTACCTCATTGTGTGCTGACCCCTAGACTATGAACACATACTGTTTTTGCTGTCACCTCAGACCAGTGGTGAATACGAAGACTGTGGCCACTGAACTGCATTTCTCTCTAAAAAGCAGCTTTAAAATAACCATCCAGTAAGTGAAACAAGCTTTCCTGGGGCTGTGGGTCACAAACACTGCCCGTAATTGTAAGGGGAGGGGGTGTTCCTGCATGATGATGAGAGGATGCACAGTGCTAATGTTAGTTAAGAGCATTGGCGTTTGCAGGTACTGCTGCCCTACAGCTGCTGTAAAGGACCAAAGTGGGCTTTTAAAATGGGAGCTTCAGCTCTTAGAACTTCATTTTTGTGTAGATATTGCTCTCTGAACTTGGGCAGGAGTTGCTTACTTGTCACAGCCTGACCTTCTAAAATAGATTTGCCAGTAACTGGAGCTCTGCTTCAGTGCAGGAACCCAGCAGCTTTAGGAGGGTGCTCCAGTTTGGGCCGTGTACTGGACCCGTGCAAGGAAATGGAACAATGGGGCCTCACCTGCACAAAGCTCCCAGTGAGTGTCTCACTGAGCATTTGTGCCTCATGGAGAAAATAAAGCCACTGCAATACTTACCTGCTATCACTATTTAGTTTTAACATATTCACCAAATACTTTTCTGAATTAAACTGAAATTGTTAAAGGGGGTGCTTAAGTGTACATAGATTGCTTTAATAAAACTATTTGTGTCCAGTTGTCAGTATAGACATTTCACTAATGGTCACTTTTTTCCATTAAGAATGTAGAATCAGAGCTATCAGAATAGCATTAAATTAGCTGTCTTGCTTTTACAATTTCTAAGTTACAGCATATAAAATTAATTTTATTCCTAACAGCAGTGTAAAATTAAATCTGAGACAACCTCTGAACTAACACGTAGAGCATAATGTGCAGCACTGGTAAAATAACATGACCGAAGGAATACAGAAGTATATTCCCATTAAATAACTGTGGCTATTTCCCAGTAATAGTGGGTCACGGTATCACAGACTGGGAGCTGCTTCTGTCTCTTCTGCTATGCTGTTACCTTCTAAGATTTTGTAGAAACTATACCTAATCAGATTTTCTTTGGACTTTTTGAGCATATGATTGCAAAATACTTCAAAACTCCATTTAAAAAACTGTCCCTTGAACAATATTACTTAACACTAAATACCTTATTGTTTAAGGAATCAACCAATCATCAGAGGAGATACAAGTTGTCTAGATAAAGGTGGGTTTTCTCTTGTTAAATACACTTTGTTTTAGTAGAGGACTGTGGTTTAATTAAAGCCTAAAGCTCATCCTCTAACTCATATAGTCTATTAATCCTCTTTTAACCCCTTAAACATATATCAGGCTTGCCAAATAAAAAAAAAAAAATAAAAGAGGGCAAGCTTTCCTCTTTGCCAATGATTAAATCATTAGTATTTATCATGAAAACTTCAGGACAAATCCCAACTCCCAGACATACACCCAAAGTGCCTAAAGTCCTTCAGACAGAGCTAAAAAGCATTTCTTCTCAAGGGACAAACTGTGTCATACCAGATGCATCTCAGCTACTTCTTGTTAATTCCTTTAAGACCGTTCTAAGCCCCAGGACAAGCATTTTATAGGCTAACGATCAGTTACAATTTTCAAATGTGATTTGATACACCACAAGATAAAAACCAAGTAAAAAAAGCTACTTGTGACTGACTGAACCAAGAGAACAGCAGTAAAGCATCTGTGCTTTGATGTCTTTAAGTAAAATGGGACATCAGGGCTTGAGTCAGTCTTTGGTAAGCCTGCCTAGGAGAAGATGCAACAGCTGCCATGTGTTACCACGGGTTGCAGGAGCCTCTAGAACTAAGTCTCACTCTGATTATAACCTGAAATTCAAGGCAGGAGAGAGGGAAACCTGGTAGTGATTTTTCATTATATACTCTACTTTCAATACAGGACCTTCCTGAGGGGTACCTGTAAATAAGTACTTATGTGATAACATTTGCACTGAAGCTTTAGGTATTAAATGAGCCTTTTGATAACATGGTGGCTGGAGATGATTAATATGAATGATTTATGGGGAAAACAAACTCATGGTTGGTAAGCAGCCTTATTATGAAATGTGGGAAATGGGAATAACCCCCCCTCCTCATTTCCCTCCTTTAGTAAAACTGGGTAACAATATCCTAAAGAAAAAGACACTTAAACTTATTATGGAAGTGATGAATTGCACTTCAGCAATTAATGCACCAGACCCTGCTCAACACCCATAGCTTTAAACAGTGTGTCACACAGCTGCTTAAAACACACCAATTGAGCTGCTAAACTTTCTTTCTCAGTTTCTATAAACAGATGCTGTTTTGAACAAAAATCCGTGGCTCGCCTAGGTGAAGTGTAGAATGCCAATCTTTGCTCTGATGTCTGTCTTAGGATCCAGGTTATGTAACTCACACTGTCTTTGTCAACTTGTTCTAAACATTATTTCACTCTTTTCTGTTTCAGGATGGCAGACTAGCAAGCAGTGGTGATTGCCTGCATTTTGGAGTTTTAACCTCAGCACCATTGTAATCTGTAGACAGCTGTGGCTAAAGGTGAAAATGAAACTTCTCTATACATGATAAACCAAAAACCTAGGAATCAGCTCTCAGTATTTTAAATGGCTGAGATTTCAGGAGGTAGTACTGTTGCTCCATCTGAAACACAAGTTTGCCTAAATACAACCCTCTGTAGTAATAGGTGAGTAAAGAATCACACACTGTTGATTTTTTTTTGTTAATTTTTGCACAAATTACTTTCTGTATTCATACAAAACCAATGTAACTCTTTGACAAACTGTACATATAGAAACAAGTTTTTGTCTGGAGGTGAACTGAAATCTGTGGAGATGCTCCATGTTCCACAACATTTAAAAGAAATTCCAGCTCTTGACAAAACAAGAAAGTGAGGGGAATGGGAGTGGAAAGAACAAAACAAAGCTAGCTACAGTATTGCAGCTAGAGGCAAATGACTGATTCAGGAAAAGAAAAAACCCTTGTTAGGAACTAATGCACATTCAGTTATCCCAGTTAAGAATCCAGGTTCGTGGCGTTGCAGGTGACTGAGTCCAGAGTAGCAGTCTATTTAAATATTGTCCCACAAGGACTGGGCATGACCCAGTCAAAACCTCTTCTATCGGCCTCGTCCACCCCGAGATCCTCCTCTCCGGGACTGGCCAGAGTTCATGTTATTTCCTCTTCCCCAATTGCTGCCACTCCTTCCTCCTCGAGAAGGGTTATTGACTGCCCCAGGGCCTCCGCCAAAGGCTTCATCCCTGTGGAATCCATCGTGGTGGTCTCCATCTAGAGAACTGGACCTCCCAGATTTCGGCGCTCTCTGTGAAGGTCCTGAATTTCCTCGTCCTGCAAAGGAAGCACAGCCAGTTACTGGTGTGAGTTTGAGCTGAGTCTCTTCTCAGACATGCTAGATATTGAGATGGTTCTGCTTTAATGTCATAATTCATAAACCAGCTGTAGCTGAGACCTGCAATTTTATGCCTCTCCCTCAGTACAATTCTCTTATACAGATTTAGTATCTCCATTACAGTTCAGAAAACAGACAACAATCAAGCAACTCCTTGGGAATTAAAGGAGTTTATATTTCATACTGTCAGCAGTCATTGAAATGAAGTCAGAATAGTGATAGCTTTTCCTCCAAACTGCCAGTTCTTATGCTTCAACACTGTGGTTCTCTCTGTTTTTATTGCAAAGTACTTTTTTAAAATCCTAAACAAAGACATTGTACTGTTGAGAAACTGAGACAGTTGAGGCTGATGGTGAAGATCATGAGTAACATTACTGTTTTGTTCAATTTTTTGCTAAAAATAATGGAAAAATGCTTTATTTTACTACTAACCTAGAACAAAAACTACTCAAGCTCTTACTGCCAGATATAGAATTTTCTAATTCTCACATACCTTTTTGGTTTTGATATGTTTGATATGAACAACAAAAAACCCCAACCCAATTCCTTAGCCTAAACTAAGAAGCAGTATTTTGAGAAAACAAAATCAGTGGTAACCTTGTTTTAAGGACACATATTACAGCTAAATTCAGGGATTTTCGCTGCACTTTAGCAAAAGTGATTTTTGTTGACTGTGGTTGGCTCCATGTAAAACAATCACCAAATTGTTTCACAGAAACATTCATGAAGTTTTAAACTTCAAAAGACTTTACCAATACAAGTGAAGGTGACATAGCCCACATATGAAGAAGTATTGTTCATGGTTTGTTTATCAGGCTTTCTGCAATCATTCTAAACTTTCTTTAGCACATTCTGAGTTCATTACCACACTTGTGCCTGGACAACAATTGTTTTGACTTTAACAAAGAATCTGATAGAGTTATTACAATCATTACACTGAAGCTGGAAAAGGAATCCTTACAGATTTGATAGATGCTGGCTAAATTGAGAACTACAGCATGTGGAAAAATACTGGTAGAGAAGTTTATCAGCAGAGTTTTATTCAAAACATCTGTGAAGGAATGATAAAACCTGGGAATAGAGTCCATGCAGAGGAGGAGTGACAAGCAGTTAAAACTGAATGAGCTTTGGGACAGTGGTGAGAGAAGTGGGATGAGATTCAGTGTTCATTGGCATCAGAGACAAAGCTCTGCAGTCTAACAACCACAAATTGAGCTGCAGGCTGCCAGCTCAGCATCTGGAAGCAAATGACAAGGACGTTTGTCACCGATCACTACCTGACAGTGGGTAGTCAATGTGAGGACACAAGAGAACAGAAGTCCTGAGGTCTGTAAGAAATAGGATAAAGAACTGGTGTGATGCTGATAGGACTGACTCCAAAAGAATGTGTTTTGTGGGTTACAGTAGCATGTGACCACTTAGAGGGAACTACAACACCAGGAACTATTAGGAAAGAATGGAGAAAGTGGAACAAATATAAGAGAACTGTAGAAATCCATGGTTACACCACATCTTAAATAGTATGTGCAATTCTTAGTTACCTCATTTAATTTAGGAAAGGTTAATTTAAAACTCAAAATAGCACATACAGAGTAATAAGCATAGTGAAAGACACAGAACCACTTCTAGAAAGAATGTACACATCAGAACTCTGACTTGGAGAAGAGCTGGTTCAGGCTGGAAGTGGTGGAGTTCAGTGCAATCAGAGGTGGCATGCAGTAATAACAGGAACCAACATTCAACTTAATTACAACACAAGACATCAAATTAAATCAGTGAATGATAAGCACAGATCACGGGAAAAAATTTTCCCTACTTTTTTTTAAAGCAGAGTCTACTGCAATTAAGTTTTAGAGGTCTGTCCATGGATGTTGTGTACATCAAAAGTTCATGTGATTCTTAAAGCAATTGGAGAAGTACACGAAAGGTAACTAGACAGCCATTAAATATAAAAATAATATTTTAGTAAGTCAGATCTTCAAAGGTTTAGAGAGCACTTCAGGGACATACCACTCTAGGCTCAATGTTTGAGTTAAAGAATAACATCACAAGTATTAATATTAATAAACAACTATTTTGAAGATGAGGGAAAAATGCTCTCAGTGAGTTTTCCAGCTGGAATAACAGGGAACAAAAAAAAAAAATCCAACTGCTTTTGAACAGGGCAATGAAGAAGTGGATTCTGAGATGCTGGAGACAAGATCTGGATTTGATGTTTGAAAATCCCTCTGTTCTTATGTTCTTGTAAGACTGGCCTTTAACTTCCCAGCTGGTAAGATCAGACATTTACCAGCTGAGCTTTATCCCCTCTGAACAGAGAAGTCCTGGATAAACTTAATACTGAAAATACATGCCAGTGTTACTTAAGTGGTCCAATCAAAGGAGCTTTTTACCTTTGCCCCTCTCCTCTGGAGGTCCACCTGGAGCATCCATGTCTCTGTGGTCAGAGGTTCCTGGTCCATCGTGCCAGGGACGTTTCCGTGGTGGCAGCGAGGCCATGTCCATGCCCTGGAGTGAAGAGGAACGTTCTCTGTTGGCTGGAGAGTGCCCATCATGAGGAGGGTGATCTGGACGAGGACCTGTGCACAAAAACACAGGATAAGTAATGTTTCTTGGATCATTATTCCTAATTTTTGAAGGCAGCACATAAATTTACAAACTTGCCATACTGTTTGGATCACAGTTCGAAGTTAAAATTATGTAAAGCTTCTCCTTTGTCCCATTTTTTAGTAAAAAAACTAAATGTAAAAACAGATTTTAAAGATGATGGGAAAGAAAAGTGTTGCAGATGTAAAGTGATCTTTCCAGTATAAAATACTTTCATATATTTTAGAGACAATCACACCTTCATTTATTCATTTGTAATTTGTGCTTTGTTTTCTGTGACATTCTACAGCTCTGTCTTGCCCCATATGGGGGTGCCTTTAGTAACACAACTGCAAATATAAGCTGTCAGACATTGCAGCTGAAATAATACCAACGCAGAGAAAGATTACTGTTGACATTAATATTCATATTAAAAAAACCCCCATGACGTGATTCAGTCATCCAGATGTGACAACTGCCCAGGCAGTTCTGGACTGTACAAGAACACAACTGAAAATCAAGGCTTTGAGGCCACAATCACTTTTATTCAGTAAGACAGCTGTATTTAGAGCCTGTTAAATTCTGTATTGTTCTTTTTTCCTAAATTTAAAAGACCAAAGATCTGCATTTAGCTTTTCTCATGGTAAAATACTGGTAACAAACATGTGAGGTAGAGGAAAAAGACATTATTTTAAAAATATCTTTTTTAAGTTATTATATTGTAGAAGTCTACAAACCTCACCAAATGTTTTACCTGGTTCTCTGTTGCCATCCCAGGATTCTGGTTTCCGCCCTCCTTCAAAGCGTGGGAATTCATCTGGAGTAGGAAGCAAACCCTTCCGAGCTCCTGAGCAGTAAGAGAAGCAGGGGACAGGAGACAGAAGAGACAATGTATTCATGAAAAAAATGTCATCTGCCCAAGAAATGCCTTTCTTTCCTCATCCTTGTATTTCTGTGTGGAAGAACATTCCCCTTACCTCTCAGAGCACCTCGACCTCGCCCCCGAGCACCATGGTCCCTTCCTCTGGAGTTTTCATCTGGAGAGTCAAAAGCATCATCTGGCCCAAAATCTTCAGGGCCAGGAAAGCCATCTCTGCCCCTGGGTCCTCGGCCCTCATGTCTCGAGGGTCCTCCTCCTCTTCGGAAGCTACAAGAAAGAACATGATACAAACGTGGCTTTTAGGCATAATTGAGTCAGCTTCAGTTTAATTATCAACTAATTTCCAAACTGTTCCACTTAATGCTACAGCACATGCAGTTACTAGAACAGGATTTGTAGGTGGGAAAGTGCTCATTTCTGCCTTTGAGCACTTTGATAGTATGCTTTGTAATCTTCCTCTCATATTTCCTTCCACTGATTATGTTGGCTTTTCATACAAGAAAAATATTATTAAACATACTGCATTCATTTAATGAAAAGGTGGGAAAAACAATTGATGAGTGATGATAGATACAAGGTGAGGTAAGGCAAGGCAAAGTATAAGTGAGTTCCCCTTAACTCTGATGGTCTTACATTCCCCTTCCCTTTTTTCCTTTCCATTTCCATCATAAAACAAACTGAAAACATAGAAGCAATGAGAGTCATGGCTATAACAAAACATTACAGGATCTCACTCCTATTAATTCTATGATTCTTTTGCCAGACAATTCTCCTTTTCATTGCATTCTTCAAAGTTTACAGTTCTAGCAAATGCACCTAGACTGCCCTTGGATCTGTAGGCACAGTGATGGCTGAACAGCGCACAGTGGCATTCTGCAACCTGAAGAGCGGTTTATCCAACTGCAGTAATGAATTTTGTGTTGCAAAATGTAATTACGACCCTGAAGTTGATAACTGCTGTCTAGTAAGTACCAAAGGCATCTTCAGGAATTTGCTACGATTGGGTTCTGCACTGCGTCTTAGCTGAGTACAGCTCCTCCAGCGCCGCACTGGGGCCTTGCACAGCTCTTCAGAGGGGAGAATGGCTCTTCCTGAGCTGTCAGTGCCATGCCAGGTAAGCTTGCAGCTGGCTGTGTGAATACCTAGCAGTTCTGTTCCTGACACAAGCAGTTCAAACACCTGGAGTGTTTGCAAAGCACAGCCCTGCCCTGTGGGGACGCCTGTCCCAGTCACAGCCCGGCTGAGGCGTTCAGGTGGTGCAGGCACGCTGCTGTCCCCACTGTGCCACCCCACGCTACTCTGCCCCCCCTCAGTGACAGCACACGGTGTGGAGCACTCCTTGCCCGGTCACAGATGCCTCCCACCTCCCCGGTGTTCCCAGTTCCACACTGGCTGAACTGGAAACACTGCAGTATTCCCGTGGTGTTGGCTGTGTGCAGCATCCCCTTTCCCAGCTCATTAACGACACAGTGCATCCTATTACAAGCAAAACTTTAGATACTTTTATTTAGAATTTTAACAACATTAACCTTTTAATTACAAATTTAAATATTTTAACAGTAGTCATAACACAATACAATATTTTTAAACTTTTACATTGTTTTTAATAAAAAACAATAGGTCTGTCTCCACCTCCCAGAAAACAAACACAATACAGAGAGGAGGCTGCTGTGCCTGTACAGGTACAACAGTGGATGGAGGAGTGCTTTGTATGGACCATGAACCATTTACATTAACCTGGATGGTTTGGGAAAACAAACTCAACAGTTTCAGGTACAAATGGTTCAAATAATCACAGAGCAATATTGTTTAGCCTTGAAACAGCACAGTCCTCTAGAGGTTTCTTAGAGGGCCTCCTGCTTTAATACTGATATGGTGTGATTTAACTTAGCTTGGAAATTACCAAGATTTTCAACACGAGGCCCCAGGGCTGCAGGAACGGGGCCTTTCCTATTTCCAGGCAACTTCTGGACACAGTTGAGTTTTGAAATCTACAGTACCTATGCCTGACACAGCCACAGCTCCTAATATTGTGTTAGGATATCCTTATTTGCCTTTTCATATCAGTCACACGTAAAACCCTGCCTTGCATCTGGTTCAGTTCCTGTTTGACTGCTCTCACATCTTCTTCCCCGAGGCCTAGGACCTCACTGTACACAACTACACACTGTGCAGATTAGCAGGCAGGAAGAGGCAGGTCTCTGCAGTAGAAGCATCATGTTGATATAGAGTAAGAACAGGACAGGGATGAAAAGGATGGGAAATTAGAGAGAAACACACATACACACATTTGCCTCTCATGCTTGATCAAACCAGTTACAATCTCAATTTCAAACCAAGTCAGCTAAACGAGTGGTTGGGATTAAGTCCACCACAGCATCTGCAGTAAATGGCACCTAGTTCACCTTCATTCCAAGAAAATCATCAAATGTACAAGCACAGTGAGCCTTTTAGAGCCCTGTGCCATTTCATTTTAAACTCTCTGGGCAAACGCTTGTACTCTGATAAATAGAATACTCTTAGTTCAAAAGTCAGATTTATAGGTCACAAGGTTCTTGTTTCCCTTCCTGAAACGTTTTAAAAATCAGGACCATAATAATATATTTTCCAGTCCCTAAGCATTTTCAATATAAGATCTGTAAAATCTCTACTGAGCTTCTAAAAGTCTTGTCTGCTGTATCTTTTAGAGTTCTGTGATGCAGACCATTGGACCACTGGACCATCCAACTGGATTTTCTCTGGCTTTACTTTTTAAAAATCGCTTTAAGTGTTACCTTCTTTAAGTTACTGTTCATTTCTTTTCATACTCTTCACACAAAAGGAAGTTACATCTTACAGAGCTAGGTAGAAAATAGCTAAAAGAAGAGCTGTGTAGATGCAAAGTAAAAGGAATGTAAGAAAATTATTAAAAAGGTAACTAAAACACACAAAATTCACATTATGTGGAGACCATAGCATATTTGTAACAAGCACATGTTCTTATACATAAAGAGTTGGTGGTCAGTGAGAGGCTTAGACCTTGGAGGCCAAATTTCACTTAATTAAACTAACATAAATCTTAAATCTGGATCATAAATCTGGAGCAATTTTGCTGATAATTAATTTCAGAGACAGCATTAATTCCTCCATATTTACATTGGTAACTAAAAGCAAATTTGTCCCTTTGTGATTTATTTGGAGATTGTGAGCAATGACATAGACATTGCTGTAAATCAGATTGTTTCTGAGTTCTTCACTTGGCATTAAGAAATAAGTCAGAAATAAAATTTCTACAAGCAAATGCATGAAAAAATAGTCTTGACAGTCCAACAGATGCTGCAACTCTGTCCCTTCTATCTGGCAGTCAGATCACTGTTCCTGCTCCTTACAAGGGCATTGCATCTCATCCTACAGTCTCTACAGTCATGCTGTAGTTTGTGACTGGAGACAGAATCTCAAAATTCACTTCTAGTGTTCAAATGTTTGTCACTTTAAGTCTCCTCTCAATTTTCACCAAAACGGTCTCAGATCTTCATCCTGTGTCACTGGATCTTCTCTACAAACTTTCCCCCTTCTCTTTACTTACTGTTTAAAGACACGGAAGCTGCTGTGTACAATGACCATTTTTCAAGTTTTCTTCTATTACTGAATGATTTTTATGGACTCTATACTCAGGTATATTAGAGTTTTCATTTCCTTATTGGTTTCCAGTTTATAAATCTGAAACAGATAGACTCCTTAATGAAAAGGAAACCAGGAATAAAAGAGTTCCCTCCATTTACCCTTTAACCCAAGGAAGAGAAATGGATTTACTCTTACCTCTCATCTCGCCTTCCTCGGAAGCGTGCATCCTCAGGATCCCGTGGATATCTGTCATCTGAAGGTCTCCGTCCTTCCCAAGCACCAGGGGGCCCACGGTTGGAACCACCTCCTTCAAACTCCCTGTGATCAGGAGGAAAGGGAGGCCCAGGTCCACCTCGTCTCCATTTCTCATCTTGCAACGGTGGGCCTCCTCTCCCCTCAAACTCTCGTAATCGATGGCCAAATCTCTTGTCCGGGTGGAAATCATCACAGAAGTCGTCCGGCCGATCAAAGTCATCGTGGAAATCGGGGTGGGGTCCTCGTCTGTCGGGCATGCCCCTGCTGTCCCTGCCATCACTCCAGTCCTGGCCCCCTCGGAACAGGCCCCGCTCCGGCCCATGCTCGGGGCCACCGCTGTTCTGCTCATGCCGCCTGTCTGACAGCGGGCCCAGGTGGTGGTTGGGTGGCCCACGGGCATCACCTTGAGAGACAAAAAAAAAAAATCACAGCAGGTTTCTGTAACCACGTCTAAATCACTTCAGGATGCTCTAGTTCATACAGTTCTAGAAGGCATATGGGATACATTTCACATGAAATAATATTTGTGGGAAAATTTTCCCTGTATATCCCAGCCTGCATCTATGGAAGCTTTTCTCTCAGCCAAGGCCCTGCACTGTGCTCCAGCCATTTCTCCCTGGGTGCACTGCACTGGAACAGCCCCTCTTTGAGAAGACTGACTCCTCAAAGTCAGGAGGAGATCAGAGAACAAGTTTAATTACCTTTATTAAGACCAGGTCCTTGGTTGTGAGGGCCCAGACGACCTTGTCCTCCTTGCTGGCCCAGGCCTGGTATCAGCGGAGGAGGACCCGGGTTCTGTCCATCCTGTGAGCATGTAAGAAGAAAAGCCACGCGAATTGCCATGTGAGAGCAATTAACAATTTTTGTAAGAGTGCAAAACTATTTTCTTTCCATAAGGTCTGCATCTGCACAGGTTGTACGACAGAAACAGGTCATGTTCCAATGTTTTCAGCCTCAGTTTTCACACATTCACATCAGTAATGCTTCAGTCACAGAGAAACAGATAATTTCATAAGAAACAGCTTTTCAGGTGTTCACATTTTACACCTGTAAATAAAAGATGACTAAAAGTTACTGTTCATTTAGACTTGGGCTTCACACTGACTTGTTAAAAGCCTTCCAGACTGCAGTCTGGAAATACTTAAAAGACCTGTACTGCAGCACACCACTGGGTCATAATTACACTGCTTAACTTCTCCATGAATCAAAGTTAAATAATTTTAATGCTCTAAATTTATTTTCGCGAAACACTACCTTTTAGTTTCTCATTGCAGAGAAGCAGAAAGTTTGTTTGTGCATTTATCCCATCATATCTTGAAATATCATTTTAAATTAAAACTTTATATTTAACTGCAATGTAGGTGATAAACACAAAAAAGCACACAAATATGTACTACAAACTTCATATTTGCATCGAGTAATTTTGTAAGAATGTTGGAAAAATAAGCAAAATAAAAGATCTGGCTTAATGTCCATTAAAAAAAAACCAACAAAATCCCCAAAAATACTTTCATAGTGATGGAATGTTGACTTGAGTCCAGAAAAAATCCATCCTCCGACTAGGTAAGAGCCAGCTATCACAGTGATTCTGCTGTTCCTGACCAAAACCTCGCTGGAGTTCCAGGATTTCCCATATATATAGCAGACACTTACTTAAAATAAATTTTACGGAACTTTTTCCATTTATGGAAGTGTTTAACCAAAGCAGTAGCTTTTAGCACTCAGTAAGTAACTCTCCTTAGCAGAAACCTTGATTATAAACAAACCATGCTTTGCCAAGCTGGGAACATAGAGCCCTAACTCTGCATTTTCAGGGGATTTTTGTTTCAAAATTCATTCCAGGCCTCAAACTGGGCTTGAACTGGAAAATTTGCAGAGTTTTGAAACAGGTACTTTACTAAAAGCTGAAAATGACCTTGTGCTTCCCAGCAAACCTCTGCTTCCAGTGTACAGCCAGTGCAGATAACAGTGATGTCTTATATGGAGATTAACCCTTGCAGTTATCTAGAATTGTTCTGTGTTAATGTCACGAGCTCTTGATAAAGCAGATATTAACAGACTTCTGCTACTGAAAAGGAAGACAAGTGATTTGTACAAGTTTACAGAAGAAAAAAGCCAAATCCAGAACCCAAAACAAACTAAAATCTATTACTTTAAAAAAAATCACACATGGGGCCTTTTTAAACAGGAACTACTGCTGTATGCATATTACAAAGAAGCAAAATGGAGTAAAACCTGATACTGTGGATTTTAAAATTTTTATTTTGATTTTAAAAAAATAATTTTTAAAAAATTAAAAAACTTAAATTTTAAAAGTTAATTTTTAAAAGCCATTACTATACTAAAGGTGCACAAGGAAGGAAGAATGCTTTAAAATACCTCACTATCATTTTTTTTGCATCTGTAAAAGCCTTTAAGATAGCAGTAGTCAAAGAAAATAATCAACCCCATTAAAAGGACCCTACTGAATTCCAAACAGTGTCATTGGCAAGGGCAGACAAGGACAGCCCTCCACAAACAGAGTAATTATTCTCAAACAAAAATGAGTCTCCTGGGATAGCAATACGAAACAACTTAGCTGGTTTAAGTTACATAGTTGGGGAACCAACACTTGTTTGTGTAACTTGGGTACTTTTGAAATCTCAGCAACGGTGGTGCGTTAAGAGCCTTCTGGAGGGAATTATTGATTTGTAAAGAAAAAATATTCAAATAAACCCACACCTTGTGGGCTACTCTGCTTCAATCTGAAAAGGAACCCCTGAGCTAAGGCTCATTTGAATATTCAGTTCCTCACTGTGATTGGTACTGGACTACACACTATGTACTCTACATGTCTAAAGCCTCGACTGAAACTATTGAGTGCAGGTCTGAAAGAAACAATTCTGGTTAAAAAACACCACACTTTTTTTTTTTTCAATTAAGTAGATTTTTTTTCCTAACTTCCCTTTCAGAATTCACCTAGAACTGAAGACAAAGAGAGAACCTATCCAGCTAGGAACTTATGGGAGGCAATAACCACAGAGAGCTGTGTGTGATGTGTAGTAGGGGAGAAAATGGGAAGTGCTGTGTCCCTGTGTCCCTCTGCACTTAGAGTCAAATGTTAAGTGCAACCAGACCTAAGCTGATGCCAGGTGTGTCAGCATCTATGGTAAATCCATCCCATAGTTTGGATTAATTACTCTGGACAACTGAGAGTTGGCAATACCGTGCTTTAATTAATACATATGACTTTTCTTATGTTCAGTTTCTTTAAATTTGACTTTTATTAGTGCTTGTCTGCTCCCAGTGAAATACCCTGCTTAAGACAGTTCAGTGTCTTTAAATTGAAAAAAAAAAAAAAAAGAAAAAAAAAGGAGTTTATCGTAAGGTTACATATTTTCATAGCAGACTGGTTTCTGTACTACTATTCCACTAATCCCTTCTCCACAGTTACCTGTCATAGAATCATGAATGCAATGGGTTGGAAGTGACCTTAAAGTGACCTATTTCCAAATCTCTTGCCAAGGGCAGGGACACCTTCTGCTGTTTCCAAGCTATAGAACCCTTTTTATTATCACTTCAATTTTCCTGAGGGCTCAGGCCTGCAAGGAATACCCAACCTCCATTCTCTCAGCTCCTTCTACGCATTTCTCTTGCACAGACAGTTACCATTCCCACCTTCTGAGAACTGCCCTTGTCCCAAAGACCACCACGTACCTGGTTGAAGGGGGGACGAGGCCCGTCACCCAACAGAGGTGTTTTCTGCTGCTGGAAGGGCAGAGGGCCCTGGGAAGGGTGCGGCCCCCTTGAAGGGTTTGGCTGTCCCTGAGGTCCTTGCATGTTTCCTTGAGGGCCCACCAAAGAGCCTTGTGGAGGGCCCTGCTGGCCCTGGGGACCAGGTGGCCCACGCATTTCTTGCGGCGGTCCCAGCATTGAACCTTGAGGTGGGGGTCCTTGAAGGCCCCGCATCTCCTGGGGACCATGTCCTAGTAAACCACTTTGCATATGAGGACCTCTCATTTCTTGTGGATGACCCATCATCATCCCTTGTGGATTAGGTCCCTGGTTATCTCTGGATCCTGGTGGACCCTGCATCCCTCTTGGATTAAGTCCCATCAAAGGCCCTTGAGATATAGGGCCCTGCATCCCTTGAGATCCCGGAGCTCCTTGCATGCTGTGAGGAAGAGGCCCTTGCATTCCTCGTGGACCAGGTGGCCCCTGCATTCCTTGACCTCCAGGGGGACCCTGAGGACCCAGGTGACCTTGTGGGCCAGGTGGGCCCTGTGGTCCTAAATGAGTCTGAGAGCCAGGCAGGCCCTGCGGTCCCAAGTGTCCCTGGGGGCCAGCATTACCCTGCGGACCTGGAGGCCCCATCGGCCCGTGAGGGCCTGGATGTCTCTGCATTCCTTGATGTCCATGTAAATCCTGAGGCCGTGGCATTCCTTGTGGAGGCCCTTGGGGGCCTGGAGGTCCTTGTGGTCCCATGAACCCTTGTGGACCTCCAGCTCCTTGGTGTAATGGACCTTGAGGTCCTATTTGTCCTTGGGGTCCCGGAGGTCTGAATTGTCCTTGTGGACCAGGATGTCCCATCTGAGGCATATTCATTGGCATCTGCTGAGGTGGAAGGGGCTGCTGAAACCCTTGAGGCATCTGTGACATTGGGCCTTGCCCTGGGAAAGGCTGAGGTCCATGGAGAGATCCTCCTGGAGGCGGTGGCTGCACTTGCTCAGCTTGCTTTTGTGCAAGTCTCTCAATCTTCAGTTGCTGTCCAAAAAAGAGACAGAAAATCAACTAAGCACAGAAGTGTGTTACAACTAAAAATCAGCAGTTATCCCATTTCACAAGAATTTAAGAATGCTTTCCTTGTAACTAACAGAACTAACTAACTGAAGAGAAATCACCAGCTGAAGAGACCAACTGGTGAACTGAGATGTGGAGGCCTCACTGGGGGCCTCACATTAACTGAAATATCCTGTTCAATGAGATGTCTTTCTGTAAAAAGGTGAGAACAGCCAAACAGGTGAAACTGCTGCAGGAAGCTGCTCACTTTAGTGCTGAAGCCCAAATCTGTCACAGAAAGGACTAAAGCAAACTTGTTAAACCCAGATTTGTTTCCACACATACCTCCAGGAGCTGTGGGTTTGTGTACTGAAGTGCTGCCATTTCCTGCTCAATCTCTGCCTGTGATTTCTTTTTCTCCTCCAGCTTAATATCCTCCTTTCTATCATTCAATGGCTCAGGTGGGGGAGGCAAAGGAACTTTATTTTGCATCCATGCCTACAAAGATTAGGAAACACAAGATTAATTCTGTAGAACAACATATGTGCAACACATTGCTGCAATGAGAAAGGATAAAAGGATATTAAACATTTTGTAGTATGGATACTTGAAAGTAAAAACAATACTGAATAAAACTGCTGTATCTTTCAAGTTCTTCCCAGGTACAGATACAAGATAGAAGGTATTTAATCAAATATTTTATGCTTAAATAGTAATTAAACTAGCTATTGTGATAAATTGCACGGGGTGTTGATACAGGAGAGCTGTAAAATCCAAAACATTTCCAAAGACACACACTTTCTGAAGCTGGGAAAAAAGCAGGTGGTTCTGTTCACTCTGTATCAGGTACTTACCTGCTGAAACTGTGCTGGTATTGGTTTTGCATAGGGAACCTTTTTCTGTGGCACTTTCTTTTGGTCCTTTTGCATTACTTCCTCCATTCCCCAATCCAGTCCTGGGATTGTCATTTCAATGTCATTGGACTCATCTTTCCCTTTGGCACCAGGGAAACAGACAGTCAGAGCAATGCAGGCTTACAGAAAGATCCTTTATTTTTTTTCACAGAGGTTTTCAGCTCATATGCACAACACAGAACTTTAGAAAAGAGAATCTATGCTCCCAAAGATTATGAAAAGAGTGAAAAAGAAGTCACACAGTATCTGGATTGCTCAGGAGAATGCTTCTCCATAGCTCCTACTTACCCATCTGCTCCTGCTCCATAGCTATTTTCAACTGTTCAGGTATTCCCATCCCAGGAATAACTGCCAGGCTGTTGGGCTCCAGATCATCTAGAGAAAAAAAACAATAAATATTTATACTTGGAAAATTTTTCTTTACATTACTATTTTATCCCTTTGGATTCTTACATGCTTTTACCACTAGTATCATATTCCAATAGTAAATAGATATTTTACAACTGATAGGTCACAATTTAGTTTCATACATGAACTACAGGATATTGAAAGAACTGCAAGTTCAGATTCACAAGTACACCCCAAAAGGTAAAAAATGATGTCCTTTGAGGAAGGTTACATTTAGGACAGAAACTCAGAAAAAGAAATAATAACCCATAACCAGTCCCATTTTTGTTATAACAAATCTATATATTTTAAAATTTAACTTGTAGTAAAGTGCTACATTTTAATATTCCACCCCCTCCCCCAAAAAAACCCAACAAAAAACAAACAAAAAAAATTTTAAAATATGAAGAAAGATGCAGCTACAGGTGGCTGAGGCACACCATTGAGCTGGGCAATCCTAAGCAGGCTAAAATTATTGGGATAAATCCTTAAGAGCAGAGTAAAGTTTAAAGGTTTTAGTAGAATTCTAATTGCTTTTCCTGTTGCAGTTCAGGACTGTAAGAAGCCTTGAATACAGATGAAGTTTTCAGGAAGTAAAATAAACTGGAGATATTATCAGAGGGAGAGCCAAACCTCCTTCCTGTGATTGACAGAGCAGGTCTTACCTCCTGGAGCTGTGGAAACAGAAGAAAGCCCATTGTTGGCATGATGATCACTGATAACACAGGGAGTAAAATCATCCTTACCAAAAGGTATTTTTGCCAGAGTGGTTCCCAATGCTATAATTCTGTTCTCTCACCTAACCCAGAAGTGTTACCTAATGACCTAGGCCTGTTCCTGACCCCAATCCTCTTCCTTCCACACTGAGGAACAATGCCTTACCATATTCCACGCCATCCTCTGACATCCCAGGCAGCAGGTTCAAGTTGTAACGATCTCGCATTTTATCTCCAGGCCGATTTCTAGTCCAAAACTTGCTGTCAAAAGGAAGTTATATGATCGCGTTAAAGGGTCAAGAGCATTAACAACTTTCAATCTAATTAGTTCTTTGATTTTTAGTATAGTATCTTGATTATATAAGGATTCAACTCTTACTAAATCAAGTTTAGCTCTAGATGTGAACACAGGGTATGAGCTTCAAGTCAAAAATAAAAAACCCAACAAGTATTGTAATAAATTGCATAGTTAGAAGATACTGTGAATGTAATGGATGTAAGTACAAGGCATCAACAGCACATCCTGAAAAAAAAAATTCTAGTCCATTCCAAAACCTTCTTGCTCAAGTATATTCTTCATATACACTAAATATACACATGCCCCCACAAAAATTTACTGTATTTATAAAATGCACCATGTTTATAGCATGTCCAACCGAAAAACACAAACTACAGCCTCTGAATGTATCTGCAATGTAAAAAGACATGACCAGCAGATGATCTGCAGGAAAAATTGCTGTGGAGATAGCAGTATTTCTTCAGCAAGAAACAACAAGAATTCTTTTTTTTTTAACATTTCTTCAGTGGATTTAAAAGCTCTCACCAACCAAAATTGTAGTATTTGTTACAAGAGGTCAGACTCTACCTTGTAATATAAAATGTCAGTGCCACCTAGTGCTTCCTAACTTATTAACATAAGTTGTCTCTCTGCTTTGGCCACTGGTTGTGTAACAGAACCATCCCAACCTATTTATTCACTGATGCCAAACACTGCTCTAGTTTCTAAAAGTAAATATGTTCCCTTAGACCTTCTCTTTAAACACTTGAAATTACCTGGTGTGATCATTTGAGCCTGAGCACAGAATGTGTCCGAGGGGATGCCATGCCAGACTCCAGATCATTCCTTCATGGGCCATTTCCATCCCACCAACCTCCTTCTCAACCCTGACACATAAAAAAAAAAATTCATCAAACACAGCTGAATATCTCCTACAGCTACAATAGAAAACCTCTGCTATTCAGTTGTTGTTCATCCTCTACCCCGTATTTTGTCAAATTTAAGCCTCTGTCATTTTTCTACTGCGTGAACTGATTGTTCCCCGTGGTTTTAATAGGCAGTTCAGTAATACAGAGATTTTTAACTGTACATTTAAAGCCAAAATAATTACAGCACCTCAGAACAAGCTTTAATCAACTAGGAGTTTCAACCATTCATCACCATCTCAACACATGTCTGGTTTTGTGCAAACAATCATATCCTTTAAAGCACATTTCTACAGGAAAACTTCTTCATAAATGAAGCATATTAACAAATTCCTTAGGTTCAGAGAAAAACTATTATCATAAATATGCAGGTTAAATATGGACCCATAGGGGAAAAGAGGTAGTTTGTGTTTTGTCTAATAGCTTGCACAGCTGACCAACATCTTTCCAACGTGCTGAGGAAAATGCCACATACCCAACATGCCAGAACAGCAAGGACCCATCAGAGCCTCCACTGGCAAACAGTCCTTCATGAACAGGATGCCAGGCCACAGCTGAAACACACAGCAAGCCACAATCACAAGGTATAATACTAGGATTTCTAATGAATGGAAATAATTTTCATTTTTAATCTAAGCTTAATAATAATCTACATAATAGAAGGATTTCTGACCTGTGGCCTCTTTCTTATGACCCCTGAAGACCTGGAGCTCCTCTTTCAGGTTCCGGATGTCAAAGAGCTTACAGAGGTGATCACGAGAAGCTGTCAGCAGCCAGTTGCCATTGAGATTCAGTTTCACTTCCATCACTGTGTTTTTGTGAGCATGTCTGCAAGCAGAGAGAAACAGAAACAGATTGTTTGTGCTGAAGCTGATTTCTCAGAGATAAAAACGTGTATTTGCCAGTGACAAATATTCAGGTCAGTAACAAGGCAGTTCAGGCTACTAAAGCAGAACGCTGGGGCTCTCTGTGCAAAGGCCCTATGCTTTGATCCTGGTCTTTCGTACTGCCAAGCAACTGGTGGCACTCACTGAGACAGTATCCAGTTAGTGTGCATGTTTCTACTGCAGCACAAGAAAGTTCTCATCAGCCAGATGAAACATCTCCTTTGTTTTTCCCTATCTCAGTCTGAATGAGAACTGTGTGGCCAGATTGTCTGTGAAGGAGAACAAAGTAAATTTAAATAACGCATGTTAAAGTCTCAATTTTTCAGGTAGAGACTTGTCCTCACCTAACCTCTGGATTTTCTGGCACAGCTAAAGCATGTGTGAAGCAACTGTCTACGGCTGAAAAGTTGTGAAGAAAAGAGCTAAGAAGGGAATGAAGAAAAAATTATTTTATAAAGTTAGCTTATATTTGAGCAAATCAAAAGTCTGTAGGTAAGAACTTACAGTGTGGCAAGGCTCTGGCCAGTCTTTGGATCCCAGAACTTGATGGGCTGTTGGCTATCTTTACTTCCTGAAACAACTAATCCCTTTGTTGGATGCCAGTCAACACATTTCACATCTGCTCCATGGCCTGTTAAGATAAAAAGTGTCCATTCTGAGATTTCACAGACACTGAAAAATTACAGGGTGCACACCTTTATAACTAATTTAAAACTGAAAGAAAAACATCACAGAGCACAGGTTACAAAACATTAAATAAAATCTCTTCCAAGTTATTTAGCTTGCCTTCCTTCCCACTAATTATTGGGAGCATTTTCTCCTCAGATTATGCCCTCAAATCAAGCTCACTGGAAAAATTATCTAAGAAGTTTCTGTTTAAATTGTTACCTTTCTTTAGGCTTTGGCCTTATACAACTTCACATTATTTTAAATGTAGCACTGATGAAGCATTTATATGGAGGTGGTGAAGTAAAATGATTCTGTGACACTTGACTTTCAGTGAAAAACTGAGGGAATATAAAGTAAATACCTATTTGTTCCTATCCTATCAGTACTATTCTTTTGCTGTCCTGTCAGAAAATAAGCAAAGAAATTAAATAATGAATCTGAGAACTAAATTAGTATATGATGAAAAGAAACCTTATGAGATGTGATCTCTTACCAGTTTACAAGGATTCAGGTTTTTCCAGTGCTTAAGAGTTAGCAAAGAAAAACCCTTGTGATATTATTTTCCTTTTAAATTGACTGAACTTGAGAGAGAATCAGTGCTGTTCAGATGAGCTAAAATCCATTAAAAAAAAAAAGCCTGTTCCTGCTGCATGACAAAATGAGGTTTCTGAGGAAGAAATAAAAGAAATAACAAGCAATAATTTCTTTCTCCAATCTCTCTCCACACCAGCCCACTTCAAGGGAGAGCCAACAGTAATAGTCCATCCCAGAAAACCAGAAAATGAGGCAGCATGCAGTAACTGAAGAAAAAAGCAATTTGAGAAAGGAGGGACTGCCTGCAACATGAAGGCACTGAAGTGATAAATGGATGGAAGAATGGGAGCATACTCCAGCAAAGACTAAGGATTGCCATCAAGTCAGACAGCTCCCACACAGACTGCTACACTGTGCTTTGCTACACAGTGCAACACAGAAGTTAAAGCAGCACAAGCTGTCTTAACACAGATCTCACTTTGACAAGGCATTAAAAATAAGCATCAGCTGAAATTCTCCTGAGGCCACAGAAAAATCAAATTAGAATCGATGCCCTTCTGAGCCCTGAAATCACAAGCCAAAGATTAAAAGGTTAAAGATGGTTACTGTTTATTGAAGGATCCTTCAGGGGCACTTATGGCAAAATGCACATGTGATACAGGGCTATGACACTTTTATAAGTTTAGCAAATTAGCATAATTAACAAGAATCCCCAATTAAAAGTACAGTTAATGAAGTAATTCCCCCCTTGGTTCAGCCTCCCCCCTTTCTCCTAGCCCCACACTGTTTATGCCTACATACAGGGGAAGTAAAGAATGGCCTTGGTTCACTGAAGAAGAGAGATTAGAATAGGATTCCAGGAATGTGTCTGTCTAACAGAGTACTGGAAAAGTACTGAATGCTAGCTAAGAAACTATGTAATTATATAATAAAAGTCTACAGAGCTACAAGTATATGAAAAATACATAAAAAGCAAGAATCTTTTAGCATCAGAAAAAAGAATACACTTGTATCTTAAAATAGAAGCAAATTGATAACATATAGAGCACACTCTCAAGTGAGTGCAACTTTCATCCTATCTGGAGGAAAGGACAGACAGGGAAGAGGTTCTTGGCCAAAGAAGAAATGAATCCAGCCTGGGCAAGTATATGGGAACAACTATAAGAACTGACAATAGAGATGACGGAACCCAACTCCTCCCCAGGCACAGCAGGCAGAACTGTCTTCGGAATATGTGGGGTTTCAGGGAAAAAAGCAAGATCCTCAATTTGCCAAGACCATCAATGTGCCCTGGTGGTCTGGGCTACCAACAGAGAGGCACCCTGAGATGTAGTGTTTCCTTTCTCTCTGGCTTTTCTAGTGCAGAGAGAAGGCACAGGCACTGTCTGCCTGCATTTGCTACGACTAAATCTCTCAACTAAACCATGAAGCTGAATGCTGAACAAATCTTGCTTCCCAGTGTTTATCTGGAAGCAACAATTCAGCCAGGAGTAAAGGTGTATTTCAGTAAGAAGTGTGTAATTCAGTAAGAAGTGTATAATTCAGTAAGAAGTAAGTGCTTCTCCTCCACAAGGGAGGGGAATCCATGCCTGCAGATTTCCAGATAAGGATATTCTGTAGGTAGTTGCTATCATGCAGTCCTCAGGGAAAGAGAGGAGATTTTAATTCAAGGCCCTTATAGAAAAACACTCCATTAAAGTTAGTACTTGGCTGAACCATATGAAAATGTGTTCAGACTAGAATGCTTGACTATCATCATAGATATGAAATAAACAAAGCCCAGCAAAACCATAAAAATTCACTACCTGCATGGACTGGAGTGACATTAGCACTGATGCTCCTGAAATAAAGACAAGTAGCAATAGAAAAGCACAGGGAGACACAGGGCTAACTATGCTTGATGGGAAAGACTGCATCCAGAAAACAAGGAATGCTGGTGAAAGGCTCAAGCTGTGCAAGGCCCTGCTTTAGGCTCTTCTTGAGTTAATCCAGCCCAAACACAAATACATACCCTGAGAAAAATAAGGCTTAGAATGGGCAATCTTAAACAGAGCAATTGAAGCACCCATCCTTTCAAAGTCTTCAAAAGAGAAGAGGCAGTGACAGCACAGGGCTGAAAGGCTTCTGAGATGGGCCAGAGCACAGAGCTGAGAGGCAGGAGAACATGCCAGGACACTCAGAACTTGCAACCAGAGCAGATAAACCATTGGCTACTTATCAAAAGGCTTTTGGCTATCAGCACATTAACACTCTCCATGGGAGTCAGAAGAAACTAATAATATTTAAAAGCATCCTTATAATCTTTGTATGATTAAACAGGTGATTAGCATTTCCTGCAAAGAGCATTCTTTCAACCAGTGTACTCTGGATTATGGCAGCAGAGGGGAAAGCTGGGACTCTCCCTTGTAATCTAACCAGTGATGTATCCTGGCCTCAACAGAGCCATCTCAGCCACAGCTGTGGAGAAATGGGATCATCACACACTTAGCTTTAGGTTCCTAACGCAATGAAGCTTTCTCAAGAGAAAATAAATTTTTCCCTACAACAACTATGCTTTAAATAAACTATTCACAAAGGACTGACTAACTCAGAACATTTACATAACCAAAAGAACTGAATAGCATCATCTAATCAGACCTTTCTTAATTTCTTTTAAAATGGAAGCAACTGACGTTGTATATTGATTTTCCTTCTTTCTGTTGAGAGATGTGCACACTATTATCTGTAATGAGACACATGATGCAGAAAATACATTTAAAATAACATCCCAGAGAAAAAGCCACCTCAGAGATTTTATTTCACAGTTGTTTTCAGTTCTTAGTGTTGGGAATCAGCCTCTCCTCTGGTACAAAACCCCCTTGTCCCCAAACGCCAAGCTCAGAGAACCTTAATTCATGCAAATCTCTGCAGTTTACATTCCCTGTTTGCTGACAACAGCTTTTGCTCAGTAATTTCAACAGTCACACACACATATCTGCCTCTCTGCTCAGAGATCCAGGGTGAGAATTCCTCTCTGAACAACTCCTGCTCCTTTGCACAGACCTTATTATCAACTCCCTGTCTTATAGGGATGCTTTATGGATAAATGAATGCCAATGTGTGAGTTGTGTAGGAGGTGTGGCGATAGAAGGCCCATAAACCAACCAAAATGAAAGACTGAAAGCAAAGATTTTTGAGAAACTCAAGTCATTTAAAATCATGAGTGAATGTCCGAGCATAAACCTATATACTAACATTTGTTGGTTTTACTTACTACAACTCTTTCCAACCATTTAAAAATTTTGCAGAAAAACAAAGACAGGCACATGTAGCACCTTTAAAAAGCTCAGATACAAAAGTAGTTCCCTACTGTAACCTTTCACATGCATAATAAATGTTTTGAGTGCCCTTAGTCACAATCTTAATTAAAACACTGATTGTTAGTACTTCTAGCCAATTTCTTTGAAGGGTTATTCTTTATAAGACACTGAATGGAAATCCTGGCTAGTGAAAGACATAACAAGCTATAATAAGATTATGTGTAATGGTATTTGATCAAATCAAGTATGTCAGAAGTCTGAAAAGTACACATATTATAAGGACATGATGTTTTTTCCCCCACCTCACATTAATTTCTGCATTTATGACTTTCTGAATGTAGGTTACAGTGTAAAAAAGTTGGTTTGAATCACTGTCTCTATATTCATCTATAAAATATCCATATATTTTATAATGCAATTGTGTATAGCAATTACAGACATATCAGGTTTATTGCTGTAGCTTTTCTGTTTTATGTTCTTTCCCCAAGGGATGTGCCCCATTCTGAATGCACGTAAATTCAAAGAGAATTTTACAGATGATATTGGAAAATTTCTAGATCCTTCTCAGCAATTATGTCAATGTAGACACACATACTAAGATGCCAGTGTTAAGGCATCTCCACATTTTAACACCCACGTTCCAAAAAAAATGGGTATAACTATTTATACTTTAAAGAATTAACAATAATTTAACTGCAATGATACTTTTTCTCATTTAGAATTCTATTTGTTCATATTTTTTTAAATGCTGTTCTAAATGGGGAGTAAACAGAGTTGTGTATTCCCCACCCAGCCTGGTCAGATTAAAGCTTTTTTGTCACCAAACACTGACATTGACCTTCCTGTTCTCTGTGTCCCCAAAACAACACCACACCTCTCAAAGTGCAGGGCCTTGGCACAGGATTATTTCCAAGGGATCTGCAAAGAAGCATTAGGTCTCACAACAACCAAGCTAAGGTTCTCCACCCCAAAACAGAGAGGGCAAGGAAGAAAAGAGACCTGCAAGTCAAAGATAATGGAAATGAGGTTAACAGAAAGGAATTCTAAGTTTTCTACATAATTCCATTAGAATTTACTATTTGCTTCCAGCCTGTTAGGCAAATTAGATTATTCTGCCTGTTCCATTTTTATGAAAGGCTTTTAAAATGTCACCCTGCAGGTACCCACTCCCCAGAAATTCCCTGCTTCCATGTTCAGCTCACTTAGGAACTGAACAACTCACCCCTAAAAGAACTTGGGCACTGTTTGGGTCCCACTGGTCAGGTCAGCAGTAAGGGTAGGTTTATATTTAATTCCAGTAATTTAGTGTTCTTTACCCAGTAATGTGAACTTTCCTCACCCAAGAGGTGTCCTGGGAGCTCTTGCACTTCTTCTTCTCCTCCACTCCAAGAACGAATACCATAGAAACCCTCCCCCTACAGATACACAGCCAGCTTGTGCTTTTTAGCATCATGTGGGAGGTTGGTGCAGAGTAAATTAAGGGAAAAGCTCCTTTCAGTCTTCACTGGATTAAGAATAATGCCTCCCACCCTACTTTCAGATTCCTGTACCACAAACACAAGCTTTACTGTCCTTTGTTTCCTCAGTCTAGCTCTCTTCTAGTTTATCTCTTCTAGTAGTTATCAAACTTGTTCTCTAGAGCAACAGCAGAGAGACTGCTAGTTTCCATCTACCTACAGGGGATGTCTTCTAGATCCTTAGTATTCCACTACATCAGCAACAGAAAGGGACATAATTAATATTTGTTGAAAAATGTATGAATAATTTTCTATTTTTACACATCTATTTCTTCCCAGACAAAAGCTCTTGTAACAGGACAGCTGATCATCTGTGAAATCAGGAGGTTAAGAAACAATAATAATCACTAAACACTAATGAAGCAGGTGTGGGTAAACAAATTACTTTCCCTAAGATTACTCAGAACAGCTAATCAGTGTTTCCATAAATGAGCCTAGAATTTTTATGTGCTCATCCCCAACTTATACCAATAAGTGAGCAGTCTGAATTCTACAAAGCTCTAATGAACTGGCAAAAAAAAATTTAAATTTAATGCCAATTGTGTGTTTGCACAGCTTGGTAATGGTAAATGCACTGTAAGAATAATGAATAAAAGCTGTCACATGCAAGTAATTACCAGTAAAGTGAATTCTTTACACCTGTGGAAATTCAGTGACAGTATCTTTTGTAAGGGCATGCTTATAGGAAGGGGAAGAAAAGCAGCTGAGTTCCAGTGTCCCTGGGAACTGGTCAAGAAGGGTTAAGTTTTTAGGTGCACACATGTTAAACTTAGAGGGATTGTTTAAATTCTTCAATTCACTGAAGCTGAGCAACTCCCAAAGCTGAAATGAACTGTTTTGAACAGAACAAAAAATTGCACAGCTGAAGATGCTTGCTAGTTTAGATCTGTGGTGTCAGGCCCATGTTTTTTAATCATTGAGTATGTTCATGCTAGAGTTCACAAACACTCAAAAGATACCTTTCCTTTTAGACATATTTTCTTTTTTATAATTCCTGAAGTTATTTTTGGGCTTTATCACTACCTACACCTGATCAGGTTATTTATGCTGTAAAACACATCAGGACAAAACAAGTCTGACTGAGACCAGCATCTGTAATGTGTGAAGAGCTGTTTAACACTCTCTTTGTGAGAACAAAAAAAAAAAAAAANAAAAAAAAAAAAAAAAAAAAAAAAAAAAAACCAATTAAATATGCATGTTTCACAATTTCTATTCATAGGACACAGTTAAGGCATATCTAGATTGACCACAGATAATTACTTATTATATAACACTACACTATTTTAGTATGTAAAAATATTACTAAAATGTCACTAATTTTGCTTAATCACCATCCAGATATTTTAACTTACCACTAATTTTATGCACTTAATCCCCTATTTATATCATTAAGAGCAGCTCTGTCAGGGAGATCACCTATGTGATGATGCTTTAGATGCAGCACAATGCTCTACCGCAATACAGCAGTCATTATTTCTACTTGAAAAGTCACCGCTGATCTTCAAAAAAAACAACAAAAAACCCAAACATCACAAAGCTCAGAGCTAGCCCAGAAGAAAAGACAGGGAAAAAAGGGCAGAAAGTGTCAAAAGAGACGACATACCACATTAAAACTTCCAACACCTTCTTCCAAGACAGCTTTTCCTCCCAATTAAATTATTTATGAAACAGACTGGATTCTACGTTGCACTCAGGCACAGTTATCTACTAAAATTCCCATTGCATATTATTTATGATTTCTTTGCATGTTCTTATCAGAGAATTAAAAGGGAGGTTTTTTAATTGCAAAAGGTGGAACCTTTTTTTTTTTTGCTGGTTACATTACCTGTAAAGTAGCTGGGACTAGATGTTCTTTTCTGTTAAAAAATTAGCCAGCCTACTTCGAAAGCAGCAACACACTTGCTTTTCATTGAGAGAAAATATTTATTTACAAGGGCATTTACATTTAATGATAAGAAAAATATTGTACAAGAAACATTAAAAAATGAACAGCAATTGTAAGAAAATCTCTCATCCTTCGTAACATCAACGCGTGACAGGAGCCAAACCCCCACTCCCTCAGGAAGAGTGTCCCACAGTTTCCTACTGCTTGTTTTCTGGCACCTGGCACTAGTCACTCATCTGACAAAGCCTGCACTGCCTCGAAGGAGTGTTAGTTGTCTGGAGCCACCAGCCAGGGTTGAGCTCACCTAACCCAGCATGGCCAAAACAGGGGGAACAGAACCGAGAGCAGAGCAACGCGCAGTCCTTCGAGGGCAGAAAAGGCATGAGCTGAACAGACGAGAAATTCAATTATTCTGTCAATCATGAGTCTGCAGTTTCAATAGCTTTGTGGCTTTAGATCTGGGTACAGAATCAAATTGCTGGGCAGCATATTGTTTTGTAAAAACAGACCAACATATTTTACACATGAAAACGTTCCCAGTCAAGTCCTCCAAACATGAAACAAACAAGTGGTTTGGAGTCTGCCTATAGCCTGTACCATCAACTTAAAAAAAGCCAAACCAGAAAAAATGAATTTGATTAAAATATCAAGTAATTTGAAGCCTCACGTTGACAGTTTATGTCAAAGTAACTACTGAACAGTCAGAACATACACTTGTATTTTATGAATCAAGAATGAAGTGAGGCATGAGTTACAAACTGGTGCGTGAAGCCAAGCTTCCAGGAATTGATGGGATTTTTGGATGAACTGAACCCAGAGTAGCTTCAGTGGGGTTTTCTAAACACATACTAAGAAATTAGTTCTGCTCACTAATTGCTGAAAATGGTGACTTGGTGTGGTTACTCCCTGCAACCAGGGAGTCAGCATCCCCAGCCTTTCCAGCAGCACACTTTTGCCAAGCCTTTGCCTGTTACACCTGTGTGACTCCATTAAGCAAAGTTTGATAGTTTTACTGAAACCATGGTAAGTAATGTAAAGAAGGAATGTCAAAACCACAGTATCAATTCAGACATATTTTGAAATTAACTTGAAGCTAATAAAGAAATTTTGGTGCATCTTAAATTCAGCCTGGCAATTTAGTTAACAGAGGGGAAAGGATGGAAATCAGGGCAGACACTGTAGAGTTTAGCACTTCCTTGCCTCCAGCTCTCTGCTTTGACCAAAATTATGGTCATGGTTCCAATTGGTAAAATCAGAATACTTAGCTCCCAACTCTGGGAAAAGAACAAAGACTTCCAGAAAAGCTAAGAGTAACCATTAGTAATTATTTCCTTTAACATCCTGCTGGATGCTCATTTGAGTTCTGCTGGTGATTACGGCTGTTGCAAGAGAAAAGAGCAGCCCAAATACCTAGTTTAGAGGTTAATTCAAGTTTCACACCCATGACCAGAGAATTCTCTCAGCAAGGTGCAAAAAACTAAGAAAAGTATTTGTGGATCTCAGTAAAAGAAGTTACAAGAAGTCTTCTAATTTTATGTAACTTGATATACCCTTACTGACAATTGAATCCAGAATTTTTTAATAAAAACACCCAACAGAAGGATTACCAATATCTTTCAGTTAACTTGATATTCTTTAACTGGAAGAACAGCTTTCAATGTGTTTTCATGGATGACGGGGCAGCTTCCTACCTTTTTAACATCTCTTTGAGAGAAAAACTATCAACTGGCAGTCAAGTAAATTACTCTTAAAGACAGCCATGATCATCTGGCCAGACCCAGATGAACACTTGTCCAGCCAGCTGCTCACTTTAAGGGACGGCACTTCTACAGAAAAGCTGTTTTTCTTCTTGCCAGCCAAAAAATACATGTAAGCTATTTCTGACAGTCAGTTTACCACTACAAAACATCTCATAATTATGAGCCCACTATAACGTCAAGCAAAGAAATACTGAGGTTATGTTCACACAGAAGCTGGGAAAACTATTTTCTTTGGTTGTAGGGCAAAAAGTGCATGACTGACAATACTCCCAGTAGTACATGAACAGCAGCAGGCCTGAGGTGAGGTGAGAGGGCCAACAGAAAGATTATCAAACTTTATACAGACTGCAGGAAAGATTTGTGTCAGTCAATAATCCAAGTAGCAAGTGTGAAAGATCCAAGAAGGGATATGAAGATAGAAGCTATTAAATTTGCTCTTTGCATTTTGCAGTGCCACCAAGGCTGAGCAAACTGGGAAGCAGCAGGTCCACTGAAATAAACTGCTGGCAGAAAGCAGAGCACTGAATTACAAAGCACTGCTCTTTCTGAGCAGACAGAATTCTCATCTCAAGCAGAAAGGGCCAATTTTCAAGTAACTGAAATACAAAAGGGCTGAAAAACTACAAGGACAGAAACCCACGCAATAAACAGAATACCATGAACTGAAATTGAAAAAAATCTGGCATGTGATTATCACATGTAATATCACACTATTACACAGTCATGTCTAATGAAGCTGTGATCTTGGGGCTGATGAGAAAAAACACAGCAAAATTTTAAAAAAATAACAATCTCAGTGAAAAAGGGTAATTGAAATGCAGGAGACAAACAATGATTTGAATAATGTCACAGACACCTAAGAGAGAGAAACCCCTCATTTGAAATTTTAAGCAGCAGAGACGAGGTCAGGCAAGAGACAGAAACAAGGAACATTTTCAGTCTTTAAATTTTTGCACCATCAGTGCTCTTATCTCATCTTATTTTCCTGACTCTCCTGTATTGCCACCATACTCCCAGTCCTCTCTTTCTTGCCACCTAATAATTCTGAAATTTAAGAAAATATTTTCCTCTTTCAGATTTAAAAATAACACTGCAGTTCCTAAGTAGAAAAATGCAAATATCTTTTATTTCTGTTTCAATTCTCAAATTATTAAAGAGGTGTTTTGCGGTGTGGCTGTACAAGTATCTATGAAGCTGTCTAAAATTCTGTGCATCCCCATGTATAGTTTTAAATTCTACAAGCACATGAATGGATATAAAATAAAGCTCTTCACATGTGACTGAACAGAGAGACAGGGAAAAATACGACGTTCAAAACTTACCAGGGATTTTGTGCGATAAAACCTAACAAAGAAAAGGAGAGATGTCAACAGGAAGAAATGGGATAAAACAATCCAAATAATACTTGAGTAAGTCAGATATATCAAAACCAGGAGGGAAAAGTATGGAGAACGTGTAAAGATAACATATATGGGCATGAGAAGGAAGGCAAAGGGGGTTATCACTAGTTTAAGTGGGCATCCAAACAAAAGTGCTGGCAACAATTTGTGGAAAATCCTGACCTCAGATTCATTTACTAACATCATAGCAGATGTGAACAAAACAAGAAAGATGTTATTTTTAAGGCGCAGAGAAAAAAATTGCTGCTACTAATTCTTAATGTAAGAAAAAGCAGGTGTGACACAGGTTTCCTATGACAACATATTAGAGACTGTTCTTTCAAGATCAGAACAGAGGATACAGGAATCAAACACTTCCCACCACATCAGGCTATGGATAGACTGAATACTTCTTCCAACCCTGTGCTTCTGGAAGTCACTACCAGGTAGATTTTTTTCACTGCCTCAAAGGAGTAAAAACATCAGCCAAGACATGAATATTGTTCCCCTCTGTGATGCAGGTTATAAGTGAATTTGTATTTGAATCTACAGGCACATGTACCCAGCAGCATGCTACAAATTTCCAAAATAAGATAAAGAAATTATGCAGATTTTGGCAGCAAAGAATCCTAAAAGCCTACTGCAACTGTAACTGCAGTGTTATGGTCTCATGAAGTAATCAGAACTTCCACAGGAAAAATGTTGATTAGAACAGGAAAATTACTCCTCAGAAGCAGAAAAATATTCAATTCCAGTGCTACACTAACAGCTCCTGGCTGCTATTGCACATCCCTCCACGTTATAGCACCAGATACATGGTCTAATATTTCAAAATAAAAATTTTCCAATTACATAAACAGAAACTTTGTTAGTCAAAAATCTTGCACTCAGAGGAAAAATAAGTTAAAGTATTTTTTGAACTAAAGCTATTGTAGAGCTTTAAGAAATCTTCAAAAAGTTTTATAAAATATTCTAGACAATACATAGAGCCAAAATTCTATAGAATACATAAAAAGTCAAATTACATGGACAAAAGAATTGCCAAGACAGAGAATGTCCATTTCTTTGTAAGTGCACACAGAACAAAAAAAGAAGTTTGACCATCTCTTCAGCAACACTGAGAAAAAAGCAACTTTTCAGTTTTTCTGAAACAGTGATTTTGCCTGCAGAATTTTAACTCAGTCTTCTTTGATATGGGATGAGGACAACAGGAGGAATATTAATACCAGAGGTTTCAATTATCACCATTCTGGAAATTTAAGTTGAAAACATTAATAAGTTATCTATGGGGCTTTTTTACCCTGAATTTTGGACTACTTGTTATACAAAACCAGCACCACGAAAGATACCTGCTGAACTTCAAATAATCTGCAACAGTGTAAAAAATGTGGCTCAAACCATCAAAAGAAAACACCAACTATATTATCAATTTAAAACTAAAGGCAAAAGAGAACAAGTGTTTACTGGATGATGTGATTCAGAAAGAAGCTTTTTCCTAAAGAATCTTTAGATTTCTCTCAGTGCTTTCTGTAGCAGCTTTTAAAATTCTTCATCTTATACACACTAAAAGGAAGAAAATACAAAATATCTTTCCAGCCTCAGAAACGTACAAACTAGTTCCTATAACCACGATGAACTAGGTCCATATATGAAGCTCCAGAGACAGGAGATAGCTAAAAAGCAAGTGCTCTTGGAAACAGAAAATTTGGAAAATAACAGGCAGAAGGAAGGAAGAAGGTTAAGCACAAAAATAATGTGGGGGAGGTCATGGCCAGTATGAGGCTCCTCTCCTGGCCTGGAGTGGAACTGATCTATGCTCTTCCAATAAAAGACCTTTTACAGTGCTCTGTGTGATGTCTGTAGCTAAGCTGAGGAACGTGAAAATGCAGGATTTATCTTCGAGGAAGTTGGACTTTAGAAATGTTCTGTAAAATACAATTACTGATTAAGTGAATCTGTGCTGTGGGAGAGGCAGAAAAAAAGTCACCTCTTCATTTGCACAGATAAATTTCCATACACAGTCTCATAGGCATAGACCAAAGCAAGATGACGCTCATGAGAGAAGATAGTATAATTTCTGTTTAAGAAAGACTAGGTAAGAGCATGTCATTGCTACTGAAGTAATCCACTGAGGAAACTGAAAAAGACCAAATACATTTGTTGGCCAAATGATGCAAGGTAACAGTACTGCCAAATTTACATTTTGATTTTTTTGTATTTCTGTTAACACAGCAACTCTGTATTGGGGAGCAAAGTGCATTTTTAACCTTAAAAAGTTAAAAAAATAAAAGAAGCTTTAACAGGTGTAATCCCATGTCAACAGTTTATTTTCAGTGCAAATAAATTACAGTTATTGTTTTAATACACAGAATACACCTTCATTAGGCTGGTCTGGGTTTGGAATACACACTCACATGTGAATTACCTGCTGCTAGTTTTACAAGAGTCAGTGTGCCATGAAGGTGATCAGCTGCAACAAGCACTGCACTGGAGAGAGGTCCAGCAGCCTGGGGAACAGCTGGCTCTAGAAACAGGAGCTTCACCTGCTAGAGACAGGGCTGGGAGCACTTCAGCAGCAGCAGTGCCCTGACCTCGAGCCAGCACCACTGGGGTCACTGCACCTCACACAGAAACCGCTGAGTTCTGCAGCCTGCATGACACACATTCTGTGGCCAAGAAGCAGCAAATACTCCTGCTAGCATGTACAAATGAGTAAACCTTTACAGAAGTCTTTGTTCCATAAGTTATATAGCCTGATTACCTATCAAGCAGTTTTAGGAAGACTTGTCTGCTCCTCTGTGAATTAAACTTTTTTGGGGGGGGATAGATTTTCAGAATTATTAGTGCAATTTATCATTTTTCACTAGCAGGTAATTTGTTCGGGCTGATTGGAACTAGAATTAGGACAAAACATCTGGTGAGCAGAACATATCACCTGATCCAGCTGGGTGACCACTCCCAGCCCTGCAGATGTCCAGTCCACAGTAACTGGAATCCAAGAACTATGGACTGTAACAAACGGAAAAATTAATTATCTCCTCACTCTTAAGCTTGAGTCCTTCCTGTGCAAGGACTGCAAGTAGCTGGTACATCAGGAAAAACATTTCTGATACACTTCATGTCTAATAAATGCAACATTAATTTCTAAGTTTTTTAATGTGGCACTTTATGTCAAATTAAATTCTAATTTAAATTCCCCACACTGTTTCCTTTCATATATCAATAATGAACTACGCTTGTAAGTTACTTGTGATAATTGCTGCTGCTAAGTATTTTTCAGAAAAACTGTCTCATGCCTATTCCTTACTTGGAAAATAAGTTGAAGTAAACTCACCAAATAAATTATTCCATCTTACAAAAAAGTTTAAAAAAACTTACTCAAATACCAACGTTCTGTTGGAACAAGTCATTAATTTGGTAAATAAATATTGTGCAATGGGTTAAAAACAACTAGTGCAATACCCAGTAAGTCACTTTTGTGGAATAAACCCCCACGACTTACAACCTTCTTTGAATTTCAGTGAATTACTGTGATTTCCTGCACCTGTGGAAGTGATGACACCTGAGATGACAGAGCTGTGCAGGAAATAATGCAGCTTCAACCACTGTGCAAAACGCAGATTAACTGCCAGTATTTCTAGCCAAGCTTACTAGAAACAGACATCCTCGTGGTGAAACTGGAGAGTGAAATGCCCACACTAAGTGCTCTTAGAGACAAAGACTAGATAATCCTTGAAGAATTCTGTGATGCAAGGAAAAGAAAATGGCAGTGGGAGAGCATCAGGCAGCGTGTGCAAAGCCTGAGAGCAAGCAGGACGTGTTTTCCAGCCAGGAAGGGATGGCTGCATCACTCCAAACATGGCTGGCAGCAGTGCACCGGCTATTTAAAGCTACAGTTTTATGTGACCAGAGGAATTCTAAATTAATACAAGCACAAAAATTCCTGATTGCATTTTTAGAAAAGCCCTGTTTAAAACTCCCAGCAAATGCAATACGTGCTACAGAAATGACACCTCCAACATGCTTGGTGAGTGGAATGAGCTTTTCTTCCTCCATTCCTTTAAAAGCAAGGGCTATTCCTGACAAACCAGGAGCAGTGTGAAACAAAGAACCTACCTTTGCCCAAAGAACTCCAAAAAATAATTGCAGAGTAATTAAATGTAATAAAAGAAATGTCTCGCTGAATTTAGCTTTTTACATTTGTAATTGTAACACCATGTGCTCACTTGTAAGTCTCTGGAGAACAGGGACTTCCAAAAGGAGAATGGCAATCAAGAGTCATCAATATTCATCAACATTATTAATAGTCCTAAGGGCTAAATTTAGCAAAGCAGCCAAGAGAATAATGCTTTTGAGAATGTATATATTGCTAAACAGAAAAAACCTTTTACAGTCATTTTAAGTAGGTGAGTTCCTGCTAGGGAAGCAACAAGGAGTTGTTGCTTGAAGATTTAAGGGCATAAAGCAAGATCTGCATCTTCTTATCCAACTACATTAGCTGACCTAAAGTAAGCAAGTTGCTGCATCCTTAAGAAGGGCTGGTGTAGCCTTAAAAAAAACCAAAACAACAACAAACCAAACCAAAAAAAGATCCCCAAACGACAAAACCCTACTCTTTTCTCTCACTGTATCAGCTGGTCTAATTAAAACCACTATTTCTGCCTACGAATTATGCATGGGTAAGAAAGAAGGCAGACAAAGAAAAGGCAGGATTTTTCTTGACCAGGCACAAAAAGCAAGTAATAACACCCAGCACTCTACAGACTCAGTAAATCCTTAGAAAACAGATATCTTACCAACGATTGGAAATACCTATGTTATATAGAAACAAGCTTTATAGCTGTCCAGATTGTATTTTCCATGTGCAATTGTACCTTGTTCTTGCTTAATTACAATTCAAATGGGAGAATTTTGTCTACAAGTTTTGAAATGTGTAGTTATTCCTTTCTAAACTCAGTTGTAGTAAAAACACCAAGACAAATCTGGCCTGCACTTTTCATGTTTCCAGACAAAAAAACTTCTAAAATTTATTTTTTTAAGATAACTGCAGTCTCAAAATAATATTTAGTAATGTGCCTCAAATAATAATATTTAGTAATGTGTTTCAAAATAAAATTTAGTAATATTTAGTAAAGTCTTCTCTTAAAATGCTTAAACTCAGAAATTAAATAATTTTGGTTTAGACATTACAGTCAAGACCTGGAACAGGTGTGGGAATGAGCAGTGAAATATACTTTGTAGACCAGCTCTCACTTGAAAGAAAAAAAAAAAGAGAAAAGATTGTCTAACACCCATTTCACCAGGATGTAAAGACTTATTTTTGTAAGCACAGCAGGTCTACCCAGGGAGTCTCTGGAGAAGCTGGGAATGTGATCTAGAGAAGTGCAGCTTCAGGAACCCTAAATGCACACAGACAAATGCACTCCTTTACTCCCTAGTGCAAAGAGTAAAGCATCTACCCTAATCACTTTTTTCTTCTAATTTTTTCTTTTAAAGCATACACTTTCAATTTAATTGTGCATGGACTTTACAGTTTTACAACACAACCTGCAGAGTCTTTTTCAAGGCTGCATCATTTTGAAACATAAAATAAAACAGCAAATGAGTACTAAGGTGATAAAATGTGCCACTGGGACCATTACAGATGTTTATATAAAAATGATATATAACAATTACATATATTTAGTGTGTATATATATATCTGTAGGTATTGGTTTATTTCACTTACTACATCAGCAGAAGTTTTAAAGATGCTGTAAATAGGATGCTCTTATTTACAATAAAGTTTTAATGCCTGTAAGGACACAGGAAGTTCTGAAGCTTCGGTGATGATTATGTCTAACATACTATTAGTTACTAGGGAATGATCAAACATTTATCATCTCTAAAAAAAAGACCCACTAAACATGAAATCTTTCCAATCCAAATAAGGTGCATTTCACCAAGACTGTTAAAAGCTGCCAGAAAAAACCAAAAATTTTTGATTGTCTTTCCAAGATCAGTTCCTTATGTCACATATGCTGGTGGACAGCTGAATCCTACAGCAGTAGGATTTTTGCTGGCTTTGGAAACCTCCAAGGACAGAGAATGCACAGAGTCCTAGAATTAGACAAAGTTCTCACATTCTTCTGCCATAGTAAGAGAACAGGTAAAAAAAAAAGGACCCTGAACATGAGATCATCTCTGCAGTGAAAATGGCCTTTTAAATGTGTTTTCCACTGGATAAGGAAAGGAAATTAACTATTTTCTTTTTAAAAACTTTTAACTTTACTATAATATTTATTTTTATAATGACAACATATCTGGAACATCAATGAGTTTGAACTCATTTGAACTTCTGGAGACTCCCATTAAACTTGTACTTAAGCGGGAAATTACATATGAATACCACCTCTACATCAATTTGTGCTACATATCTCCAAATACTTAAAAATGGTGAAAATTTCCTTTGCAAAGGAGAATGTTTTACTCTATCAACCAGCTTGAGACAAGTGCCTCCCACAGAAGTTGGAGGATGGAGTGGAATACCAGCTCTTCGCTGAATCCAAAGATGATACTCAGACTTTTTTTAATCCTTAAGAGTAGTGATTATTTATAAAGCCAGAAGGAACCTGAGCCTCTGAAGAAAAATAGATCTTAAGGAGCACTAGGCCTTGTGTCAAGCAAGAAAGAATGTTAAGGTCTTTCTATTCAAATTCTGAGGATTGTAAATGTGTATCAGAGTTACTCCTTCCTTAAATCTTAATACAGAGAAAAAAATAAAGCTGAATAAGGCTATCCTGGAGAGAAGGAAGTCAGCTACCAAGAGAAGTTCAAGTGTAAAAGTATTGTATAATTATTTAGACTTGATTTCCCCAGTATGTAACAATATGCTGCTAATAATAGACAGCATTCTGAGCTCCGTTTTTTCATCTATTCATTTTACCCTTTGAGAACTAGAATAGTTACAGTAATCACAGCAGTATTACAGTTACTAAATTATAAGGTTATTATGACTCTCTTTAGAGGATTTTTTTTAAAGTGATGAAGTTTAAAAATAAGATTTTAGTACAGTATCTATAATATTTTTATGCTCTCCATCATTCTAAATAAACAGGCAGAGAAAAAGACCTATTGTACATATGGCAGAAAATACACATCTGCCAGCACACACAGAAAGCTGGGTTTGTCTTTTATTAAAAGGTATTTTTCTTCCCAATATTAAGCAGCTAAGGTAACACATTCCTCAGCTCTTTTGAATGAAAATTTGAAGTTTACCCTCCAAGATCTTGATGACTTGGAAGAAGCACCTGTTCCAGTCCTGTTATAGTTAACCTTCAGCTTTTCATGTCATGTTATATATGGTGAGTTCCCTTTAAAAACTAATTTTGGTGAGCAAAAAGTTTCAGACAAAATTTCTATAAATGGTCAAAACCAGATGGTTTTGGTCTGTCTTCAATGACAATGTAAGTAAAATACATGCAGTTCTTGTCTACACCAGCAAATTAAACTCCAATGATACAACTTCTCTATGTGGCTGTAGTTACATCTATAATAGCTCTCACTACATAAATGCAGTGGGGCAAAATCAATGCATACACATGACAAATATTCAGAAAATACTGTATATATAGAAAATAATATATAGAATTATATTAATAATAAAAATAAAATTAATAACTAGTGATGGATTGAACTGGATGGCTTGTGTAACACACCAAAATAAGGTTTTGCACAACTAGAAATATCATATGCTTTCACTGAGTTAGTAATTACAAGTAGTAATCTAAACTGTCTGGGATAGAAGAATTGTCAAACCTCATCTGTGAAACTTTCTATAAGATAAATATATTTTGAGAAGGTTTAGATTTCTCCTCTATAGTTAGACTTATTATACTTAGAGGTGTGCTTCTTTGAAGCTAAGACACTTAGCCCTAATATTTTTGAATTAAAAAAAATATCCCCTCTAAAACCCTTCCCTTTATAAATGAACATATGAATATTCTACATATACATATGAATATGACAGTTACTTTACCTGCAAGACATTTATACTCTCAACAGCAAAAATCAAAATGTCTTCCTCAAGAAGTGTCTTGTTTTCAAGAAAAAGCCTTATCTGTGAGTAGCAAAACTAAGTGACAATTTGTATTTTCACTGCAGATAAGTCCCTTGGAAAGTTCTGGCACTGAAATTTGTAAATAAGTCTTGAGTACATGCTTGCATGCTTTATCTACTCAACTACTTTCTGCAGAAGCACCCACATGTACCTTGGTCATACTCCCAACTGAAGTGAACCAAGGCTAACCTTAGATCTGAGGAGCCACTTTAGATACTTCAGTTTTAGAGCTGTAAACTCACAAAACTTAAAATAAGGAAAAAAAAAAAGCCCACATAGCTTCACAGGGACTATTAAACAAGATAAAGAATTTTAATCAGGTGGTAGAGATAGCTTTTCCTAGGTGCAGTCAGAATGATGGCATCCCTCCCTCACTAAAACAGCACCAAGCTGGGCAATTACCAACCACATGAACTTTATCAAGTGCAAGTGCTGGATTCTGCACCTGGGACTGAGGCACCCTGGCTGTGTGTATGGGCTGGGCAATGAGAGGCTGGAGAGCAGCTGGGGAACACCTGATGGATGGCAAGCTGAACATGAGTCAGTGGTGTCCTGGCAGCCAGGAGGGCCAGCCATACCCTGGGGAGCCAGTCAAGACGGGGAATTGTCCCACCCTGCACTGGGATGGCCTCACATCGAGTGCTGGGGGCAGGCTGGGGCACCACAAGATAAGGCATTAAGCTTCAGACAGAGTTCAAAGGAGGCCAGGATGACTGTGAAAGGTCTGGAGGGGAAACCATCTGGAGAGCAGCTGAGGTCATTTGATCCGTTCAGCCTGGAAGAGAATGCGGAGACCTCACTGCAGTCTGCAACTCCCTTGTGAGGGGAAGTGGAGGAGCAGACACTGATCTCTTCACTCTTCTGACCACTGACAGCACCCAGAGGAACAGTGAGAGCTGAGTCAGGTGAGGTTTATGTTGGATACCAGGAAAGTTTTTCAACCAGAGGATGGCTGAGCACTGGAACAGAGTCCCCAGGAAGCAGTCACAGCACCAAAGCTGACGGAGTTCAAGAAGGGTTTGGACAATGCTCTTGGGCAAATGATATGAATCTTGGGGATAACCAGGACTAAAGAGTTGGACTCCATGACTCTTGGGAGTCTCTTCCAACTCAGCACATTCTATGATTCACTCCATGTTCATCTTCAGACAAATACAGAGCATGTTCCTAACTCTACTCCAACTCATCAGTTTGAGTCTCTACAAGCCATGACAAAGAACACAAAATGTAAGAGGTATTAGGGGTACTATTAGCACACAGATTAGCATATACGCACTCTTGGCACATTCTGCACTGTCCACTTGTGTCCACGTGTGTCACTCAGCCATAACACCCCTGCCTCTCCAGTGGCTGATCCAGTGACTCAGGTTGCCCAGAATGATTCACAAAATGCCCAGAGTGTGACTTGCCAAGTTCCACCACACCTCGTTCTCATCCCCACACTCACACTGTCACCAGCTTTTCTCAATCCTTACACAAACTGTTGTTTTTTCATATTGACACAGCCTCCACACTTTCCTCACATTTCCTATGCTTATTTCCAGCCACCTTTCACACAGATTTATTCAGGATTCTTATTTATCCCTGTTCTCCTGGTCTGTTATACAATCCCATTTCAGCAAATTCCCAGTTTAAATTTTGACTGTGTCTTCCTAAAAATGCAAGGTATCACAAGCAGGATCAGCTTTCTCATGAGGAAGTTAATGCCAGGCAGTTATGAAAGACATAAAAAAAAAACGCCACCATATTTTAGGGACAACGTTTGCAAGCTCTCTCCCCATCTCCCAAGGTCTGGCTGTCCCTAGGAACACATCATCTCAAATATGAGATTATGATACCATTCAGATGATAAAACTTGATGCCAAGTGTCTCACTACTAAACCTACAATAGCACTCAGAGCTAAACGTAAAAATAACAGGAAATATTTCAAGTATGTAGAATAGAAATGATGCAAAGAAAAGATCAAATGCTTTGCTAAGTTTATGCTTACCTAGATGCACAAAAGCTTTTAGTACAGTAACTGGAGGATATAAAAAGATAAAAGTTAAATAAGAATTTTGTTTAACTCATACAAGTGGCATCAAGAAGCCTGCAAGGAAAGTTTCTAAGGACTGACATGGATTATTTTCAGCAAGGAACTGTGCTTTTCTATTTTCTGAAGACTTCCACCACTTACTCTAAAAGAGCTTCATTCTATCTGTGCTCTCTGAGGAAATAGTATGCCAGGAAAAAAGAGTCTATTAAAAATCTAATTAATGAAGTGTCCAATTCTAAGTATTCATCCATGTAAGACTTTATGAGAGATGAGTCACTAACATAACTGGCTTAAGGCTAATTGCAGATTTTTTTTTTTGTTGAGAACTTCTGCTATGACAAATACTGGTGAGTGGATACCCAAAGGCCACCATCCTCAATGGCACCCAGCCTGCCTCCTTTTAAACAACCTCACTTGTGCTGAGAAAGGAAGACTGGTAACACCTTAGCATCAGCATTCAAATGCCTCTGTAATTTAGGATTTTATCATTACTATCAAGGTCATCTGCTTAGATAAGAGTTTTTCTTCCTCCACAATCATGAGTAGGGCTGAAGGACAAAGCTCACAGGTGCACCAGAGGCTCTCACTGCAGGTGGATCCTGAGCCCTCCACAGAGTATTGTGCACAGTTATTTTTAATTCCATGTGAAGTCTCAACTGATGGAAATGAAGTTTTCATCCCTCAAGTACTTATAACTAACAAGGTGTAAAAAATGGTTTCACCTAGTTCAGTATTTATCTACCCCTTGCAATCAGCAGACACACAAAAGGAAGCAGAGGCAAGAAATCCTAACAACGCAGAGAAGTTCTTACAGAACCATCCTGTATTTCAGCAGCATTGAGAGCTGGCTGTCCTGGGAAGCACTAAAGTTTCTCATTATTCCTCCAAGCTTAACAGAATAGATGGGTTACAAATATTACTGTAAAATTTGCCCTTGGACCCAATGTAAGCGACTGTATAACTTCCAGCTTCAGGACAGTTTTAAGGGATGAAAATATTTCAAAGTTGCATCTGAAATAATCTCTTTCTTGCACATTGTCTCTTCATTCTTGTCTCCTGAAAAGCCTTGACAGAAGTGTGCAGTGTAACTTTTTTATAGCATAGTGCTGTCATTTGTGTCTCGTGATCTCTTCACCCGTGCCTTGAGAATTCTATGTATTTCCTATTAACTTTTCAGGATTTTCAAAACACTGGTTCTAGATAAAAATCAGAACTCGAAGACTTAGTATGCTGTATGCTACTCACAAAATGATGAACTAGTTTTTAGGCATATCAGGTGCAACCAGCTCTAAGAGCAGTCTTCAACATCCTCTAATTCTCCTGGAATTGTTTTAGGAATTGTTTAGCAGAGCAAAAACCTGAAGCTATCACCTTATCACCATCTTTTAATCACAGAAACCACCTCGATGTAGTGGTTCAACCACAAATTTTTGTTCCATCCAGAATACTTCACAAATAGAAAGCCAATGTAAGTCAATACAGCAGGATAGTTTCTCAACTCTCAAATGGATTTTTACTTCTAACACATATAGAAGTGGATATCTCAATAAAGCCTAGCTATAATAAAGATTCCTATGCAGACAAAACCAATGCACTTCAGTCTTGAAAGTCATTATCAGGAATAATGTTGAATTATAAAAAACCTGAACATTTTTTAGCAGACTAAAGCAAGAAATAGGATTCTTCCCATCTAATGTAGGCTATATCCACCATTCTAACAAGCAACAGTAACTGAGATTAGCTACAGGCTCAGCAAGGGGTATAAATATTCACACTCCAAGTCCCTGGTGCTACTTAACTTTGAACAAAGTGCAGAGAAACATGCTAAGGAAATGTATGTGTGATACCTCTCATTCATGAAGCAAGAAATTGTGTAAGGTATTTGTAAGTTTTAATCCCATAAAGGCAGAGACATTTCCTAAGGAGAGGAAAAAAGTGCATGAGACTAAAAAGAGCCCATCAAGCACAAAAAAAAAAATCAAAGGAGCTGCAGCAGGATTACTGGCATAACATGAGCAGCAGAACAACAAGGTTCCTGCATCACAGATTGTGCAAGTGATCCCATTTGTGTAGGGGAAAAAAACCTCTCAAATTCACTATTAATAAATTCCTTAACATTTCTTGTGCCTAATGCACATGAAAAGCACAGCCATTTGCTGTTCCTCAACTGATTTAGCTGCAACACCTCTCTCCCCCAGCCCCAGCTCAGCTTTGGCAACAAAGATTGACAAAGATCAGAGACCTGCCACAACGGCTGGCAAACAAAAAACCACCAATAAAGAGGAGACTGAGCTGGTCCAATACCAGCATTCCAAACCGGATCATATTTTTAAGTTAAAAATTCAAGGACTTGCCTTCTCTAGATTGATAAGGTTGGTGCCACTATCAGCCAGGTCTCATTGCATCCTGAGCTTCTGTTCTGAGTAAAAACCTTCTTATATTCATGCAGGGATGCACCAGTAGACTAGAAGGCATTTCAAATATACCTGAAATCCCAACAGTATAAAGAAGCAATCCCCACAAAAAAACTCTGAAGGTTTAAAAAATAGGTCTCCTTACAAGAAACATGGTATTGAAATACATGCATTTCTGGAATTTGCTGTTTTTCTCTCTTTGCTGAGACAAGGAAAAAAACCAAAAACTCATATAAGGGTAGTAAGGGTGGAAACAGAAGTGTTAGGGTTTTTTTCTTTTAAATTATCCATTGTAGAGTTCAATTATACTCCAAGAAAAGGAAACAGTTTTAGAAGTTACTTGCTTCAAGGCTAAGAGCTGGATAATAATGCATGTTTAAAAGTGAGGGACCAAGCTGAAGATGTAGTTCGGGTCCTCAGCTTCCTTTTATCCATGGAACTCATGTCTAAATTAAGTACAGGATTTGCTATTTGACTGAGGAAAAAAACTCTGAAGAGATCCTTCCCTTCCAAGGAAAGTGCAGTGAATACAAACCACACAACAGATTCAAACAACTTAAGGGTCTTCATGGTACATTATTTGTTAACAAAGACTGAGAAATGGAAGAGAAGAAAGGAATAAATCCCTCAGTTGTTTCGGTATGAACAGAGGTGGAAACACCTTTTCAGAACCTGTGAGCAGACGAAAAGTCTGTTTACCACGATTGCTGTGACTTCTGCAGGCACAAACACAAAGGTTATTTTGCAGGTGATAGTGTTAAAAATTAGATGTTGTTACAAACTGCACATTTCAAATCCAGGCAGAATGCAGTGAAATCTTGATTGTCTTTAATTGTTTGAATTAGGCTAAGACAAATCTTTTGTCAAGTCTACCACACTGGCTGAAAGATCATTTAGTGTATCACCCTATTTTAGAGACAGAAAATAGAAACATATATCTACAAAGTATTTTAAAAAGCATGGGCTATACCATCCTTCAGAGAGCTGGGTGGAGTCATCCTCCCCAAAAGACCTACTTAAACAGGTAACTTTGAAATCCTGGGAATCCAGAGCTCACCTACACTTCAGAATGAAAACATTACAAGATTGCTTCCCAGGCGCTCATTTCTACCGGATTTGGAACGACTGTGAGAGGAAGGAAAAGGAAGGAGAAGAGAACTGAGAAATCCAAAATCTATTTGTAGCCTTCTAGCCCACGATGTTGTGCTGGGAATAATTAAGGAATCGTGTTTATTAATGACCTACCCAAAGTATTCCCAGGGATACATCAGCACAGACACACTACCCAGAACGTCACTGCCACAGTAAAAATCAGCAATACCACTAATTTCTCATATAAATAAAGGGACATGAATGCTGTATTGCATAGTTTTTCACTGCACAGTTTTTCACTAGATGTTTTTAGCATTATTAAACACCATCCACATGTATGTTTTTACAGAAATGTTCCCAGCATTAACTTCATTGCAACAGTTTAGACAAAAGATCGGAGATTATTTTATTGGAAATGTGTTTCAGATGAACAGATTATGGTCAAGAAAATAAAATGTTGCTATACTATAGCCTGTTCTCCAAGTCCTATTTTTAAAAGAACTTTTTTTTAACATCAGTAAAGTTCGTACCTATGTATTTTAGTAAGTGCACTAAACTGCACTCATTATCATCATCAAGATGGTGAAATGACAGAAATTCACACAGGCAAAAACAAATGGTGCAAAATCAGGATCACAGCAGCTTTACCTCAAGAGAAAAGCCAGGCAGTACCTGGGCTGTGGGGAAGCAATGACACTCAATGCTATTTCCTCCACCTACAAGTTCTTCCAAGATAATTCACTTGAATTATTTAAAGATGGTTCCCCAAGAAAACAAGAATTTAATCCTGTTTATTTTTTTTAGGGTATTGAAAAGGAGCCTGATAAATCTGCATGTACTGCTAACAAAATGCCCAAAGTCCCCCTCCTGCGCCCTGGAAAGTTATGGTGGTAGAAACAACAGCCAAAGCAATATGAAGCACTGAAAACCTGGCCAGCAAAAAGGGACTTGGAGATTGAAGAAATGAGACTCAGAACCTCTGGCACAGCCTATGAAGAACTCTGGAGGGTGTCCTGTTTACCTTCACTTTGAGGAATTAAAGGAAAGTGGATACAGTTAATAAGTGTACCTCATGCAGCCCACATATTCATAGGTTAAACTACTGGAAAAATGCACAGCCTATTCCAGACAGCTGAAAGAACCGCAGGAAAACCTTAAGAATTCATCTTATATAATTTACCACTACCATTCTTTTTCCAGTACTCTTCAGAAGGTAAATCTAGAATTGTTGCTTCAGGCCACTTTTAAGGGAACCATTTCAAAAAACAACAGGAATAAATATTAGTTTGCTACAGTGCAAGCAAAAGCATCTGCAATAAGTCTACAGAATTCTGTCTTTTTTATATCAGCAAAGCTTATCTCAGTAACTTCAATGCTCTCTACAGAATTGTTTTAAAAGCATTCCTTACCATGAGAATCTTCAAATCTGTTTTTTAAAATGTTCCTTCATTTTGTTGTTGAAAAATCATTCAGAACAACAACATATTGATACATTATCCCTGTGAGTGCTGATCTTTTTAATTAAGACATCTGTCTGTAAACTGATAGTTACATTTGATTTTTATAATTCTGTGTGACAACCTGAAGAACATGTTAATACATGAAGTGCAACTCTGGACCTAAAGGACACTGTAGAACTCCTTCAACTTCACAGCACCAATATTATCCAGAAGAGCTGTATGATGTGTGAAAGTAGGAAATAAAAACAATTTCCCAGCATTGTATTTGATCCAAACAATGTACATAAAATCCTTTTGACACAGTGGCAGCAAAATTTTAATTTACAGATCACAAACTGGATGGCAATGGCATGAGTACACAACTGGAAGGCTGTACTCAGCAAAGTATTACAGGTCACACTTGGAACTATGTAAAAGCAGAATGCACATGGAGAAGTCAAAAGCTGATGATCAGTATCTTAAAGCCATAAGCACTAATCTCCAAATAAAAGAGTGAAAGCTTGTATTTTCTACCAAGAAAATTATGTTACCCATCAGCTCTTCCAAGTAACTCTTCTGATCATATTTAAAACTAGTCCTAGAGACCAAAGCCAAATCAAACCTGTATATTGACAGAGACATCCTCCCAACAATCAGGGGTTTGGGTATTACTTTGCTTTGGTGTGGGGAATGTTTTTGCTGGTCTTCTTTGGGTTCAGGTTGGAGTTTGGTGGTTTTTTGCTTATCTGACAATAGAAACAAGGAATAATCTGCCCTGTTCAATTTTACCCAAAGATGTTTAAGTTTTCAAACTACCTCCAACTTACATGAAAGGTGAAGTGTATTGTGGTTAGATGATGTAAGTAGAAGCAAATATATTCTTTATAGAATTATGTGCGAACTAAAAACTGAATATTGAGACGTATAAACTAAGAAACTATAGGATAATTCTGAGGTCTACTCACAATCAAATGTTAACATACACAAGGCAACAGAAGAAAATGTACTGCAAGTTCTGTTCTCTATAGCCTAAATATAACGCTTTTCTCCTTCTACTTTACACAGAACACTGAAAGAACATAGAAGTGGAGGGATTTTTATAACCTTGACGACTCTGCATGAAGTCAATCCCTATTTCCTCCACATGGTTTGTACATACCTGGAGGAGGGTACAGAATATGTTTAGGGCAGAAAGACTTCTTTGTAAAGCATCAGCAAAACAGTCCTAAATCTGTTTGAGGCCTTCTAGAGCAGCAGGTGTAAATTATACAACCTAGAAATTTGTTTGCCAGGTCCTGCAAAGAACACACCTACCATAATGTCTGTGGACACATGCTGTTAAAATATCATCACTGCAGTAATGCTGAAGCTCAATGTCTTTGCTAAGTAGTGATGTTTAGAAGTAACATGCTTGTAAACCAAGAGGAGACCTTAAGAATCAAATGAAACACTGAGAGCTCTACTTCATAAAGCATGGAATGCAGGTCCAAGTTGGAAGCATGATTAAATAAAAAAAATTACTTAATTTATGAAAGCACTGAACAAGCTCACAAACCTAGAACTGACAGCCTATGTTTTTATTCCACACCTTCTTTGCAGATTATCTGCAAATCTACAGCCCTCAGTCTCATAGCAGCCTTTTAATAAATTCTCTTATTAAATTATGTACCTTGGACATCTCTGCAAAAAAGGAATAACTGTCAGAAGCTACTGTCACTTCTCATCAGGACTGCAGCAAGAGAAGGAGAAAGGCTCAAGAAGGCCAGTGGAAAGGCACCAGAATTTAGTGTACACAGATGTTGGACAGAAACTTTACCAAAATTAGGATTATCTGCATGTGCTATAAATGATGTGACTAAAATTTACCTGTTCTCTCTACTTAAATACTCTCTTCCTCTTAAGGAATGAGAAATAACCACCTTGCCTCTGAAGAAATCGGAGTGAAAGGTACACTTGTGAAAAGAATGGAATCCCCTGCATGAAGATCCATGTTCTGAAATAACAGCGGTCACAAAGAATAAGCTTTGGATAAAGATAAATGTATTCCTGATCCAGAAACAGCTGTTTCTACCTAATCAGGAGCAGTAAAATGTCCTTCTATCCACCTCCATTGTTTAGAGCTCAAGAGGAGAGTAAACGGTGTAATGCCATTGTGAACTGCAGCTTCTCTGAATATAAGGAATCTATAGCAGCAGCCAAACAAAAACTTGTTTGGAGCATTAAGAAAAAAATTGTAGACAAGCTGATACCTCTGTATTGTGAACATCTAGCAAAAAAAAAGTTGTCCCCCTCTTGAAATACCCCAATCAGTACTTTTGGTACACATACCTCGAAGAATTCTCTCCTCATGGCAACGCAGAAAGTCCCAGATTCTAACAGTGCCGTCGTCAGAGCATGTAGCAAATTTATTATCCGTGGGTGAGAAACTGTTACATGAAGACACACAGCAGGGGAAAGAAGTCAGCATTTAACAGATTATCTATGCTTCTCAGACAGGGCAAAATTATACTGCAATGTGTTATACACTGAAGGAGGCATTTGAACATAGGCACTTCTAAGTGAATACAGTGCCAGCCAAATGGCACTTCACCACAAGCCATGAATTCAGCATAGGATTACTATTGCGTTGCAGTCCCCTGTCAAACGAGGAAAAAAACCTGTCATTTATTCTTAGCACCTTCCTATCTGTGACTGCACACAGTAGTGCATTCTCTGCAGGATGAGAAGTAGCATCAACATGGTTTGGTAACTGTCACCCTAGATTTTCAGGTTTGGTAATACCACAAGAAAGTGACACTGCACAGAAGAACAGGAGAACAGTTCTTAGGAAAAAACTCCTCTTCAGCACAGGTGCTTTTGCAGCAGAGAAGCAAAACATAAGGAAAAGCTGGTTACAGGAAAATGCTACTTGGTTTAAGTGCTGGGGAAAAAAAAACCTATATAAAACAAACACTTATACGAGCAATTTGGAAACACTCCCTCTTATTACATCCCACCAACAACATGAAAAGAATCCTACAGACACAATAAGCAGCTTCCAGGTTCAGCAGTTAACACTGATTGATGAAAGTCACTGGAAAAGCAAGAGTTATTTAACCATGTGAATAGGGCCAGAACACCTACAACAACTGACAGGCACTCAACTTTCTTTCTGGTGCAGTGAAAGACCAGAAGGGAGCCCTTGTGAAATCCTAGATCTTTATGATCAAGAAACAGCCTAAAGCAGTAGAGAAATTCAGTGCATGGCCATGATAGTCAGACAGTAACTGAAACCAAAGTAAGCACTTCTCACAACCAAACTGGCAGAAAATGCTGCACCCTACCAAGAAAAATGGTGACTTTAGTGGAAAGTGAGTTTGTGGCTGTGAACGTTTATCACCAAGGGCCAGCACCTGAACCCAAAGAAATACTGTTTTAGTGCCATTTGGGATCTGCAGCTTCTCTTCAGGCTTACTTTAAAAACATTTACTAAAAATTATATGCAGGTTTGCTCTAGAAACACCCTTCATTTACATCTTACTGATTTGATTTTTATATAGACATTTGCACAACTGAGGCATCAACATTGAACCAAGAGAATATCCTACAATCTTCTTTTCAATGGCTTTCTTACAGTTTCAAACTTGAAGAACCCATTCAGTATTAACATTAGACTTCTGTATGTGGCAGTCTGCGTGGGTATTTAGTATTACTGGAAGACTTGGCTTCACCAAGCCAAGCAGTTCTTCACTTTATTTAGTGTTTTATTATTTTGTGAGAACTATGCAGGTGTTTTATTTCTGAAGGCTTTATATTTTATTCAGTTAGATTATTAAAGACTGAATTCTTTATTTGGAATGAAATTGTTGTCTTACACAGTGCGTATAAAAAGGAATAACTGATACACATCGTCACCATATAAAAATGAAAAGAATACCAGTGCAAAATGCGGCAGACAAATACATCTCTAACATATTGCAGAGGCGGATACTGGGACAGTACTAATTCAGAAAGGTGCCAGCAAAACGGTGAGAATGTGGAAACAAAAGGAAACACTGTGTTTATGTGGTGCAGGAAGTTTCCCAGAATCTGACAGAACCCATGCATTTCTGCACCCAGAATACACTTAGAGAACAGTCTAATCATGGCAATAGGTACTACAGAAAATGGTATATTGTGTATAAACCTGGCCTCTCTAATCGCCTCCTTATGTGCCTGGAACATCTTGACGTTGTTCATGTTGGACTGCCAGTATTTCACATATCCCCCGTGGTCTGCTGTCAGCATCCACATATCATTGTGTGACCAAGTCATAGCCCTTACAGGGCTGTCGTGAGCCTGCAAATTCAGAAACAGAACTTCTAGCAAACACATTCGAATACTCTCTGATCCACACAAACACTGAAGTTACTAAAGTTCTGACTTAACAGCTGCAATGAGGAAATGAGAACAGTGATGATCTAATTACATTCCAGATGTTGGGGGGAAAAATCCCTTACTCTTTATACAATGGTCTACTAAATAATAAGAGTATTTGCACTTTGTTTCCAAAGTGTTTCTTTATTATTACAAATACTCATAGTGCATTCTTGAGAACAGTTAATACAGAAGATAGAGGTGGAATGAGAAGTATTAAGTGAATTGCCTGTAGCCATGGCCTGACATGAGATCACAACAGAACAGAAAACTTCTAAGGCTCCCATCACCACTCAGACCACAGACTGATGATGAACAGGGTGAAGATATGCTCACAAAACATGCTCCAAGACCTCAAGGAAATACAAAGAAATCTTGACAGATTACTTTACCTGCAATATTGTTTCAAAATTGAAAGTCAGTCCATTCCATAAAGTGAACTCCCCACTAGATGCACCAGTGACCAAGCGTCTCCCCTCAGGAGTCCACTGCAAAAGAAACATTTAACTAAACTGTACAAATATAACACTCAAATATTTCTTCACAATTCTCCAAATAAATCATGAGCTTCTTCAGGGACTCTCTGGAAATGGAAGCTACTAAAATGACTTTCTGGAAGATGCGAGAAGGCAAAATGAAGAACTGTGCCAGAGGACAGTTCTTGTTACTTTTGTAACAACAGGACGAAGCCCTCTGTAAAAACAATGAAAAACTCTAGCTGTAAAGAAGAAACAACTCATTGGCACCAATGCATTTCTCGCACACAATATCCATACTAAACAATACTTGTGACATCATGGAAAAGATTTTAAAAGCTGCTATGAGACTCAAACAGCACAGAGACCAAATTTTCTTTCGAGTCAAGACACGTCAGGTCTCTGAAATGTAATAAGGAAGGTAGGAACTGACTCAGAGTAAGAAGTCTTGTGTACTCAGACTTTACCATTTACTTTCCTAAAGCTCTCCATAGAAACACTGGACACAGAAGTAGTCCATACACTGCACGTGCTATTTTTAATTTAAAGATGCCTTAACTGCCGTTCAGTTAAGAATTGGTCTAATTTAAATTAAGATGACACAACAAAGTAATTCCAACACTGTACTCACCCTGACAACAAACACTGGGCATTTTACTTTATTAGTAGATGTCCGAACAAATTTTGTTGTCACAGCATTCATAGGGTTGTTCAGCATTCCTATAGGAGGGACCAGCTGTAAGAGAAGAAAAGATTTACTGATGACATTTAAATCAGAAACTTCAAGAAAAGAACACATTCTAAACACGCAGTTTTGGAAAAGCAAGGTTGTCATTTGCAGGGATATTACCAGAAGTAAGTTGGTAGAAATGTTTCAAAGTCTGCATGATTTAACAACACAAACATCCATAAACAGCATCTTCAAGAGCAGCTTTGCAACCTCAGTGCATTATGGAAGTTCTTATGTACAGAAACTAAAAGCCTGTCCAATTTTAAGGTTCCTTCACGGATGTGGATTCCAACACAACAAAATAACAGAGTGAAGATACCCTTTATAGCTTTAAGGCTCTTTGCAGATACAAAAATAACCTCAGCAAATGTGCGGAATCCTTCCTATTTTCTGGACAAATTTTATTTGCACAACTTTTCAGTGAATTTTACTTACAGGAAAATTTTACTTTATCAGGAAAATTTTACTTACATCATTGTAATATCCTGCATCGGGCTGGATCGCTCGCATATCTCGCTGGTCTCTCTGCCACACTCTATTCTGGAAAGAAGAAAACAACTCCTAGTTCATAATAGTGTACTTCATTGTTAAATAACAGAAAATAAGAAACACATGGAGATCCTGTTTGGGAAATTCTAAAGTGCTCCAAGGATGTTAGAATGAACTGTGTTAAGACTTTGGACTCAGGAAAAGGAACATGTGGAATTTACATTCTGTGAGAAAAGGAGTCAGGAATGTTTAAAGTGTTAATTAGATCAGATTGAAGCAACCCCAGGAAAGCAGCAGTGCTATGTAACAAGGAACATTATTGTGGTACTCTGCTGCCCAGTGCCAAAGCTTAATATTAGGGCAAGAATTTACACCATTAGCAGCTGTGCTGATGAACTTCCCATGAAATCCGCAGAGCGGCACAAGCTACAAAAAGACCCTCTGCAATGCCAGCATGAAGACAACGCTTTCAAAAGGCCAAAACTTAGAAAACCAAGGGATAACAACGCCTTCCATTAGTTAAATTTTGGGAGTTGTCAAACAAAACCTTTTCAAAAAAACTTCTCCTGAAGTTAGATTAACTTACTTATTTTGGCTTTGCTCCACAGACACTACCAATTTTGATCTGTGCACATTTGGAAACAAGTTACAATTCTAGGTAAAACATTCCCAGCACGCACCACTTAAGTTTGCTACAACTTCTTAAACCAAGAGCAAATTACACATTTTCTTGGTTAGTTTTTTTTTCTAGAACCAGAATAAATTAAATCAGTAGCACTGAAGCCTGATGGAAATCAGATTTTTTTTTTTGTATGTTGTTACTGTTTTAATGAACAGAATTTTGAGGGTGCTTATTCCTGCCACAGTAAAAAGGTCCTGGACTTCAAAATTGTTTTTTAGAATAGCCCACTAGTAATAGAATCTCTTTTGGGGCATTCCTAAAACATAAGAATGTGTTTAAAATGTCTGATGTTCAAACAGATCTTAGATAATGGATTAATTATTATGAAAACCTAACTTAACACCTATAAGCTATAACCATGCACTGGCCATAGCAGATGGAAGTAATTTCATCACATTTTTGCAACGTTGCTCTTGCACCTGCAAGAATGCAAATATTTAGATATCATTCTATTTCTTCCAGGGTAACATCAGGTACTCGTAGAGTAAATCTTGGATGAGAAAATTATATTTCTTAAGTAATGCTATCCCATCGGGTGAGCTAAATAAGCATTTTTACAGAAACAGTTTTTCAATAAAGCTTAATGTTTAAGTTTTTCTTTATTTCTTAACTGTACAGAAATTACTTTTAAGAGGACACACTGCAAGCTGAAGAGCCATTTAGTAAAATGATGAGAAAACATTACTAGTAACCTGATTATGGAGGGGAAGGGGTAATGGTTCATCTTACATTTTGGGAAATTTCTATTTAAAAAACAAAAATAAGAACGACTACATTATTTACAATCAGTTTTTTCATGAAAAGTCAGAACATTGCACAAGATACTCAACTGCATGCCAGCTTGGAATTTCAAGACAAAACGCAAAAGTTGGTATTTACACAAAATACACAACACACACAGTTTTATTGCCAATGCTAAACATCTCCTTTTTATTCACAATATACTGAATCTACAAACATTTGTAATTTTGGTTGAAAACACAGCAGTAGATCTCCCAGTATTCCAGACCACTCTGTGGAAACTGAAAAGTACAAACCCAAATATCAGGAACAAAAAAAAAAAATTTTAAACAAAAATCAGAAAATCCCTTTACTGACCTCCAAATATTTGATGACAGAAGGATTGTAGTCAATGGTCTTCCTGTTGACAGCTTTCCTCATGCGCTTGCCGTCGAAGGTGAGCTGCTGCATGGCCTGCTGCTGCGCGAAGTCGGGCCGCTTGTAGAAGAGCTGCCGTGGCGCCTGGTGCTGGAAGCGCGGCATGTGGAAGAAGCGGGGTGGGGAGCCGATCTCCGTGGCCATGGCTGCGTCCTGTCGAAAGGCTGCAGGGATACGGCACTGCTTAGCACACCAGCGCTGCTGGAGGCAACGCTTCTCTGCAAATTTATTTCCCACGAAGCATGACAGAAACCCCACTTCAGCATCTGCCCTAACTTCACTGTGTGAGGATGAGTAACAGCTTCAGAAATTACCGTTCCTAGGCAAAAAAATATTTCCAGATTCCTCTGAGTAATTATTATTTTTTCCCCGTGCCACATAACACCAACATCAAAGCAGGTAAATACTTTTGTTCTCTTCAGGAGGAACTCTGTATTGAAATATGTCACTATTAAGTTTGCTTTATTATCCCTAAACTAAAAATGTGCAGGAGAAGAATGTCCTCAGTAAAACAGTATAAATAAATGCAAGAAATGGCAAGAACCTTCAAGAGAGGATATTTCAGATTCAGTATAAAAACCAGCAAACACCACATTAATAATAAATTAATTTAGGTATTAAAAGAGAAGAAGTTTTCAAATATTAACTCAACATCTTATTCTACGATTTTATTTTATTCTAAAAATAAAATTACACTCCTTTCACACAACTTCTTGTAAATGGACCACAGACCACACTCTACCTGTAGGTATATTTTCAATTCTGTGACTGCAAATAAATTAATCACATATTTAACAAGGTTTAGTAAATATAACTAAGACTCACTGAGAACGTTAAGAAAATGTGAGGGGCAGGGAGAAAATTTCAATATTCAGAATTTTTCTGACAGAGGGAAATGAGTGTAAAACCTCATTTTTCAGTCTAAGAAATCCTTAAATGGTGAGATGATAGCAACTCCTTCAGAGCTGAAAACTACAATATACACAGTGTTTAAAGTATATACTAACTTCAGAATAAGCACTGACACATGCTGAGCCAAAGAAAGCCCAAACCTCATGTTGAACATGTTCTCCCCCAGATTCTAAATTCACTTTGGAAAAGATTTTAACCAAAAGAAACTAGCACTGTCATCAAGAGAATTCAAAAACACCTAGAAACTCTCCTTTGCACAAAGGGTTAAGTGTTTACACAGAAGCAAAGTACATGTAATAAAAAAAGGAAATAGATTTCTTCTCAAAAAAGACTACAAAACCTGCTTGTAATTTCATGAAGGTACTTTACTAAGCAGTCAAAATACGTGTATCCTCAATTTGAAAGCGCTGAAAAGTCATTTCACTGCCAATTTTAAAATTTTATCTCGCTTTTTTTGATCCCAGTAGATCAGAAACATTTCCCTTTTTAAGTACCAAAATATAGCTAAGATAGAAATGTTAGCTTTAAGAGAGTGTTTAAAAGCAGTGCAGTTTGATTCTTTTTAAGAGGTTCTTTCTAATCACTAGGAGCAGGTTGTCCTTTTAAGTATCAGGCAGTTTGTTGGCACAGAGCAGTGAACAGCTCTGCAAACTGAGGACTTACACTCTCCTTTTCATGCTAAGCAAATGTGACAGCCAGCTATGAAACAAGCAACCTACAGCACCCAGCTCCTCACTACACAAACAAAAAACCACGACAGCACCACAACTATGCTCCAATCAAGACAAACAAGCTCAAACTAAACCAGCACATTTCCTCAAATGGGGTAAGGAAATTTAACACCTGTGGTGGGTATAGCATCTTATTAGACCAACTTGGTAACTGGAATGAAGGGGGGGAAGACAGAGAACAGCTCGCAAAAAACAAACCTTCACCTGGTGGCTGGAAGTCTCATTTGCCTGGAAGCTGCCCCACTGCAGGCATGCAGATGGGCCAACCAGACCCCACATGTGTCTGATTGTCTGCAAACTCCCTCTCACTCCAGACTCCCACTGGGACACACAAATACTACAACATTCAGGTTGTCTGAAACAAGGTATCCAAGCTTCCTCACATAGGAATTACTTCCAGTTCTCCTAACACCATCTCAAATGCTCTTAAAACTTCACAGGAGACACCAGACTGTTGTAAAGGTTTCAAGTGTTTGATATCAAAGGTAACATTTTATTGTTGAGGGTCTATATTGAAAAAGAGAAAGTGGCTTCTTCAAACGAGCAGAACAAGCTGGCATTAAACATACAAGTCCATGAAGTCTCCTAAATGTAGTTATTCAACAGTCAGAGGAAAAAATCAACAAAAACAAATTCAAAAAACCCACAAAAACCAACAACACACCACAAGAAGCCCCAGAAACCCAGATGAAATTTCCAGTACTACTCTTTCTCAAGTCTGAAGTTTGACACTCCCTTATATCAATCAGTGCTCTAAACCAGAGAGAAAAGTATTTTTTCAAAACCATGCATCTATACTCTCTAATAGGCAATGCAAAAATAAATATCAAGAACTGAGACCAAGAATGTGGACAAAGATTTATACTGGGGCCTCCAAAAAAAAGATGTGATCAGCTATACTTGCAAGAAAACATTACATCCCAAAAATCCCTTTTTAGGGGAACACTGCAAAGCAGCAAGTTAATACTTTATTTTCATGTTCCAAGAAAAACAAATCTGCTGAAGAGATTTTCTGCATTACTATCACTGGTTAATACAGCATTAGGTGTGATATGGGTCAATTGAGACTGCAGTAGTTTTAGGTGTGTCCAACCAGTGTCTAGCTTAAATTAGAATGAACAACCTTCACTTAAGGTGCAATCCATATCAGCAAAAAGTAGGATCAAAGGCATAAATGTTAATTACACTTCTTCATGCCTACAGATCCTTCCACACTCATTATTCTGACAAGACAATCAGTGATACCACAATCACAACATGACAGGGGAAATGACACAGGATGAGAAAAATGAAGCATTTATATTCTTTTTCTTCAACTTTCAAGATCACTGCCTCTTATCACAAAAAGCTTTCTACCTGCATTTACAAACCCTAAGAAAAGTATTGTTTATTCAACTGCTTAGGACCATTTTCTTCTAATAACTGCTTCAAATATTAGGTTTTATCCACATAATATTCTCATCACATCATGTGTGCATATGACCACTATATAATCTATGAACAGATATATTAAAAATGTGTGTACATACACACACATCAGTGCATAAACACATCAAGTGAAGCTTCCAAACAAGGTAGCTTTAGAAAGAAATGGTTTTGGCACACAATTATCACATGAAACCAGAGCATTTTTTCCCAAGACCTCTATTTGAGCCAGAAAAATATACCCATTTAATGGTTAGCAGTATCCTACTTGGTCTTTAGTTAGGACAAACCAAAGCCTCAGCAGGCTCTCCTTAAGATCTTTTTTATCAACTACAATGTCAGAATTCAGCATGTCTATTAGCTAAAGCTCCTTTTGTATAGGCATGTGAGCAGAAACATGCAAACAAATATTAGAGGACATGGTCCAATCCAGTATAGTAACATTCAGTTTCCTATTTTAAGCAAAGTACCAAACTTTTTCTTTATTTTACAGCCCATATTTTCGAAACTATATTTTCATTAATTCACACAATTAGAAGCAACAGCAAGGTTTATTTCCAACATCTGGCATAAGTCACCTCTCATTTTATTGTTTCTGGACAGTAATGTTACCAACCAATTGCTTTTTCTTCCAGTTCATTATACCCTTATTGTAATGTGAACTAAGTTTATTTCTGTATTCCATTTTTCCATGCATCCTTATCAGTTTTCCGCCTCCTGCCCCCATAAAGACCCCTTTCAAAGCCTCACACGTTTTGAGACATAAATGTGTTTGGGGATACAGAGTCTACAGAACAAGCCCCTCATTCCTCCCTAGTGGTGCCATAAGGATGCCAGGTCTATTAATGCCATCAAGCAATCAGAGAGATGTTACTGGAGAACAGAATTAAAAATGAAAAAAACTCAAAAACCTCACACCCAGAGCAGAATGGAGTAAAGGCAGATGGATTTGGGCAGCTTCTTTGCTTTTTAAAAGGAGCAGAAAGTCACATACAGTATTAGTCAATTATAGAAAACTGTTACCACTGAATTAATGTACCCAAATAAGGCTACAAAGGTAATAGTGGCATTTAACCTAGTAGCATTGTTACTTTATCATCTTATTTGGATATAGTTGCTCTTTTTATATAAAAATAAACCTTGCATTAAGTTTTGACAATTAACAGACTAGCTTCAATCATGCAACCAAAGCATTTCACACACAACTTCACTAAACTAAAATAAGTTGGGCTACTCAAACCAAACTAAAACCATCAAACTAGTAAAGCTTGGAGTAAAAGAGTCATGGCTTATATTAAATACTCATTACTTAGAGGTAGCTCAATACGACAAGAAAAAAAAATTATGTATAATCTTGACATATTTCATATGGTTTATGCAGAAATAAATCTCATTGTTAATAAAATACATGTAACTAAAATAGACTTGTCTATTTAATAGGTATTTTTAATTGAAGGTAAAGAAACTTGGGTGGAATACAATGAGTTATAAACTGAGTATGTCAAAAGAAAAGTATGTTTCCAAATGGGAGCAAAGAAGGTTTGCTGAAGAGTGCAAGCAGCAGTCACTTTGCAAACCCCACGCTGCTCACTAAACACAACAGCTGAAGCTGAAAAGACATTGCCTGAAACAGCTAAAGCAGTAAAGGAAAATGAGTGCTGCACATTCCCTGAGTGCATCAATATAATACTTCTTTAAACGTGTATTAGTTCTACATAAAGTACACATAGACTCTAAACAAGCACTTTCACAGTGTAACAAACAGTGAGAATTGACAGTAGTTATTTGCACTGCAGCAGCTCACAGGAGTTCAAAACAACGTTTGGGACACTCAGCGAAAAACACAGGACTGGAGAAGAACCATCTCAGGTTCCTGAGGCCTAAGAATAAGGTAAGAACACCACAATGCAAAGGCACCTCACTAAGTTTATTGTTCAACACAACTTTCTTTGATTAGCAAAGCACTTTTACATCTACAATGTATAGGAAACTAACTTCCTTTTAAAAATTAAAAAGTCCTACTGTCAGTAGTCATCTCTGAAAAAATATCTCTCTGCATTTTTTAATGTGTGTATTAAGAAATCTGTAAGTGCATCTGAATAAACACACCTGTTCTGAAAAACAATTGTATCAATACAATTCAATGTTACTCCTTTTCCTCTTTTACAGAGTATCAATACTTAATATCTGCATTCCAAAACATCTGCCTTTTTTTTGTCCTTTGGGAGAATGTGCATTTCTGCTCTGGACACCAGCAGTGGATCCTTCCATGGCTTCCCCTTCATGAGGAAAGCTCTTTCTTGGTATCCTCATCCAGCCTCTTCCCAGTGCAAAAGAATTATGTGAAAAGATATATTCCAGACATAAATGTTCAAATATTTGCTATCTTCAGCAACCATGTTTTCAGAAAAACCAAAAAATAAACAACTAAACAAAAACACCCCCCCAAAAAAAAACCCACACCAAAAAAACAAACCAAACCAACACCCCCATCCCCAAAAAAAGCCAACCCTATCATCATGCATGTACACACATCATTCCTCCATTACACAGAAACAGAGCCAGCCATCCTGGTTAAAGATTGAGAAGAATGGCAGACAGGTTCTTGAAGTCATAAAATTTCCAGGCAGGGGATTACACAAAAAAAAAACCCGAAAGGATTCTTCACTTCTGCAAACCATTTAAATAAACTGCCTTCCAAAGATTTTAAACTAAATGAGATTGACCCAAAATAACTTCTGTTTTAATTAGAAAATTAACCTGAGTGATTTGTTTTCAGTCAGGGTTTCAACACCTCCCTTGCTTCGCTCACTGATGGGAATGGAGCAAGAGAGCTGCAGGTAAGCTTAAAACCAGCAAAAGCATCAGAAAACCCCAATACCAAAGGCACTGTAAAACCAGCATTAGCAGCAGCAAGAGTCTACCAAGTTATTTTCCTGACAATAAACTTGAAATCTGCCAAAACTAATTTGCATGTCTGCCAATGAATTAATCTCTCACAGCAGATGAGATTTGGTTTCTGCTCCATTCAGATACCATAATTTTTTCTAAAGAAAAGATTAATCTTACACTTCCTTCACTGCACATAAGGTAAATCCACTCAGAAAACACTGACAAAAACATGAAGAAAAACCCCATTATGCCGAACCGCAGTCGTAGTGAAAACAGATTACCTGACCAACTCCCCAAATTGCTTTGTGTTTCAATTTCCTACTGCATTGGAAAAGCATTTAATCAGATTCACAAAACAAGATTACCCAATGTCTGAGAATTCTACATCTTTGTGAGACAAAAAAAATCAAAAATCTCAAGTAATTTTGAGTACTTTTCTTATTACATGTAGGTTGCATTATTTTTATTTCAAAACAGATTTGAGACAGATTAAGCTGTTTCATTAGAACATAATTGTGTCTTTCCCACTGATTATGAGAAAGAATTGGTGTATTAAGCAGGATTATAAAATTAGTTCAAAAACTAGATTTAATAAGGAAATAAAGTCATCCAACTTTTTAGTCAAAAGCAGACCTCTTAACAGTAAAAAAAAAACTGTGTAAGGTTCTTGACCTCTGAAAATTTAAAAATATTATTCCCACTTCTAAATTATGTAAAGGCACTGCAGCATGCATTTTTGTGCATTTTTATATGCATATCTCAAAAGATTTCCTACAAGGCTTGCAGATGTGAGTACAGGAAGTTTAAACTTAAAACCAAAACCATTCTTACGAGAGACTCCTTAATTATCTACAGGTGCTGGAGGTCCATAATACGGCAAATCAACAGACTCAAGGCAAAAATACAGCCCTGTGTTATACAACACTGCTCTTATGCAACATCCCTATTCTCTGCAGCAAGCACATTTTCCCTGGGCTCTACTGCTCTGCTCCCAACACACATCTGCAACCATTCTCTATTGCATTCTATTTGTGAATCAAACTTTCCCAGAAATGGGGTTTGAATTCTGATCATGCAAATCAGGGGAAAGACTTTAGCAGCTTTGCCCATTCCAGTCACTGTGTTCCAATGAAAAAGTAAAATAAAAATCTCATTTTTTATTAAAATTGCAGAAATAGACTTCAATTAATAATTGTCTAAGTCACAATAAACTACTCTGCCCAAAAGGCTCACAGATCTGGTCTGATCTGGAAATACCCCAAACCTTTTTGTTTTATGTACAGTCCAAAATATACTACACTGGCATGACCAAAAACCTAAAATGCAGAAGCACTTCTTTTCCCCCTTCGATTTCAGTTCTGTACTTTCACAATGCCCAGTTTCACCACAAAGTTCAAACCTTTGGCTTTTCAACAGAACCCAAACATATCCACATACTGTACAGAATCTAAAAGGACAGAACATGCAACATGTAAAATGGGATTATGTTGATGCAGTTTTAGATTTAAAGGGTTTATTCCCTCCAGGAAACGGAGTGCTGATATTGAACTGACAAAAAGGGCCTACACCTTTAAGTTTCACATAAAACCACACAATGTTCAAGAACTTCTGAAACAGGAGAGCCAACTTACAGACAAAAGGAGCTACCTAAAACCCCAAGGGAAAACACCTTCAAACAGCCAGTCTGGAAGCCTCAGTTACAGACAGACAAGCTTCAACAGTTGAGCCTGCTTAGCTGCATGTAAGTTACACACACTTTAACACCTTTAAACACTTCCTTCCAAGTCTTGATTTCTAGTACTCAACAAATACCTCATAATCAAATCACAAACCTTCCTTATTTTGCGTTCAAGCTGAACCCTTGACTGATTCCAAAGCAGACTTATTTACAAGAGATCATCTGCTTACATACATTATAAAAAACCCTCAAAATACTTCAGTTCACAGGACTCAAGACAGCTCCTGCTCTACATCTCTGGCTATAGTACAGAAAATTGTTTTCATGAGTGCAACAGCCTGGAATCATTGCCTTTCTGCACCTCACAAAAACTACTTCTGTGAGCTGAAGTTTCTTGAGGTGTACTTCAAAAAAAACATGGAAGCAACCACAGACTGCACCTCAGCTAGAAGATAGACAGGATTCGGTTTGCTGCCATGATTTTACTATTACCAATTGGATATCCTGGTTTTACCTTAAAGATTACTCAAAATATTATTTTTAATAATAAATTAATAAATTTTATTATTTTTTTAAATAAAACATTGTTCCTCCCTCTACACTTCCCAAATATTTCAACTTCCCATTTATTTCAACTGTGTCTTAGTATGTAGCAAGACCTGCATTACAACCTAAACTGTCTTTTATTGTGCGTCCCTGTGATAACAGCAATTCTTGTTACCTAGCTGAAGGCTCACAGCTTGGTTTTCATGCTGAAGTGATTACTGATGCTGCCTTACCTTGGAGCTGCTACTTTGTCAAGAAACAAAACTTTAGGACTGATGTTTAAAACACAAACATGCTATGACAGATACTAAAAAAATGACATATGAAAAGTAGTTTAAAAGAAAAAAAGAAGCCTGTCATCCTTGCTAATTCTAAATATCAAGACACACTTCAGCTGGTTATAATATCAAAACACGGTGAAAAAAAAAATCACAGCTGAATCTGTGTGAATGCTCCTCCCAGTTTCACTTAAGATGCAGTTGGCCTTCCTGGTGAGGAGAACATTGCTGTTTCCTGTTCACTTGGCACTGACTGAAGCTCCCTAGGTTCTTCTGTGAGCAGCCAGTCATCCTGCAGCTGGTACAAACCCATGAGGCTCTGCCTGCCCATGGAGAGCTCTGCGGGGCTCATTGCCGATTTCCAGGTGTTCCTGGTGACCCATTCCTCAAATCCCTCTTGACTCAAGTACTGCTGTTAGGTACATAATGGGAGGGACAAGGACAGACAAGACAGGAGGAGGAAGAGTGACAAGAAATTCTCCAAAAAAATTCTTCAGAGGACTTTATTATCAGTGGAAGGGAAAAGGACTAGAAGGACTATGTGCAGTGAAGGAAATACAAGTTTAATCTTTTCTTTAGAAAAATTATGACATCTGAATGGAGCAGATTTTGTAGGGTAAACCTTACGTAGGGAAACAATCAGTTTGTCTTTGCTTCAGGAACAACCTCCTGAAATTCTGATGATTAAGAAAAAAATGTTCATATAATCTAGCAACAGTTTCCTTCTCATTCACACTATGGAATAGGAACATACATTTTCATATACTAAACTCTCAGGTCTGAGACCCTAGGAGTTGCCGATTCAGTGCTGACAAGACACCTAAGCCTTTTTAGTAAAATTTGGGAATTAGTCAGAGTAGTAACATGTTACAAAGATTTACTTTTCACAACCTTTATCTGTTAAATGATTACCAAAGATACCCAGAACTCTTGCAAAATTTGCTTTTGCATAGAAGAGAAGTTGCAAACATCAACAGAATTAAGAAAATGTTTACTTTGTGACCCCAATGCTCACTCCCTGTCCCTCTGTCCCCCCATTAATGTTAATTCAGGCCCATATTCTGACAAAGCAGTGCTGTTTGTCATAATAGTTTCTGGGCCAAATAAAGGCAAAAGAGTGTCTTAAGTTTCTATAATTACACAACTGAAGTCTGGAAGGGGTAGCAGGGGGCAGAATGATTGTGCTATCATTTGTGATCATGTGAAAAAATGTGCTTTTATATGGTGAGAAGTGTAAGAAGGTTAAAAAAAACCCAAAAAACAACTAAAAGCAATGTTTTCCAGCAGTTATTAATTGTATTTCAAAGATCTTTTTTCTACTTCTCTCGCCAAAAAGAGTTTTTATTCTTCAGCAGGAACTCCAAGATAAAATAACTTTTTATTTCACTGCATATTTTAGTGTTAAAAATCCATTCACCACCAATGTCCATACTCTAAGCTGCATCCAGAGGCGGAGACTTTGTACAACAAAGCCCTCATCTTCTGGGAACCTCAAGGTTATTTATACCTCATGTATTCAATGTAAGAAAAGAGGAGACTAAAACAATCGTACACCCACACTGTAGAATAAATGGCCCATAATATACTACCCTAGAAGATTTTTTTAAGGGATTTTTTGTTCTCTTTTCATAAAAAGATGTAACAGATACACACATACTTATCCAAGACAGAAATTTGTTATATGCTCCAACAGCAGAGTAGCTAAATTAGCAACTATGTTTACAACAAATATGCAAATTAATACATACAGCTGTTATGCTGATGAAGAGATATTGTTAAACAAAAGTAGTGGAATTGTAGCAAACAAGTCAAACATTATTGAATCACACAATGGTACTAAACAGGGCTGATGAACACTGCTAATTATCAATGCTCCCCATTTTTGTCTTTGTGTTGAAGCCAAGGAGTTAAAATCAACCAAAGAAAAACCAACAACAACAAATCTGATCAAACACCTGCTAAATTGAGGGAACAGTCAAAGAAAACAGCACTTCTAAAACTATTTTGAACAAATAAAGTTCTGACCACAGATTATTTCTGTGAAAATGTTCAGAACTGCACCTTCTCACTCTCTGCTTCAGTTAAGATTTGAAAGTCTAGCATCTATGCAAACTATTCTTTTGCCACAGTTTGGTGTGGAAGATTAATCCATAACCCTCGTTTGCTGGTGGTTAGGCTAGAAACTGTTCAATCCCATGAGGAACAAACTTGTAACAGGAAAAAATAAACAGTGCTATTTATTGTAGTTTCAAGCTCCCAGTGTATAAAATTATAGGTATCACTTGAGCAGTCCTAAGTTTTGTAAGAAATTTTCACCTGTTTTCACACATAACCAACCTAGCTATTTCTTCTATAACAAGAAACTTTCAATACCAGAACACTTTTTAAACTGATGGGTGATGTATACACATTTCATACAACTGAAAATGAATTAGAAATGCACTTTCTTTTAACTGGAATCACAGAGCCAGTTTCATCCAGGAATATGTTTTCTGATCTTCACTTGTGGATTACAAGCCATGCAAATATGGTTATGAATATATATGTATAGAGATATATATATACACACACTAACTGCTAAAAAAAATTTAAATTCTTTAGTAAAGTCTTTGCTTTTGCCATTTAGTAAAGTTCAATAAAAGCACGTGATCATCTTCTGTATCAATACATTTCTCAGTAAAGTCAAGCTCACACAAAGCCTTTCAAGGAGAAAGGGTTCAGTGTGATAGTCTCCCTAAATACAGGAGTCATCAAGCTCCCCACGAGAACAACAATTCAGTAGAACAGCACATCACCAGAGAGCTTCAGTTTTGAAAGCTGGAGTTCTCCAAAAGTCTAAAACCCCTCAGCATTTCTTTCCTACTTCATCTCTCCTGCCTTGAGAATATCAGGAAGTTCTCCTGTCAAAAGCAGCACTTTCATCACCAGCTCTAGGTCAGTATTTTCATCTTAATACACAGAAAGCTTGGCAACTGTGGCTTGTATTAGTCAGGAGTCCATGAAGATATTACTAGAAATAGCTACTTCATTTAGTAGGTTCAAATTTGCTAAGGAGACCAAACTATTTGCCTCCATCCATAGAAAAAGATGGCAAAATACGGTTTGAGGACTGATTCTGTATGACTTTAGCTCCAAACTCTGTAATTGAGAAACAGTGCAAACACTGCAGAATAAACAAACCCATGCAGTCTGCATTCCTCCTCCCCACAATTCTGCACAATCCCCAATTTTTCTTGTGGTAGAACCGTAACATTTCACCAGTCTCTGCAAAGAAGTGTAATGGTTTGCTTACAAACATCGCCCAAAAGGAAGAAATTTTCAAAGGTAAGTGGTGATTTTTAGTGGGATGGGGGAAGGAGGACAAGGGTAGAACTGTCCCTGCTTCTTGTGACCACACAAGGTAAGTGCAGCAATAGCTACTGAGGGAACTTCAGCACTGAATTGCTAAGGTGACCCAAATCCAAACTAAAACTGCTGAGACCAAAACCAAAGCAGCCCTGGCTTGACCCCAATTGTGTGCTCCCTCACATGACCCCTCCTTCAAGCCAACATAAACATCTGATGACCACACTGGACATGCACCTAAAACACTGCTCAGTGTTATGAGACCATTTTAGCTAACATTGGACAAAACCTAGAGCAGCCTGTCAAGCAGCTGACTATTGAGAATTCCAGGGAATGACTCCACTGACCCAGGAGGAAAACCAAAGGATCAGAAGCAGGGGAAGCAGGCATTACCACCAGGCAATGCCTTGCCAGATTACTACACAGGTCCTTCAGGCTGTAAATCCAGCACTTCCATTAGCTGGAGCTGTGGTGCTGCTTAACCAGCTCCCAGTGCAGTTCCTATCAAACCCAAAACTGCAAATGAATACTCCTATACCCATGGTAAATAAAATATGAGTCACTGTGCAGCCAAAACTGCACCATGAACACAAAAGTATACTAAACACAAACTACTAAAGACTCCTTGTTATCTAGTCTCTGGCCTCTTTCAAAAAAAGGCACATTAACATATTCTTTTGTATAATGTTTCTTTTGGATTTGGGATAATGATTTAAAGGAATCCTCAAATGCTTAAACTGCAGAAACATGGATTAATTCATGTACCCCTGTGCTCATACTGAATTATATAAAACATTACCATAAGGAAGTGATCAGTGCCAACAAAACTATAGTTCTAGTGGCAAAATTGCTTTTGGCCTATCCTGCCAGACTGCTGAACTTGATGGCATTAATTTTGGGTAAAGTCACAGGTGAGTGACTAAGAACCACCTCAATTCCAAGCTCCGTGACCACGTGCTTCAGATTAAAACTGGGTACTGTAGATGTGCCCATAATTTCAGGGATGTATTTTCAGAAGAGCTGATCTGTCAGATCAGAACAGTGCAGGCTGCCTCTCCACAGGCTCACCACCACCCAGTGCAGCCCAGGTCAGAGCTAATGGCAGAGACAGGGATTTGCCATCACCTCCTCTTTCCCACCTCACTGGTTCCAGAACCCACATTTAACATCCAGGCCAAAACAGAAAAGTGACCCAGAATAACACAAACATCCTATTTCTACTCACAGAAAGGGTCCCCCTGTACAGCCGCCTTTATTTATAGGCTAAATAAAATTTATAACTACACTGATAATATTTCCAAAGCTTCAAAAGTTAACAGAATTTTTTTTGAATCAATATACTTCATTATACTGAACACTAATTAAATAGCACCAAAGAGCTCATATGGCATGTTATTGTTCTTTGCATCAAAATCAACTAACAAAGTGAACAGAAAATTGAAAGTGTTCAGATTTAATAACAGTGTATAGCAAAAAATCCTATTCAAAAGAAAAATGAAGTGGAAGATAAAGTTCTAACTCTTTTACTGATAGAAAAAAATATACCAGGGTTACTCGATGCAATATATAAGAGGAAGAAATGTTTTCATTTGTGTCTAAAGAATGTGAAAAAATGCTCATACTTTTTTAATATTCTATCTACATGTGTAAGAACACTGATATGTAATTGTTTGGAACAACACAATCTTTATCAGGGTTAGACAACAGTTCAATACAGTAGAGAGTCTTTCCTTCTACTGGTGAGAGAAAATGTGTCAAAGCCCCAATTAGTGGAAGCGCTCAGAACGGAAACCCACCTTTGGTGCAGAGGTAGAACAGGAGCAGTATCAGTTAAGTGAGTTTCACAGCACTGAGTAACTTGGTTTTTCAGTATCCCTCCACAGGCAGACTGGGCCCCTGATCACTGTCCAGCCCAGGCAGGACCTGGAATCACTGCAAACTCACTGCCTTGACAGCAAACGTGCTAGCAAAAGTGCCATTAGCACAGTAGAGGAACCAGCTCGCTGCTTTCCTGCTAAATATACACTTCAATCCCCATTTCAGGTTTCACAAGAGCATGACTGGTACACCTAGCCCCAGTGTGGAGAGCAGGTTGAACCAGAAGTGACAATGAATTACAAAATGCTGAGTAGCTTTTTTAAACTAGTGAGCAAGAACAGATTGCTGGGAAGTTTAGCACCATTTGGAAAATAGGGGACCACAGATGCTCCAAACTGAAGTAAAGTTACTAGTAAAACACAAATCAAAACCAAGTAGCTACCAGAAACTCTACTTCTCTGCTCTTACCTTCAGATATTTTCTATGATAAGACGCAAAAATCAAGGTTACCTTAAGGTTTTAATCTTTTGAAAGACCCTTGGCACATCTCCTCCCCACCACCATGCTCTAACAATGTTCAGTTTCTGTATTAACCACACCAACCAGGCCTGCATACCTGTATTTTTACTTTCGTTAACGCAACAATCCAGTATCAGGAATGTAAACATGGCAAATAAAGAACAAATTTTGTAAAATTCACAAACACACTGCAGATAGCTTCTAGCTTGTTTTCACAAGTAGTTTTCTAAATTATAACCTCTATCTGAGCAAGGCCAAAATAATTTTCACTTCCACTGTTACTCAACCAACCCTTGAAATTCCCTAGATACCTGGCTAGCAGATGCACAAAATGAAGTATTTTGCATGGAATCATCCCAGTAGAGACTTAAACTGTATTCCTTCCATATGGCTACTCAGCCTAATGTCTTTTCCATGACTTTTTTTCAGGTGAGTCAGAAGACTCCTCTGCTAGGGATGGGAACAAAACAGGAGACTTCCTATTCCCTCCTCAGATCAAGGTCTCTCTACTGCAGCAAAAGGAGGCATTCCTAGTACCTCTATCTCAAGCACAGTTTAGGATTATTAGGCTTTTACTTCCTGTGCTGATATCACAGAGACAAAACTAATGAGAAATTCTCAATTCCAACAGTCCAAACAGTTTAATATTTACTGCTCCAAGAGTTCAATGGAGGACCAATACTTTGGGCAACAGGGAATGGCTGTCACTGTTTGTAGTGACTGATATCAAAGTCAAAAGGTTTTTGCAGCTCTGCAAGTAGTTACTCACACCTGCAGCTCTAAGTTTTTTTTCTCCCCCCAATCTTTCAATACTTTCATCTATTTTTAGTATCTACATTTTCAGATCTTCTCATTAGAACTACTACAACAAAACTGAACGAGATGTTAATAATCAGATTTTTTAAATGCATTTAATAACTATATATTCTTAAAGTAAGATGATGGCAGAATATTGCAGCAAATCACTGAGAAGTAAATGTCAGTTTACTTGAAAAAGACCTTAGGAGCAGGGAGCCCTGAAGTATTTTGGCACAATACTTTTTGCATACTATAAACTGACAGGCAATATTGCCTCTCTTAGAGGAAGGACAGAGCATGAGTTAAGCATAAAAGTCAAAGCATTGAGTTAGACCTAAAAGAATAAAAATATGCTACAAGAAGGATGAGAGATTACTGCCTACACTGAAAAACAGATTCCCAAACAGTACCCACAAACTGCAAGTAAGGATATCATGAGGTACAAGAGCACAGAACTATTTACCTATGACAACTCTGCCAGACAGATATGTTCAGGCAACTGCTAATATTAAAAAATATTGTATTTGAGACTATGCAACTATTCACTCATAACAAAGGAACTAACAGCACGAGAGAAATATAACATATACCTCTAAGGAAGCAGGAAGGTTAATGAGTTCTCTCCAAGGGAAAAACGCTGAGCTACTCTTTTCAAGTTGAACACATCCCCTAGGTTGGCTGCCCATGGACAGGCTGATGAGTCTCAGTCAGTGGAATGTGACACCACATGATCATCAGCCCTTCCACCATGCCAGCACAGGCAAGTGCCTGCTGCACACGGATGAGTGTTATTGCACTGCAGGAACACAATCTATCAACAATGGTGTTCTACAGTACAAAACGTGAGCAACAGCCCTCTCGGGATCTATAAGAAAACCGAAAATAGTAGTTTCCCATTCTTTTACCAATGTTTATTAGTCCCATAGAACTAAGACCGTTCTTTACTGGCAAATGCAGTTATCTCACTTGGCATCTAAAAAGCTTAAATACTAACTTAACGTAGTATTCTACGTCTGTGGCTTTTTCTTCTCCCTCCTTAATACATATAGGATTACCTTTGTAAAGGACTACATAAGTAAAAAATTTGAGGTATCTAACACGGTTCGTAATGGCCAGAGCTTCCAGCCCTACGCTCAAAGCAGCCACAACCCGATCTGCACTCGGACCCAAGGCAGAGGAAGACAAATATTAAAAAATAATAAACATAAAAGAAATAGAAAAAGCCAGGACTGAGAGACTCGGAAGTCACCGACAGACACCTGTGCAGTGAAGAGGACAGGGGCCGTACTATCCGCTTCCAGGCCTGGCCCTCGAGCACACCCCACCATAGGGCCCGGCCGCGGCGCGGGGCCCTCGCTCGGCTCTCACTGCTCTCCAGGGTGCCCCGGCCCAGGGACACCCTGTTCTCGCCGGCGGCCCCCGCCCTGCCCCGGCGGCGCCGCTCAAGGGCCGCGGCCTAAAGATGGCGGAGGCGGCCGCGCTTCCCTGGCTGCTCCCCCGCTCCGCCCAAAACTAAGCCGCACTCACCGCTCAGCCAGCCTCTCGTGCCGGGACTCCGCGCCCCACTGACACCTCGCCGCTCGTCTCGTCCTCCTAGCTCCGGCAAACTCCGTCGCCGCCGCCTCACGACCCGCGGCCGCCCGCCATCTTCCCTCCGCCTCCCCCGCCGGCAGCGCACGCGCCCCACGCCAGCGCGCACGCGCACTACATCAGGGCGCGCGGGAGGCGGAGCCGCGCCTCAAGGGCCCCGGGCGGCAACGCGCGTGCGCACTTGTGGTGGGGCGGAGTGCGCGCCGCTTCCGCGAGCCCGCCCGCCCAGCACACCAATCACAGGGCGGAGGGGCGCAGAGCTGCGCGCATGCGTAGGGGGCCTGGCCGGGGCCGCTCTGCGTGCAGTGGAGGCGGAGGGGGGGCTGAGGGTCCCACAGAGCCGCTGGGCCGGGACTCGCCCCCGGACACTCCCGAGACCCCCGGGCCGGCCGGCTCCAGCTTGCCAAAAGGGACACTGCCGCGGCTGGAGCGATAACTCCTTCCGGGCACAGCCGTGTTATGCGCTGCTCCGTGTTAGTTCTCTCACGCTCACCAAACGCCCAGGCGCTATAACCCAATCCGCCTGGTTTGGCTCCCAGAAATACCTTAGGAGCGGAGCGGGCTGCCCAGGGAGGTGGTGGAGTCACCGTCTCTGGAGGTGTTCGAGGAACGATTGGAGGTCGCACTCAGTGCCATGGTATAGTTGACATGGTGGTGTTCGCTCGGAGGTTGGACTCGATCTCAGAGGTTTTTCCAAACCTAATTGATTTCATGATTCCGTTCTTTTTTGTCCCCGTTACCGGGCTTCAAAACACAAGTAAAACCTACTGATCTCAAGGCTCGTAATAGTCTATTTGTGTAAGATAATGGAAACTCCTGAGATCATTTACAGATCACTAGGTCTGTTACACTCCTCCTTGGTAGTCCTAAGGGCGCTTACGAAGGTGTCATCAAGTAGTAATGCGGGAGTGTAGATAAAGAGGTGCAGAATGGCTTTTTTCCCCCCTGAATTAGTTGTGATTAAGACCTAAGAGTCTGTGTGTTTAGATGAAAATGTCTTAAAGCTGCTTGAACAGAAACATTTTACAGAGCAAACCCGGTTCAGCAGGAGCAGCTACTGTGAAGCATATGCTGTATCCAAAGGGGACATTAAGCTTTATAAAATAAAGACTTGCCACCTTGGTTTTTCTTCTTCAGTTAGAATTATTCTGACCCTGGTAAAGTTCCTGTGGTTGCTTACAGATGCATGTGTGGTTTATAGGCTTGCAGGAGCCACTGCCACTCCAGCTCATACCTGTTTGAGGTAACGTGCTCCAGTTGAGGTGAGCCCAAACACTTGTCACACACGAATACAGCCCCTCAGCACAGCAGCAACATTACATTTCTAGTAAGACCCAAAATATTTTATTTCTCTCCCTTTCGCAAGATCAGTGAGACTATTGCTTATAATCACAAATAGTGTCTTAACACGTCTGCCTCTTCGTCCCAACGTTTTTCCTGCAAAATTTTCCTTCTTTCAGGTGTGGTGGTAAAATTAAAATACTTGAAAGGGCTTGTTTAAGAAGTTTATTCTAAACAAAAGAGCATTCCTTTCAACTAAAAGCTAACAATTTGTGAATCTCCCAGCAGCTGAGCTCTGATAACACTGGGTGTGCAATTCCCACAGGCTGCACCAGGAGCCAGCCCTCCACTGTGTCACATTATTTATGGTTTGGTTCCATCTCAGAATTAGGACAGTTAGCAACCTAGTTAAGGAGTCCATCCCTCCAGGGGTGGATACCTGGCAGTGTTAACATTAAAATTATTTGGTTTCTTCACCTTTTTCTTTCTGTAGCAGGATGCAGATTGGGTGTCTGCAATCACTTGGCACAGAACAGGGGAGCAGAGAGGGAGGTGCTGCCCCAATGCTTTCTCACTGTGATTGTAGTAACATCTCTGATCTGTCCTAAACTGTACTTGGATTATTACACTCTTGGAGTCCCCCGATCTTCAGGATCTCTTTATTAAAAAGGTCCTCATTAACAAAATCACAATATGTACCTAATGTTCATAGAACACACAACTTTAATTAAAAATATATTTTAATTTACACTAAACAGTAATAGAAAAATATTGAAGCTGTAAAAATTCACCGTCCCCATCAAACAATAAAGCAAACAAACAAAAAACACCACAGATATTGATGCTGCCCATCACTGAACCTTCTGAGAAGCAAGAACAAGTTTCTGCATCCTTTAGAAGTTCCTAAATAAACATGAAATCACATCTACATTTCTGCTAAAAACCAAAAATGTTGAAAATTTACAAGCTGGGGAGAGGGATTAGGGAAGAAACAAATAGTTGAGCCATTGGGAAAAGGCCTTTCAGGTTCTTTGCTCTCACAATACAGTGGGTCCTTGCCAACATACACGTGTAACAAACCAAAAGGACAATGCTGATCTCCAGTCTGAATGCACCTGTGGCAACACAGCACTGGAACACCCTGCATCCACAACTACCCTCGCTCAGCTGGGAGCTGGACTGATCCAGAGGGCTGAGAAACAGCCCAAGTCCTCAGGTTTTTCTGCTCAGACAAAGGGGCTGAGGGTTAACCTCAATACTGGAAGCTGCGTTTAGTCTGAATGTCGTCGAGAATCTGTTGTAATTCTTCATCTTCAAACCGACCCTCCAGGCTGCAAGGTAAGAGCAATAAGGAGTCATTAAAGGTCTCAGAAATAATCTCTCCCCCTTGATCCATTTCATTCCTAACTCTCTCCTGTCAGTCTCAACACACCGTCACCCACCTGTGTAACCACCAGGAACCACCTGTAACATCACTGTACGAAGAGTGCTCTAATCCCCAGGCACTGCTTCTACTCTACATGACAAAACTCCATTCTTCCCAGAACCTTCAGCTGCGTAATTTCAAAATGTCTTTTCAAAAAAGGCAAGGCAGGTGTAAGCAGACCTCTAAATGAAGTCCATGTAGCTGCATGCTCATAAGCCAGTCTATTCTTGCTATGAAATCTTAACATAAAATCATGGAATGGTTTGGGTTGGAAGGGACCTTGTAGATCATCTCATTCCAACTCCCTGCCATAGACAGGGACATCTTGCACTAGACCAAGTTTCTCAGAGCCCCATCCAGCCTGGCCTTGGACACTTCCAGGGATCCAGAGGCAGCCACAGCTTCTCAGGGCGCCCTGTGCCAGGGCCTTGCCTCCTTCACAGGGATGGATTTCTCCCTAGTATCTAATCTAAATCTACTCTCAGTTGAAGCCATTCCCTCATCCTGTCACTACTCTTGTAAAAAGTCTCTTTCCATCTTTCTTGTAGGCTCTTTCCAGGTACCGGCACCCACAATTAGGTCATCCCAAAGCCTTTCGTTTCATATAATGACAAATAAGGAAGAAACTGTAATTCAGATGAATGTTTCATTCCCTCCTCTATCTCAGGCCATGAGGTAACAATCAAGACATGAAGAAGCTACTGCTCCCCCCTACATTATCCACAAAACAGCTCGGTTGCTTGAATGGGAAAAACTCTAAGGAACACAAACACAACCAGCTAAGAACCCCAATTTAAGAGGTTTACAATTGATCTAGTAAAAGCTCTCAGAAGTGCAGAAGGGACATGTACAAAGTGTGTTGCTGTCAGATCAGTGGGTAGGGGAAGAAAGACCAAGACCAAATGCTCTTCCACGAAGAGAGCTGGATTGAAGAGAAGGTACCAGGGCATGGCTGGCTGTAGGTCACAGGGAAGTACACAGCAGCCTTTGTACAATATGTAAGTGTTTACCTAGGAATCAGAGCTTTTGCTTCTTCGGCTGTCTCAGGACACAAGTTAGCCAAACACGCCAATTCAAACTTATGGAGCTTCTTCTGCAGCAGTAAGCTGTAAGGAAAGACAACAATTTGATGGAATTACAAGACAGAAATATAAAGGGGCTTAAACTGAAGCAAATGTTTATCTTTTTGCACACTGCTTTTGGCACTGAAGTAATTTTTTTCAGGAGAAAAGACTCATTATATAAACGCATAGAGGAAAAAATAAAATCCTATCTGCTAACTCCTGAATTATTCTGCAAAGTCTAGAAAATCCTCCCATTTAATGCAATCAGCTGTCACTAAAATAATGAAAACAAAGCAGTTCAGAAGGCTTGACCTGGACAAAGCACAACCCTCCATCAAGAACTTCTTGCCTCATTAGGAAGACAAAAGACTCAGAATTAAAGAACAAATCACTCAACACCACTAAAATGTACTTTTGTAAAGCAGCACCAATATTAGGATCTAATTCTCTAATATAGTGTTTGTTACACCCTGACTTTCCCACTCGCCTGCGCACGCTGGCGATGGTTTCGCGGTTCTTGAAGCGGCTGAAGCGTGCTGTGTAGTTCAAAGTTTTCATGAACACTTCTGACAGCTCCTGCTCGTCCTCTGCGCTCTCGTTCTGCTGCTTGCGGTGCTCCAGCAGCATGTGCACCTCGGAGTTCAGGAGAGTTTCCGCAGTTTCAAATTCTGCGGTCAAATGAGGGAACGCCAGCGTGAGTAAAGGTGGAACGTGTTCGAAAAGGGGGATTGCACACGTTTTGTGTGTAATTTATTGGGTAATAAAGAAGTGAAAATGTCTTTCATGGCTGTTGTGTGAGCCCTTTCACCAACGACTGGGCAGCATTTCATGAAAATGAAATAATGAATATGAAATAATGAAAATTAAAATGCTGATAAAAATTACACTTCGAGTGACAGTCCAAGGTATTTGTCTTTTTGACCATATATTTTACGCTTGCAGACCTAACATTCAGATTTTTTCATATTTGTGCAGCATGTTTTCTTCACCCAATTTTGGTAGAAGTAATGCATGACTTGATGCAGAAAAAAGTACTTAAAACTCTAGAACTCCACAAAATTCAGAAGTGATGCCACAGTCTTCAGGAGTCTCTGAGCTCTTGAAGTAAATATGAATGCTGTTGAATGTTTTTAAGAAGGTTTAATTTACTTGAAAAGTTAATTGACTTACTGAAATTTTATTATCAGAAAGAAAACCATTTTAACCAATCTTAAAAATCCCCCCCTTTTAGCCAACTTTCAATTCATTCATCATCACCATAATCACCATATGTATTCCAATAACAAGAACATCTTTCAACCTCACAGTGTGAGCTGTTCAAAGCAACAGGGTCAGAGGCTGCATCCCAGAGTACCTGACAGCACTGTTTTATACAAGCAGATACAGGGACTGCTAGAAGGGGGCTAGCAACTCTTATTTTCCATTGAGCAGTAAATCAGCCTGGGCTAACCATGAGATTTTAGCATTAAAAAAAAACCTGAAAAAATATCCTTTCAGAACTTCCCTATCACTCATAATTCAACAATGCAGCACGGTGTCCATCTTCCCCTCTCCTTTTTTTCAAGGTGGCTGTGAGGTGTAAATACATTTTTAGAATTTATACTCAATTAATTTTCTGAAAAAAAAAACCATAGACAGTAAATGTCCATAGTTACCCCTCTGGATCTAGACAGATGGTTTCCTAACTGCAGCAATATTCACAGATTTCCAGAACGGCTTAGGTTGGAAGGGACCTTAAAGCCCATCCTGTTCCACGCCTGCCATGGGCGGGAACACCTCCCACTATCCCAGGTTGCTCCAAGCCCATCTGACCTGTCTTTGGACACTTCCAGGTATGGGACAGCCGGTGAGGGCTGATGGCTCTGCCCCGTGCGAGGGGCGGGAAGGGCTCTGCCCAAGTGAGGGCTGAGGGTGCGGCTGCTTCTCCCTCTCTCTGAAGGGCGGGGGGCCGGCTCTACCCTGGGCGCTACTGAGGATAAAAGAGCTCGGTTGCTGCTGTGGGGCACTGAGGGAAACAGCGGGAGCGGGGCGGCTGAGTGCTGTCCCAAAACAGCCCTCAGAGGTGTGTTTAAGCTCGCTTAGTAATTAGCTGCTTTTAGAGAGGGAAAGCAGCGGGATGCTGAACGTGGTATGTATGAACAGAGGGCAAATAACTGTGACAGACCAAGACTCTGCAAGTGCCTAACAGGAGAGTGTAGCCAGGTGGGGGTCAGCCTCTTCTCACAGGCACCAGGACGAGAGGACAAGGTGTTAAGCTGGGCTAGGGGAGGCTTAGGTTGAATATCACGAAGAATTTCTTCACTGAAAGTGTGATTAGACACTGGAGCGGGCTGCCCGGGGAGGTGGTGGAGTCACTGTCCCTGGAGGTGTTTAAGGAAAGATTGGAGGTGGCACTCAGTGCCATGGTCTGGTTGACTCGGTGGTTTTCACTCAAAGGTTGGATTCGATGGTCTCAGAGGTCTTTTCCAAGCTAATTGATTCTGTGATCATGAATCCAAAGTCTCACAAGTCATGAACCAGGGCCCGAGAGCAGGAGTGTCGGTGATGCCTCAGGTTTTAGCTTTTATATTTTTCAGATTCTGTGCTGCTTTAGTGTGTAATTCTGAGCATCATATTAGGGGATAGTAAGCTCTCTTCACAGAGTAGGTAGACNTAGGGAAGAGCTCCCGTGTCAAAAAACATCACTGAAAAAGCTTATATCAAAAACCAATAACCTTTCCAGTACAACTTGACAGGATTTTTTTTTTAATACCCTATACACACGTAGCGGCCCACCTAAGAACTGCCATATCCTAGCAATCATGATATCCTTTCATATATATATATATATATATATATATATAATTGATTATCNGTAATTAGCTGCTTTTAGAGAGGGAAAGCAGCGGGATGCTGAACGTGGTATGTATGAACAGAGGGCAAATAACTGTGACAGACCAAGACTCTGCAAGTGCCTAACAGGAGAGTGTAGCCAGGTGGGGGTCAGCCTCTTCTCACAGGCACCAGGACGAGAGGACAAGGTGTTAAGCTGGGCTAGGGGAGGCTTAGGTTGAATATCACGAAGAATTTCTTCACTGAAAGTGTGATTAGACACTGGAGCGGGCTGCCCGGGGAGGTGGTGGAGTCACTGTCCCTGGAGGTGTTTAAGGAAAGATTGGAGGTGGCACTCAGTGCCATGGTCTGGTTGACTCGGTGGTTTTCACTCAAAGGTTGGATTCGATGGTCTCAGAGGTCTTTTCCAAGCTAATTGATTCTGTGATCATGAATCCAAAGTCTCACAAGTCATGAACCAGGGCCCGAGAGCAGGAGTGTCGGTGATGCCTCAGGTTTTAGCTTTTATATTTTTCAGATTCTGTGCTGCTTTAGTGTGTAATTCTGAGCATCATATTAGGGGATAGTAAGCTCTCTTCACAGAGTAGGTAGACAAAACAATTTCTTCTCCAGCTGGGGACCCAAGGACAAATGATCCAAATTTCAGGCCCAAGAGCATAAACAGTGGTGGACTGAAGAGAGAAAAAGAAGGATGGGACTTCATGGGCTAAAGCTGTAATTGGACAATTAACCCCAAGATGCAAATGGAGCAGAACTTATAAAAGTGACAGACCCTGTGCCCGGGCATGCATTTTGTGACCATTTTGGTTCACCTTGGATGCAGCCCTGGCTGGGCTCTTGTACTGCCCAAGGCGCATCCATTGAGGCCTTTTAATAAATCCCTACTTTATTCTTTAACTCTGTCTAGCCTCTGTTCTAGGTCAGCCTACACAAGCCATCATGGGGACACTGAGGGAAAACAGTACTCGTCCTTTGCATGAGTAAACTCTTCTTCTGCTCTGTCTTTTAGGAAACAACCAAAGAGCTCAAAACTGTGCTGGTGGCCCTCACCAGACTGCACAGCAGCTTCCGTCTGCCCAGGAGCACCTGAGAGCACCGAGGCATCAGGTGCATCTTCATTCACACCAGTGGATCAGGCAGCTACAACGAGCTCCATTTCACTACCAGAACATCCTCCAGCTGGACAGCAAACCTGAACCTTAGGAAAACTGTGACTGTGCCAGAATTTCTGTCTAGCTCACTGTGATGAACAGACCTCGGACTGTAAGGAGGGAGTATTCATATCATAAAGAACACACTTCATAAGGAAGGGTAATTTTCAGGCTATCCAGAAGTGATCTACAGACCCCTAAAAGTCTTAGGCAGCCTGCAAATGAAGATAGTTCTCCCAACACTGCCAGCAAAATAACTTATGGAGCAGTGTTTTCCCTAGGGAGCTCACATGTAAGTGCCTAATCTAAGACTCTTAAAGTAATCATCTTACGAGCCCTTTCTGTGTCATCCTGCACCCTTAAAGAAAGACAAAAATAGACTGTTGAAGGATTTATGATGAAATCACTCCTGTTCTTGTATCTGAGCCTAGGTGAATGGTTTCCTGCATGCTGGGAAAAGGAATGAATTAAAAATAAATTAGAAGAATATGAAGAGATCAAATAATAGATTTTTAATATTTGTTATCTGAATAATGAGCAGAGAAACTGATTGGAAAGTAATTTGCTGTGATACAAGCAGAAAGACATTCAGGAAGATGGAATGGAAATATCTTGGGGAACATCTGGCAAATTAAACAATTTCAATTAGGCTTACGAGAAAACAAGGAAATCCATGCCAGATTGAGGAGAGAAGCATTTGAAATCACTTGGAATCCTGATGGCTCCTCAAATAACCCGTCAACTCAGAACATTGTGATTCTCAGAGCAGAAGGTAGCTCACAGAAGTTTAAGTCATTAATTTCCCTTTTTGTTTTCCCCCAAGAATCCATTCTACTTAAGTATACATAACCAATATTTTACAGGTACAGTTAAAGAGGCTATCATGAAAGATTAAGTTTATTATCACTGATGTGTTTGGTTAAGGTCTCAAGAGCAAAATAAAAATGTTCCTGAATGGAAGCTGCTTCACCCCACCTTTTTTTTTTTTTTAAGAATTTAAAAAATAAACTTACAAACCCCATAGTAAATATTACTCAGCTTTTGCAACAAACCAAACATAGCAGAGAACCTGACCTTTTGTTATTTTTAAAATTCATGGCTTCTTCCTCACTAATAATAACTGTTTCGGCATTTATCAACAAAATATGCATAGAAAAGGTGAGCTTGATTAAAATAGTCATTAATTAACAGGCAGCTTTACTGGTGACATCCTAAAATAAACCTATTAAAAAAAAAGAATACTTGGCTAAATGTAATTTATCATGAACAGAGTTTCTAATATTCCATGTTCCAGGGCAAAAAGCTTTGATCCTTGCTGGACACCTGGTATTGAGTAGCAGATTGTTACACAGACTTATAATGGTAATTCCTGTGTTGCCACAGTCTAAACATAGATCCTGGAACAACTAATTGTAGCTACACAGACCTTACAAAATGCTCAGCTAAATATCTCCATGTAATCAAATGTAGGAACAACTAACAACAAGGATATCCTGTTACTAGCATAAAACTATTTTGTAATATGCTTTCCTTCCAATTCATCAGCAGAGGAAATGTGATTTTTCTAGGAGTTTTTAAGCTTTCTAACAGTAATTATGTCTCTTCTGTGGAGTGCCATTGTGATGGGAGTAGATCCTTGTGGAGATAACCACCCACTGAAAGCACTGTGTGCCACAGTAGCCAGCATTGCACAAGACGTGTGATTTTCATCTGTGCACTTAAAGTATAACTCTACAGGCTCAGGTCTTCACACCATTTTACCTTTATTTTTACTTCATTTAAAATTATATATCCAAAACCATAATGAATGAACATGTATGAGGAAAGTAAAGTTATATTAATATCCAGTAATAAAGTCATAGTAAGACTCTGAATGCAAAACTACATGATCTGTTAAGTTTTTAAACATACATATGACATTATCAACTGGTTGTATAAGACATAATTTATGCCAGAATTAATCTGACTATACAAGCAGTAGAGCTGACCATAGAAAAAATATGGTTCAATAATCTGGATATTGTTCCATTTGTACAATTATATACTTTAAAGAGCATGGTAACAATACTCTTCTGTGCTTGCTGTGTTCTGAGAGTGATCATCAAACACATTCACAAGTCATCTTTTCCCAGACTGTGGCAAAACTACCTCAGGAACTTTCCTATCCTACTGTTCCACGTACTATCAGTGTACATGTTAATTTATTGAGTTGTATAGGTAAGTGTTCTGATTTTCATTTTTATCTTCAAGATAAAAATGGGATTTCTCCATCACAGATAAAATGAATTTTTGTGTTTAAAAAAAAATGCTAGTGTTCTTTCTTTGAAGTAAACTCTAGAAGTTTCTGCTAATCTTTTTGTAATTTGACTTGGTACTAAATTACTAATTCACTTTTTTTTTCTTATTTCAAACAGAAGTAACAAGAGAAGTAACTGTTTCCAGGAAAATTATCCTGGTTTATATTTAGCCTGGATTGACCTATTTCAGTGTGCAGTCACATGCAGACCCTTCTACCTGGCCTCATCCTCTCTGCGAGCTGCTGAGTGTTCCTGCGGTCACAGAATGCAATGTGCACAGCAGAACCTCTGCTGAAAGACAGCAGACAAAGGGTTTATGTCTGATTCAACAGAAAGCAAAAAAAATCAAGTAGGAAAAGCATATGACACTAAAATACACAAATTAAGCCACTGTATTCCTGCCAACAAAGCTGAGAGAATACACTTGGTAATGCCCCGGGGCACATGAGAGCAGCGGATGGTAGGGATATGGGTAACTTCAGAATTCACAAAGAAATTCAGCTGGAATTCACCTGGAAATCACATTAGTTACAGCATCCACCTCACACTGCCTAAGGGATTGACTTTCTAGCCTTCCTAGTACCAGCACCTGAAAATACGTTTTTGCTTTGTAATTGTACTGTGATAAATGAGCTTCTCGGCATATCTAAGTCAAAACTATTCTCCCCCTTGGTTTGGTTGGTAGTTTTTTTTAGGGTTTTAGGACTGTGTATTGGCATCCAGGGCTGCCCTTTCCAAGAGCCACAAGCAGAAAATGTAGCATCCTTAACTATACAGCTCCCATAGATAAAAAGTTAACAATTATCTGAAAATGTATGGAAAAAACATGTAAGCCAGAGATCAAATTCAAAACTATTCTACAATTCAGTTAATTCTGTCTCAAAGCAAACATTAAAATAGTACGAATCTAGAAAGATGGGTGTTTTATTCCTCTGAAATAAGGTTTTTAGATCATGTGAAGACTATAGCCCTAAAGTATAGACAATTTGTTCTCAGTTCATTTCAGAAGACAAAACCCCAAAAGAACAATTTTGAGTTTCAGAAAGATGTACAGTATTCTGCATGTATGTTCTTTATACATTTCACCATCATGACAACTGATAGAAAGTTACTGTCAAGTAAACACTATTTCAGGATACAAAGACACTGCTATGCCATTATTAACAAAATACATTTAACATTTGGTTTTAATTTTCCTACTATTTTTCCTTGCTTTCTTGTAGTGAGCCTGTTTGATTATTGGTGTGTTTCCAGACAGCTGTCACCCCACTCTGGCACCCTTCTTGGTTTTGAATATGTGGTGTAAATTACAGGTTTGCTATTCATACCTGTAATATATTGTTTATCTTTGTAGATGAGAACAATTTCATCTTATCCCCCACAAAGGCTGTGAGAACTTATATAAAGAGGACAGTACAAATAATCTTTATCCATTATGATTTATTCTCTACAATACTTCATTAGAGGATAGAGTTCAATTATTTACACTCAGAAATTATTATATAGGTAGGAGGCAACCAAGTGTAATATAAAGAGTTGGTCTGATGTCTCTGCACTGTAGGTCAAAAGAGGTCTCCTGCTTTAAGGAAATAAATTAACCAAAAAAAACCCAACAAAACAACATGTAGTTTCTGAACACAAACAGAAAACAGCACTAATAGTCAGTGAAGACTGAAGAGGTTTGTTAATGTACTATGAAAACAAATTATTCTGTGCAAAGGTTAAAACGAACTCTTAGATTTCCTTACAGATTTTTTTTTTGTTCTGATAAATTGCAGATATGTGATATTTTGACCATATAACATTGCCAAACTGAAATGGCTTCAGTTGAGATTGACTGTTGAACAACATGAAAAAAAAATTAAGAACCTCACAGTGGAAACATTTCAACACTGACAGACTCCAGTGATCAAAGACATTCTCCTGTAGTCACTGTAGAACAAAGACATTTCATCATTGCAGTGAGATTATTTATCAGTTGTGGCTGTCATGAGAATAAGCCCTTCTAGACCAAAAGGCACTTGCTTCTAAGGATGAGTTAATCCAGATCAAACCAGGTAACAGTTGCTTTGAGGAGTAGCTCTAACCAGCTGTCCCAGCCAAGCAAACACAGAGAAAATCTCAGATCCATTGGCCACTGATTTTGGCTCTCCATCTTGAGGCAATTCAAACTACAGTTTGTGCCTAGTTCACCTCTTTCATCCTTATGCATAGCTGCCATGTAATGATCTAGAAATGGGATTATTTCCTGAGACCACCTGTCCTTGTCATACATTTCTCTGAGCTGACTTAGCTATTGACACAGTTTTCAACTGATTTTATAGCTGGACCCTTATGGGACTAAAGCTGAGGGCCTGTTCCTTAGGCAGCAGACCAGTGTTTCTGATCTGCCAGCTTCTCTTCTCACTGCAACAAGACAATAACACAGTACATACTTAGAGGCATTTATGTTTTATTTGTTTATTTTTTAAACAGACTGAGTGGGGAAATAGAAGTGGGAGAGGATAAGACTTCCCCAGTCCCAAACCACCTGTCCCACTTCAGGCTTAAACCAACCAAGTTACTCAATCCTAAAATTCTGTTCTTTAAAAAAATGACAACTAACCCTCCCCACCCCACCCTTTAGTCATCCCCTAGTCAAAGAAACTGAAATCAGGAAAACACTATACACTGTTGAAGACACAGAACAGGGCAAACACCTGAAAAAGAAACAGTATAGTTGAAAAGCCTGGCACTGTATGCCTGCATGACCAGTCTCACCGAGCGTGCTCAGGGGTGAAGTTTTAGCACCATTTTTTTGCCTTTTTTAAAAACCTTTAGAAATTAAATTCTAACATAGAACACTTGAACAGTAATGAGTGTAGCCCTATGTATCATACTGTTTGACAGCTGTAAGGTGAGTGGTATGCCTGGAGCTGACCCCACCCTCCCCCATCACTACATGGCACCTGGCGGAGTAATTACAAACTGGAGTGGTTTATAACGAGACTCATTTATTCTCAGCAGCAGGAAGTCACAAAACAATCCTTTCATCTTCAATTGCTTTCCAACAACATCACAAGGGAAAAGTGGCAACTTGTAGGAATGACCCAATACGAAGGAAAGCTGGGTCAATATTGCACTGTTATCCAGAGGAATCTCACATCTCTGTCCTCCAGCAGAACTTAGACCAACATGAAGCAAAATGGCACAAGTTGTGCCTTGCTTCCTTAGGACCAGGAGCAGCACCCTGCAGTTCTCAGCTTCCTACCAGCCCTACTCCCTGCCATACCACGGCATAATTTCAGGCTTCACACACCAGCCAATTACAACACACAAGCAGGCTCTGAAGATGTGTGCAACCAAACAGCCATGACTCTGCTATGCACTCATCTTCTCTTCCCCCATCATTACTGACCCTCCAGAATCTTGGAAAACCAACCAACCCCACCTCAAACTGCATTCTGAAGTCCAGTTATCTCATTGAAAGAGTGTCATAATGTAGAGTTTATGATATCCCTCAATGATGCAGCAGAATAACAACTGATAACTTCCTTTCAGAAAAGAGTATTCCTTGTGATCATCAACCACGGGATAAGAAATACAGAATGCACACGAGTTTCATGCTGTTTGGGTAACATAGATTTCCCCACTCACTGCCTGGATGTGGCAATGACTAAGCTGAGTAAGATAAATCTTACCAGCAAAACTGAACAGCACCATTCCATAGGCCTGGAATAAACTGGAACACTCACAGCCCCTAAGATCAGTAGTTATACTGGCGAAAGTGGCTTTTCTCAAAAGGAAGGTCCCCAAGACTGTTAAATTAAAACAAATTTCAGTCACCGGTCTCACTTGTACAACTACAGCCAGTGCTCTGCAAACCCCTCCCCAGCCCTAATCCTATCTCTTACAAATATTTGGAAACAAAATTTGGTTGTAACAAAGACTGTCCAGGAACACTCAAAGATCCTTTCCTCTGCATACACAGCACATGCCATGTTGCTCTCTTACAGGCAAACCAGCATTGTATCTCATAGCAGGCTTCATCACCAAGAATCCAGCCTACCAAGGATCCAAGCCTTAAAGCCTTCAAGGGTTTATTTAAATAATGGATTCATTTTTCACATGTTTTCTGTCCATGAGGATGGGGTGCTATCCAGGTGTTCAACCCTCCCCAATATCATGATGTCCGCCTGTGATGCGTGGGGACTGCAATCAGCTCTCAGTATACAACAGATACCAGAGGTTAAAAAAAATTAAAAAGAACCTAAAAAATGTTTCGTTGGACTCCGTTGCCCAGGCTGCCAGGGGAATGCTCCTACTTGATCTGGGGGGCTTCCATAACAAACAACTCAAGTTTCCAGAGTGTCAGTAACACCTAGGAACAGATCAGTCCGAAGCAGCACTTTCACTCCTAAAGGTCTTCTGCACCTCACGACAGTTCGTAGGCATGGAGCCCCAATCCAACTGAATCCCCGCTCGGAGGGAAGGCTGAGATAAGGCTTGGGCCCCTGAAGTCCTGTCATGTTCTCACCCTCCCCCCAGGTCAGTGGGAAGGCAGACTTGGCAACGGAAGCTAGCATCATAAAATGGTGCAGTAATAGAAGTAACTGGACCAGGAAGAGGAGGCGTCTGCCCCGATGATGTCATAGCCATTGGCAGCAACTGGGGAGTGGGACTGGTCATGCAGCCGTGTGTCAGGAGTAATGATTGTAGAGGGGGGGGGCATGAAGGGTGCCATTCTGGAAACAATGCTGGCGGGAGGCCATGTACTCTGCATAACTGATTGTCACCTTCTCACTGCGGTACCTGCAGGAACAGGCAGAGAAACGACGTCAGACTGTGTGACATGGAGGGACTCGACAGAAAACATTCACCCCAGACTTCCCTTCAGCTCACAGCCAATGATGACCAAGAGGAGCCCACTGGTATGAATGACCTATGTGAGCTTGAATTAGCTCCAGTGTCCCAAAAGATGAGTCCTAATCAAGGTGATGATAATTAAAGGGATGCCTGAAGTAGCACATGGGAAATAAATGATCGGTTTGTATTCTTTTTAATCCACAAATTGCATGAAAAGTTTGCTGGAAGAAGATCCAACTACAGTGATTAAATAATCAGTATTTCACTATTGTTTACTTTTGTGGTTATCTCCACATTTGAAAAGGTAGTGCAAGAAATGGAGAGGTGAGTAAAAAGAAGTTTACTGTAGCACATAAATGACTTAGTCCATGTTGTGCTATCAGAATTCACAAAATGTGAAGTTCCTTTGGAGAAACTGGAGTTTTCCAAGTTCTTCTAAAGCACGCTAAACAACAGGCAGCTACAAAGTGGTTGTGAGCTGCACTAAGAGCACATTACATGAGATTTTAACGAAAACCTCCATCCTGTCATCTCCTGTTGAAGAAAACCCTGCACACTCACCTCATTTCTCTAGAGGTAAAGAATGACCTGATAAATTAGTGTTTCTATACAAAACCAGAAAGTCCCAATTTTTACTAACATAAAGGGGGCAGAAACCAATAGGATAGCTGAGGGTATAGAAATGCAAGCAAATTATGAAAATCAGCCAAATTTGAGTGTGGTTTGGTTTTAAGACAGCTGTCATCTACAAATAGCTACAGCATTCACAGATGAGCATACTGAGAAAAGGAAGTTCATTGAAAAGATACTGAAAAAAATCAACTTTTTCAACTCTCAAAGGTTCTGCTTCTGATCTTTAACACATATAGTAATATTAAAACCAGTGACACTTCTTTGAAAATGCCAGCTTCGATCCTGCACGGACCAAACATATTGTGCTTAATTCCAACTGCATTATATGCCTAACACATGGCATTTGTGGTTTGGTCTTTCACACTACATCTCCTCTGGAAGAGGCATAAAGACTTACGTCAAGTACAAATATTTTAAATCACCCAGAAAACCCTATAAAGTAAAATTAAAAGACAACAAATACATTTGCTTACCTGGTAAGTTTAATTGTTTTCCTAAAATCATTGGTAATGGGAGCCTTAAAGCCACCTTTCCTGAGTAAGGAGTCTATGGTCTGGATCTGATCCCAGTCTATTGAAAAATAGAAGCAAGGCAAATTTTTCAATATAAAAAATATTTCAAAACCACAAGAGATGCATTAAAAGGACTCTAGAAAAACAAACAACTAAACAGGAAACTCTGAGCTTTAGAAATCCTAGTGTTGAACTGGACATATATGGCCTGATGCATGCACACTATCTGCACATGCCTACTCCTTTAAACTCATATTGGAGCTGGTCTATGAAAGAGCAATTCCATTTTCCATTCCATGTCTTCTTATAAAGGTCTGTGCCTTGCTACCGTTGCAGGGACCCCAAATTTTTTCATCATGTGCCACTTAGCTCCCTTGAAAATAAGATAATACCAATCTCTTTACACAGACAAATTGGGATTGATGCTCTAGTGATAGCACAGTGCACTGCTTTGTGAGAGATCAGAGTTAAAATTCCTACCTTAGTCTTTTGCCCCAGAGCCAGGAGGATGCGACCACTCCACTCTGCTAGGTGGAGGAAAGGAGGAGGCAATATTTTGAGCAGTTACTATGGTGACCACTACTCTATTTGAGTGGGAAGTGTGCTCCAGAGGGGCTGTGTTTCTAGCCTTCCTCTGGAGGATGCTACTTTAGCAAGAATGAGGAGGAAAAGTGACTCTCCTGTTGGTGCTGTGCAGCGTGCATTTATCCTAGCTGGTGGGAGAAACATAGAAGAGGAAAGATGCAATGCTGAATGAGGCTGGAAGATCCGTACTTTGAGATCTTCTATTTCTTCAGCCCTAAAATATTCTGGCACTAAAATACAGCTGTACAAAGATATGGGATGAGAGACAGGCCAGATGAAAACCCAGCAGCAACTGTTGTCAAGATTAAGCCTGGTGGTACCATGGCACCACTATGAGGACTGCATTGTATTCCAAGCCCCAAATGGATAGATTTTTACCCAATTCTGTGACACAATGTGCTGACATGTTTGGCTGCCATCTGAAACCCACCTTGTTCCTTAGCAACCTCAGGTAAATACGTGGCTGTGCGTTTGACACCTTTCTCATTGATGAACTCTATTCTGATCCCATGGATTCCAACCTATAGATGGAAATGAACAGCCAGATAAGAGGTGTTTGCTAGCACTGAGCCCATGACTGAGTTGTCATTCCCACAATGCTGTGCATCTCTCTCTCTCTCTGGACAGTTTGGCTTTTGCCTGGGTAAGGTCATTCTCTTCCCCACTCTCTGCTCTTGCCTGGCAGGTCTCACAAGGAGTTCTCAGTCACCATTCCCAGACAAGCCTCACCAGTATCTCTGTCACCCCTCCTGACCTAAGTCTTGTCAGTTTTCCATCTCTCATGTCACACAAGAGAGATAAAATCTCTGCGCACAAGAATGATGCCTAAAATTACCCAACTATAAAGTCCATATATATATATATATTCTTCTTGAATGAAATACACTTCCATGTACAAGGTCCTAAAAACCATTCATACCTTTGGTCTTAACTACTTTTTATTTCCAGTTCCTATCCACACCATCAAAATACTTCCCAGGTTTTTATACAAGTCTTTACACCCATTTCTTATTGGGCCAAGTCCATGAACCACTTTCATGTTTCTTTTATTCCCATTCAGATTCCCCCCCCCAACCAAAAGCATACTGCTAGGCCATCCTCTTCCTTCCTTCCTTCTAGTTTTCCAGCCTATCCTATCCCCATACACCCCTATAATGAAGGAGATACATCACCATGTACTAACCCGAACCCGAATGGAACGAGAGAGTGATGCAGAGTTCCAAATGCACCTGTTCTCACCTCCCAGTCCAGGTAGTCACTGGCATCCTCAAAGTTAGTGAGGAGGGAGACAGAGCAGAAGAGTTTGGGCAGCTCCTCGCGGGTCAGGGGGGGAAATCGGCTGTCCTTAAGTGCACTAAAGGGAAGAGGAGATACATCACCCAATACAAGCACCAAAATAGTGTCAGATGCTCAGTTATTCCCCTTTTGATTATGCCTGCATGAAGCATGTTTCTCTGCTACTGCAGAGAAAGTGATTTGCATCTCTCCCTAATCTAATGAACTGTAATACCAGTGGCAAGCTTCCTGATGCTGTCCAATGCCTACCACAGGCAGAGAGAAATTATGTGCTATAGATGTCAAAACTGTTAGTATGCAAGACAGATTTGACAGTAGCCTTAAAATGTCAACTGCAACTTACCTTCTGCAAAGATGTTCGGCTATATCCTTATACATCACCTCACTGTAACTATCATACACTGAGGTTTATTTCATTATGAAGCATATTACATTGAACTGCGTTGATCCAACATCCTAACTTTGAATCCTTACAGATCTTCAGTGAATGAACTAATTTCATATTTATTTCATATTTATTTCTTTTTTGACAATTACCTGGTTAATGTATATTCCCTGAGTCCTGAGTGAAGATTCATGGCTGAAAAGGTCCCAATGCAGCCACGAAGCCGCTTGTCTCGCCCCGTCTTCCACGTCACAAAGAGTGGACTGTAAAGGAAAAAAAAAAAAAAAAAGAAACCCTCCAGTCTCTACAGATATTTGGTTGCTAAGGGGAGACAACCAAGGTTTGAAAGAGCCCTGTGCCTTTGCTTTCTCTCCCTCCAGTAAGCCCCAGCAGGGAGGTTTGCTCACCTCCTATCTAGCAAGAACAAAACTTCATGCCCACATCCCCCACATGCAAGCCCCAACACTTCCCTCCACCTTTTCAGCACACTCCCTCCTCTCCAGCAGTACTCTGGAAGTCCTCCACAGACACCTTCCTGGCCAGACTCTGTGCTGTCTTCTAACGAGTGAAATGGTTATTTGATCCCACTGATTACCTGTCAGTATTGGCCTCACTTTGTAGCATCCACTAGTTTCCAGCATAGGTCATACAGAAATTAATGTAGACTAATTAATGCAAGTTAGTTCTTTATACTACCACTTCTATAAATCAGATTTGCAATAAAAGCTTTTCTTTTTTGCTTTTTAAGGAATGAAAAGAAATCCAGATTATTTTCTCTCCATGTTATTTCCATGAGGATCTGACTTCTGGGTCCATCCCTAAGGCTCAAGCAGTTTATCCACATCTTTTGCTTACCTTACATTTGATTTGTATTTACATGTATTTTCTCCTGTTGAACACATATCTAAAACACTATTGTTGCTACTCAAACATCACCTGGATTTCCACTTTCCTGTCTACCATCACAGATTTACAGGCACAACAGTAGATTCTCAAACTCAGCAGACTTATTTCAAGCTGTTAAACTACAACTCCTGATTTGGCCTTAAAGAATAACAAGTTCAGAATAATAGAGCTCGATGAAGAGATAAACAGGTAAAGATGACTGTGAACATTAAATACAAAAAAATTGACTTTACAGAAATGAGTGAAAATGCAAAAAGCTGTAGAGAGAAACACTAAAAGGACAGTGCTGGTTGCAGCTCTACAAGAATGTCCGAACATCTGCAAAATTCTGTAAGGCAACTGATAATGCTGACCTAATTATAAAAGTAATTATATGAGTGATTCTGTGACTTGTTCAGAGTACTGAATTCAAGACATCAGTCTGTGGATTTCTACTGAACTTTAAGTGATATGATAGGATATGATTTTCTGAGATTAAAAAAACATTGACAGGAGTTTTGAAGCATCAAGACTGATTTGACAACATAGCTCAGACACTTATTTTCTTCAAACTCTTGACGCTCTTGTAAGCAATGTACCTCTGCAGCAAACTTTACAAAAATACTAAGATGTTCTGTTCAGACAACAAAACCAGCATGGAGTGTGGATGATTTCTCAAACACAGCAACAGAACTTCTTATGTCTAAGTAGTGAGAGCATAATTTAAACTGTAGTAATTAATCAATGCCCAGTGACGTTCCTCAGAGCAACAATGGAATTAAATCCATCACAGCATAAATCCATCATTCAGGATCTAGTTATCAGCTGTGACCAATGGCAAAAGAGCAATTAGCCCTTGAGTGGTAATTGTGAAGGACTTTGCCCACAGAGGAAGCGGAAACATCCTTCCACACCCAACAACAACCTTCTGGTTGGCTTGACCAAGACAGGAGATTTGCTGTTCTAGTTTTCCAATAACACTTCAAGGCATTTGCAGGATATAATTTCTGTACATTTTCATCTATCTATCATATGTTGAAAGAGCAAACAGAAAAAGAGTGTAAGAAAATACATTAGAAAACTAAAAAAAAAAAAAAAGATACTAAACTTACACAGAGAAACACTACTGTCACAAGTTCAGTGGAAATTTACCTTAATCCAAAAAAAATTTTAAAAGTACTGCTCAGTCCATGTGACACTCACTCCAAAGAGAAAAGGCAAGGAAGAACACAAAAAACACTACTCACAGCATACAAATCTAAGTAAATTCCCCTTCAGTTCAAATTGCAGGTTCACATTTTCAATTTACCTCTTTCCCCTTGCAAAGGGAAAAAAATCCCACAACCCATCTTTCCACTGAGCTGCAGCACAGCTTTATGCATCTATAATAGAAGAGATATTATCAGAGGGGAGAGGATAATTGCATTCAGAAGGCTGTATATTTTAAAATACCTTAAAGCACATTTAAAACCATTCTTCATCGTGGTCAGAACAACTGAGGCTTAAAAAAAAATATGATTCTGTACACATAGATAAATTTTCACTGCAGAGAAGATGATGTTTCTGTCTCTGAAGAATAAATGCACTCAGCAAATTGCAGGTGCAGCTGACAATAAGCCCATTGTTCCAGAGGCCCTCCTTGAAAAGTGTTATTTCCCAGATGTACTGAGAAAAGTCACAACAATCTTTTGTCCATGTTCACCCAAGAGCATTTACTGGTACTTTGCAGCTACATCCTCAGCAGATTCTGTCAACTGTTTCTTCTGCAGCCACAACATCCCACTTTATATATGTCTGATGAGGGTTTTTAGGCTGAGAGGAACTAAAACTAACAGCAACTAAAAATTAGCTTCATCAATTGCAACTACCAAGGGAATTTTAAGGTAGAAAAATAAAGCTTGCTCAAATCAGGGTTTATCTTGTACTAGGGAAAAACCTGTTACAGAACAGATCTTACGATGCGAGTACCTTATTATTTGTCTTGCATGGCAACTATAAACTTCCATGGTATAGTTTTAACACTAGCTTGTAATACCTACTATTAAAAAAATCAGACTGAAGTACAAAAGTGGAAAATGTAACCAATTAACCACTTGCAAAGGCTCCAAATTGTAATTACTTGCAGTAACCTGAACAGTAAAGGGGATATTTCCTTCCTTTGCCAAGTTAATTCAGACATAACTACAAGGCTTACAATGCCACTGTCTCTCCAGTGATCTGTTACCATCACTAACATTGGAATAAAGGAACTTTACTTCACAGGTATCTACCAGCTCCACAACTCCCATCAAGAGTGTTGTCCATCTGCATATCCCCTCAGGCTGGTGACTGAAATTCACAGTGGTTTTCAATCCATAACCCTGTAACTTGCATGCTATTACACTGTTTACGCCAAATCCTGAGCTTTACACCTGCTTTTATCTTTACTTTGAAGTTCAGCACCAGTTTAAAAACCAGTCTAAGAACAGGCTATGCCTCTTTGTATTCAATCAACAGTCTCTGTCCAGAGAGACTCCTGGTATAAACCTTTATTTTGTCCAAAGATCTCTTACATTGACATTAATTATGACACAAAAGGCCACAGTGCAAATTATTTCTGTATTTTCCCTTTGCTTACTCTTGTATTTGATAACATTTGGCTTGAAGTTCATTACAAGTCTCAAGTGGGGCAGTTCTTCCTTGTGTGCTGCTCTCCAAGAGAGCAAACCCCATGCTTTCCCTGGGGTACATCCATTTCCTGGGAGCAACAGAATAAATGCTGAAACACAAGAAAATCCAGGTAAGCATTTGCTGACAGGGGAAGAGCAGGGAAGGGCTGGTTATGCTTTGTTGGTGTGCTGATCTTAAAGACTTGTAATCGCGAACACCGAAATAACTGGTGAACAATTTTTAACTTTTCAAATCTGGGCATAAAATTCAACCAGCTGCTATTCCCCAAAGGACATCCTTTTTGAAACTAGTCAACAGAAAAAGCAACAAAATCCAGCCAGAAATCTCCTCTGACACCAGAAGAATGCAGCCCTATAAAACCATCTCTCTTACCGGCTTAACAGAGCAACAGCAAATAACCCTTTGCACTCCAAGTGACAAAACAACAAGCAGACTGACATCAAATGTTCTAAAGGGAGCCCACTCAGCGTAGGCATGAACACCAGAAATGTTTCAGCCTGGGGACTCCCTGGAACTATTTTATATCCTAGTCCAGAGCATTTCTCTATTCATTTGTATTTACAGTATTAACCAGTTTACTCTGCGGCAGCATTCAGAACATGTATCCATAATCCAGCTGGAATAATAACTGCATGGAAGCACAACCTACATCCACCCTGACAGCACAGAGGTGAGCAGGCACTGAATACCCAGACAGAAAGTCCTTGACCTGTTTAAGCCATTGTTCCTTACATCAATTTAAAATTCATTAGCTTAAATTAAGGATGTCAGCAACTTTTTATTTTATCTATTGTTCCGGAGGAGGCCCCGAAGGAGTGTCAGAAGGTCCATCTGTCACTGATCTTTCCCATGTAATTCTTCTAACAAACATTTTAACAACATTAACATTTCCACACCTACGCAGTCAACCTTCAGATAAACATTAGCTAAATCTCACCAAAGCAAAACAGCTTCATAAATCCTTCTCCTCACTTCTGCTCATACACATCTCCTTTCCTCCTAACCTTGGTATTGTCCTTAAAAGTTAACTCTCTTGGCAGTGCTGGGTTCATGGTTGGACTCAAAGGTTTTTCCAACCTAAATGATTCTATGATTTCTCCCCACATTGCCTAGCTGGCATGATCTCCCTAACACATCTTCTATAACTTGAAATTTTTAGATTCCCCTCCCTGTTAAGCCCATTCACTTGGACAGCTGAAAACTTCTTTGTGTGTCCTTGTCCAATCCTCACCAGCCCAGCATTTGTTTCAGGATGAATTGGAAACTTGTTCCAACTTCAACTTCCTACTTTACTCCCTTTCTATTTGCTTTGCAGAAGGAAGTCTCTTTCCTTCTTCAAGTCAGTGTCTCACATTAGAATCTGGAGCTTCTTCAAATTAATGACACAATTTAACTGGTTTTTTAGCACAATTTTGTAGGTAGTACTGCTCAGTTAATTTTTTGCAGAGGAATCTACTTACAAAGAAGGGGGCAAAATTTACCAGAACATTACCATGAAGTGGGTTTGCACTCCTCCACAAAGAACACAGTGCCTCATGGAACACACCAGACTGTGAATTGAAGAAGCACCACACCTCTTCACACTTGGCCTAGCTCTTTCTGTAGAGCTAAGCATTTTCTCTCTCGAAGGACACTCTTTAAAGCTCACTCACCTCCACCAACAAATGGCACTTTAACCTTTTGTGCACTTACAGGGCATCCTGTTGTTCCCAGCAAAGTAAGGAGCACAATGCCCCCCCTTCCTCCCCGCACATCACTCTTCCCACTCCCCAAAGGAAACCCTTCACCCTTCCCCAGCCACACTACAACTCTGGAAGCTGTTTCCCAGCTTTGCTGCCACATAAGGATGTACTCACTAGGGGTCATTGGTAAATCGAGGAAGCCGTGGCTGAGGGAACCCGTAGAGATGACAGTAGAGTACATCAAAGCAGTAGCAGCACATCTCTGCTGTCACCACCAGGTTCTTGGTGCTGTTGGCAGTTCCATTGGGCCGAGTAAGTGGGCTCAGAGCTCCTGAAGTGGGATTCATTCGAGTAATTGGGGAATTTCCTGGGCCCAAAGTCAAGTCAGATACGTTCTCCCTTCCATTATTCCCATCTGTATGCTGGTGGTTCTGAAGAGGACCTGAACTGGAGCTTGGTACAGTTGTGGTCTGATTCCCATGACTGTGCGTTCCACTCCCAGACAATTTGGGCTTCTTCACCCCACAACAGCCAGCTGCCAGCTTGGGCTCAAGTGGAGGAACACAGCGTCTCTTTCCCATCCTGCTTCAAAACTCGCTGCCTGGAGCACTGCAGAACCCTGGCATGGAGGGGTGGGGAGGGGGGAAAAGCATTACACAAAGAGTTACAGGTGAAAAACCAACAGCTGCTTCCTTGTTTATGCTACAAACAGAGGAAGAAAACCCTCCAAACCACGTGGCCAAGTATAGCACTAGAGGCAGCTCAGCAGAATGAGTGTTTTCACACACAGATGGGAAGAATACGGACACAACATGCATGCAATCACACTTTCCAAGGTATTGAACACTTTAATAGGTGGCTCATCACAAAAAACCGTAACTAGACTTCCCATAAACAGAACAAAACTGTGGGAAAACAGAAGGAAAAAAAGACTTGAGACTACAGATATACCCTACCCACTGCTTTTCCTGCTCACCCATTCCTCCTCAGTCAATGCCTCCACCAGTGGCAAAAAAAGTGCAATTCCCTTCCCTGTTCCTCAGTGAAGAGTGACAGCAGCCCAAAATGACACCTTTGGCGCTGGACTCCCAGGGGTGTTGCCCTTGATTGAGCACTGGCAAGATCAAAGAGGAGCTAAAAGCACTGAAACCACCATTTTCTGAACTACAGACTATCTTCCAGATCACGGACTGGAATGTGCATTTACTTTCTGGGACTGGGTGGATGAATACAGCTCCCAAATAAACATGCAGGAGGTACAGGCAAGATATGCATGACAGGAAGAACTGAAGGCAGCAGGGTCTGAACAGAGGGAAGTGATAATAGCAGGAAACAGGCATGGTATAAAAAACCCAACAACCCAGAAGAGTGTTTTGCCTGCAAAGACGAGAGTATTAGCTCATGCAGCACAAGAAGGGGCGGAACAAACACAGGGAGGAAAGGCTGTGCAGACTGAGATGAACAAACATGATAGGCAAGGATTACAGGTCAGTGGTAGGAGCTTCAGCACCAACATCACCGTGAGATCTGAATACACCAGGGGAGGGAAAACTATTCTGTCAAATGGGGCTCAAAGCACGGGAACGTGAGTCACAGGGAGCACCACGGGGGGGCTGAAGTCACACACAGCTCTCAGCAGTACCAGGGAACTACTGTGACCACCAGAGCAGCTCTCCAACCCTCCCAGGCTGAGAGCACAAACACAGTGCTGGGGGGTGAGGGATGGCACGCACTGAAATTCAGGTTGTGACAACTCCCTCCCTTCTCGGCACGTGCAAAGACAGTAAACTTTGTTCATGAAGTTTCATCGGTCACAGCAGGAGTCACAGGACTCTGAACTGAACCAGAACTGATGCAAAGGGTGTTGAGAGGTGCACCTCGCGTGCCCGCAGTGCTTGCTCTGCTTAGGAATCCTCACCTCAAGGTTTTAGAAAGACCATAAAGAAAAATTTACAAGACCTAAGGAAAATAATAATTTTTTCTTTGATCTCTGATTTTGCAATAATAATAGAATTAAAAAAGAGAAGAAACCAAACCAGGCAAAAGAAAAGCATAACTTTGACAAAGCGACCAGGTAAATTCCTCACTGCCTATTAAAAGTAACCTGCTCTGGCTCTATGAGGGTGCTGAGCCTTATGAGCCTTCCCTAGTTACCACTGACTGCTCAGCCGCATTGGGGAGGATAAATCATTATTTATTTATCTGGAAGCATAACACTTGATTCAAGATCGGAGACGTGGCAGGGGCAGGGGGGAGCTTCCCTCTCTTCTCCCCTCCTCTGCAGCAGGGGCCTAACAAAGGCGGCCGCTCGGCTCCAGCCCCGCTTCCTGGGAGCGCCCCGCCGGCGAGCGGGCGGGGGGCACACCGGGGCACCGCGGCGGCGGGACGAGCCTCAGGCTCCCGCACACAAACTTTGCGGGGTGTTCGGGAGGTGCCGCAGCCCCGCCGGCTCCAGCGCGGGGAGACCCCGGGGACCCCCCGTGCCCCCGGCCCGATCCCCCCGAGCAGCGCCGGGGCCGCCAGGGGGCGCCGCGGAGCGAGACCCCCCCTGCGGCCTCCCCCAGCCCGGGGCGGGCTGGCCGACGGTGGGGCCCTCTCCACCCGTGACTCCGTCAGACCCCCAGGGGGGTCACTCACCTCCTGCACCCGTCCCGGCTTCTCCTCCGCCTCAGCCCCGCCGCCGCCGCTGCTGCCCCGCAGCCTTCTGCCGCCTCATGGGGCCATAGGCCTGGGCGAGGCTCCCCGGAGAAGCGGGCCCGGCGGGCGGGGGGGCGGG